>VDFB02271358.1:10496501-10729170 GCA_007258455.2 Sequoia sempervirens
ATCACTTAGTAGCTCTTGACTATGTGGACCTCGTCAAAATTACCATGGATACAGTACCCATTTCTCCCCCCATGAGCTTCATCATCGATATTTTTGACTCTAGTGCGATTGGAAGAGGAGTGGTTGTGCAAGATTTGAAAGTGTACATGGAGAGCATTGAAGTGTGTGACTTGGGGCCCTTTGGAAATTTCATGTCATCCCATGGGGATTTACTCTCCCCCTCTCAGATTGAGAGAGCCTTTTATTTGGGGAGGAATGATGCATATCATGCATCAAGTATTGTAATTCTCTTTTTCATTTCAATGCAATGGGAGCTACCCCCTCTATCAGCGCTTGCAAATAAAAAAATACTTAATCAAATCACTTAAACATATATGAAATTACTTAAACATATATGTAATTACATAATCAAATATAAAATTGCTTAAACATATATGAAATTAGTTAAACGAATTTTCCCTTCTTTGACATCTAAGTGATAAATTACTTAATCATGTTAACAAATTATCAATAAAATATGAAATAGTCATCAACATTGACAATAAAAAATGTTATACAATAAAAAAAAATGAATAATCAATTAATTTTCAAATTCCAATACATTTCAATCATTTCAACTCAAATAAAATAAAAAATATCTCTTACATAGTCAAAAAAAGTCAAATAGAAAGTGGAACAAGTTGTAGTGGGACCTTCACCATGACTATCATGTGATTTTTTGGCCGTTAGGAATCCATTTAAACAAAACAAAATGTGTACATGTTATGTTTCCATAACACGTATGTATTATTGGTCCCTAAACTTAAGTGTTTGAACTTTGGCCTCCACTTAGAAACACCTATAATATCAAAAACATGTACGTTATTTTAACTTAACAAAACAAATACAGTCTTTTAACTTTACAAAACACATACGTGTGTTTAACTTAACAAAATAGGTACACGTTTTTATTAGTTTTGGGTTTAAATGATGGATTTACCTTCACAAAACATGTACATTTTTTTTTAGTTTATGGTTTTAACGATGGATAAATACCTTTACAAAACATGTATGTGCTTTTAACTTAACAAAACACGTATGTGTTTTTCTTAGTTTTGGGATTACAATGGATTTAACTTACAAAAACCCTATGCACTTAACCCTAACGCCTATACACCTAACCCTAAACTCTATACCCATAACCCTAAAACCTAGATACCATATACCATCAACCCTAAACCCTATCCATCAACCCTTAACCCTAAATGATACACTCATTCCTAGGTCATAAAATCTATTCACTCTACCCTAAACCTTATACCTTCAACCCTCAAGGTTCATATACCCTCAAACCTAAACCTATCACTCAATCATATACTCTCAACCCTAAACCCTTTAGAGAGAAAGAGATCTACATAGGGAGGGAGGGAGAGGTAGATAAGGAGGGATGAGTGGAGATGTATGAAGGGGAGATAGATAGAAAGTTGAGATAGAGAGAGAGGTAGATAGCGCAGAGAGAGGTTAGATAGAGAGAAGTAGATCCAGGGAACTAAAGCCTATACCCTATACTCTATATCGTCAACCCTAAACCTTATCCCTCAACCCTAGGAACTAAAACCAATAGGTTAAACCCTTAACCATATACTCAACCTTATAAACTATACCCTCAACCCTAAGCCCTATGCCCTATACCCTTAACCCTAAAAATTATACCCTTTACCCTCAACCCTTTACCCTATCCCTCAACCTTAGGCCCTAAAGACTATAGGCTAAAACCTCAACCCTCAACCCTAAATCATATACCCTCTTGACCCTAAACCCTATCCCTCAACCTTGGGCCCTAAGGCATATATAATAAATCCTCAACCATATACACTCAACCCTAAAGCCTATATCATATACCCTCAACATTAAACCATACCCCTTAACCCTAGGCCCTAAATCCTATAGGATGAACCCTCGATCCCCCATACACTCAATACTAAATCCTATACCCTCAAACCTAAACCCTACACTCAGCCCTAGGTTGTAAAGCCTGTACACTCTACCCTAAACCTTATACATTTAACCCTAAGGGTTCCTATACCCTCAAACCTAAACCTTATCACTCAATATTATACTCTCAATCCTAAACCCTATACCCCATATTATCAACCATAAATGCTACACTCTATGAACTAAACCTTGATACATTTAACTTATACCCTATATATTAAACCCTAAAACCTTTTTTTTTTTTTGCACTAGAGGTATCCCCACGACCTAACCTAACAGCCAAACCATGCTTGCCTTGGTCTTACTTTTTGCCAAGTTGGGGTCTAAGAGGGGCAAGATGAGGTGAGACTAATCCTCTAGGGATGCACGTAATCACCTGTAAACCACGTGCATTAGGTAAGCCTAGGCCTTAGATTCGAACCCTAAAACCCAATATTAATAATTTAAAACTAAAATCTACATAATTAAATTTAATCTCTAAACCCTCAATTCTAAACTCTCCATCATAAACCATAGGCCCTACACCTTAAATAATAAATAATCTAGAGATATTAAAGAGAGAGAGGAGAAAGAAACATGGGAGAGAGATAGAGAGAGGTGAGATAGAGAGAAGGGAGGCAAAGAAAGAGAGAGATGTGAGATAGAGAGAAGAGAGATCTACATAGCGAGGGGGGAGATGTAGATAAGGAGGGATGAGGAGAGAGGTAGGAAGAATAGATAGAAAGATGAGATAGAGAGATAATTAGATATTGGAGAGAGAGAGAGGTTAGATAGAGAGAGGTAGATCTAGGGGGAGGGAGAAGTGAGATAGAGAACAATAGAGATGGGGAGGAGAGTAGAGACAGGGAGATGTGATACTTAACCCTAAACTCTAAATCCATAAGCTGAAACCCTATACCCTATATTATCAACCCTAAACCTTATCCCTCAACCATAGGAAATAAATACAATAGGTTAAACCCTTAACCATATACTCAACCCTATACCATATACCCTCAATCCTAAAACCTATACCCTATACTCTCAACCCTAAACCTTATACCCTATACCCTATACTCTCAACCATAAACCTTATACCCAACTACACCCTATACCTCAAACCTAAACCCTATACCTCAACCCTAGGCCTTGAATCCTATAGGTTAAACCCTCAACCCTATACCATATACCTTCTTGAACTTAAACCCTATCCCTCACCCTTGTGCCCAAAGGCTTATATAATAAACCCTCAGCCATATACACTCAACGCTAAACCCGATATCATATACAGTCAACCCTAAACCCTATATCTTATACCCTCAACCTTAAACCATATCCCTCAATCCACCATATACTCAATCCTAAATGATAAACCCTCAACCCTACATCATATACCCTCAACCCTAAACCCTACACTCAACCTTAGGTTGTAAAGCCTATACATCCTACCCCAAACCTTATAAATTCAACCCTCAAGGTTTGTATACCCTCAAAACTAAACCTTATCACTCAATCTTATAATCTCAACCCTATACCCTATATTGTGAATCGTAAACACTGTACCCTATGACCTAAACCCTACTACATAAACCTTATACCCTATATATTAAACCTTAAAACCCAACATTAATAATTTAGAACTAAAATGTACATAATTAAATTTAATCCCTAAACCCTCAACTCTCAACTCTCCATCATAAACCATCAACCATCAACCCATAAACCATAGGCCCTATACCCTAAATAATGAATAATTTAGAGATATTAAAGGGAGAGAGGAGAGAGAGATGGGAGAGAGATAAAGAGAGGTGAGATAGAGAGAAGAGAGGAAAAGGATAGATATGTGAGATAGAGAAAAGAGAGATCTACATAGGGAGGGAGAGGTAGATAAGGAGGGATGGGGGGAGAGGTAGGAAGGGGAGATATATAGAAAACTAAGATATAGATATCTAGGTAGATACTGGAGAGAGAGAGAGCGGTTAGATAGAGAGAGGTAGATCTAGGGAGAGAGAAGTGAGATAGAAAACAATAGAGATTGGGAGAGTAGAGAGGGGGATATGCGAGACTTAACCCTAAACTCTATACCCATAACCTAAAACCCTATATCATATACTTTCAGTTACTTAAACCGTATCCGTCAACCTTAGGAACTCAATCCAATGGGCTAAAATCTTAACTGGATATACTCAACCCTATACCCTATACCCTCAACCCTAAACCCTTTACCCTATACCTTCAACCCTAAACCTTATACCCTATACCCTCAAACCTAAATCCTATCGCTAAACCCTAGGCCCTAAATCCTATAGGCTAAACACTCAATCCTCAAACCTATACCATATACCCTCTTGACCCTAAACCCTATCCCTCAACCTTGGGCCCTAAGGCCTATATAATAAAACCTCAACTATATACACTCAACCCTAAACCCTAAACCATATCCATCAATGATAGGCCCTAAAGCCTATAGTATTAACCTTCAATCCACCATACACTCAATCCTAAATGCTATACTCTCAACCTTATACCCTATATCATATACCGTCAACCCTAAACCCTATACTCAACCCTAGATCGTAAAGCCTATAGACTCTACCCTAAACCTTATACCTCCAACCCTCAAGGTTCCTATATCATCAACTATAAACCTTATCACTCAATTTTAAACTCTCAACCTTAAACCCTAAACCCCATATTGTCAATTGTAAACCTTACACCCTAGACCTAAACCATGTTACAAAAACCTTATACCCTATATTTTAAACCCTAAAACATAATATTAGTAATTTAAAACTAAAACCTACATAATTAAATTTAATCCTTAAACCCATAAACCATAGGCCTAAACCTTAAATAATGAGTAATTTACAAATATTAAAGGGAGATAGGAGAGAGACATGGGAGAGAGATAAAGAGAGGTGAGATAGAGAGAAGAGAGGCATAGAAAGAGAGATATGTGATATAGAGAGAAGAGAGATCTACATAGGTAGGGATGGAGAGGTATATAAAGAGGGATGATGGGAGAGATAGGAAGGGTAGATAGAAAGTTAAAATAGAGAAATATAGGTAGATAGTGGAGAAAGAGAGGTTATATAGAGAGAGGTATATCTAGGGGAGAGGGAGAAGTGATATAGAGAACAAAAGAGATGGGGAGGAGAGTAGAGAGGGGAGATGTGAGACTTAACCCTAAACTCTATACCCATAAGCTGAAACCCTATACCTTATGTTGTCATCTCCCTAAACCTTATCCCTCAACCCTAGGAACTAAAGCCAATAGGTTAAATCCTTAACCATATAATTAACCCTATACCCTAAACCTTAAACCCTCTACCCTCAACCCTAAACCTTATACCCTATACCCTCAACCATAAGCATTAAAGACTATAGGATAAACCCTCAATCCTCAACTCTATACCATATACCCTCTTGACCCTAAACCCTATCCCTCAATCTTGGGCCCTAAGGCCTATACAATAAACCCTCAACTATATACACTCAACCCTAAACCCTATATCATATACCCTCAACCCTAAACCATATCCCTCAAACCTAGGCCCTAAAGCCTATAGGATGAACCCTTGATCCCCCATATACTCAATCCTAAATGTTTTACCCTCAACCCTATACCATATATCATATATCCTCAACCCTAAACCCTACACTCCTAGTTGTAGGCCATAAAGCCTATACACTTTACCATAAAACTTATACCTTGATCCCTCAAGGTTCATGTATGCTCAAGACTAAACCTTATCACTCAATCTTATACTCTCAACCCTAAAACCTAAACCCTATATCATCAACCATAAACCCTACACCCTATGACCTAAACCATGATACATGAACCTTATACCCTATATGTTAAACCCTAAAGCCCAAGATTATTAATTTAAAACTAAAACCTACATAATTAAATTTGATCCTTAAACCCAAAAACCATAGGCCCTACACCCTAAATAGTGAATAATTTAGAGATATTAAAAGGAGAGAGGAGAGAGACATGGGAGAGAGATAAAGAGAGGTGAGATAGAGAGAAGAGAGGTAGAGAAAGAGAGATATGTGATATAGAGAGAATATATATCTACATAGGAAGGGAGGGAGAGGTATACAAAGAGGGATGAGGGGAGAGGTAGGAAGGGGAGATAAAGAGATCTAGGTAGATAGCGGAGAAAGAGAGGTTAGATAGAGAGAGAGAGATCTAGGGGGGAGAGAAGTGAGATAAAGAACAATAGAGATGGGGAGGAGAGTAGAGATTGGGAGATGTGATACTTAACCCTAAATTTTATACCCATAACTCAAAACTCTATACCTTATTCCTCAACCCTAGGAACTAAATCGAATAGGTTAAATACTTAACCATATACTCAACCCTATACCCTATACCCTAAATCCTAAACCCTATACCCTCAACCCTAAACCTTATGCCCTATACCCTCAACCCTAAACCCTATCCCTCAACCCTAGGCCCTAAAGCCTATTGGTGAAACCCTCAATCCTCAACTCTATACCGTATACCCTCTTGACCCTAAACCTTATCCCTCAACCTTGGGCCCTAAGGCCTATACAATAAACCCTCAACCATATACACTCAACCCTAAACCCTATATCATATACCCTCAATCCTAAACCATATCCCTCAATCCTAGTTCCTAAATCCTATAGGATGAACCCTCGATCCCCTATATACTTAATCCTAAATGTTATACCCTCAACCCTAAACCGTACACTCTTGGCCCTAGGCTATAAAGCCTATCAGTTTACCCTAAAACTTATACCTTCAACCCTCAAGGTTCTTATACCCTCAAGCCTAAACCTTATCACTCAACCTTATACTCTCAACCCTGTACCCTATATTGTCAATCGTGAACCCTACACCCTATGAACTAAACCCTAATACATAGACCTTATACCCTATATGTTAAACCTAAAATCCAAAATTAATAATTTAACACTAAAACCTACATAATTATTTTTAATCCCTAAATCCTCAACTCTCAACTCTCCATCATAAACCATCATCCCTAAACCTATAAAACATAGGCACTACACCTTAAATAATGAATAAATTAGAGATATTAAAGGGAGAGAGGAGAGAGAAACATGGGAGAGAGATAGAGAGAAGAGAGGAAGAGAAAGAGAGATGTGACGTAACATGCCCATTGCTCTACCCATTGTTTTTACTATGTTTTACCCACAAGTGAGCAATTTATGCTACTAACATCATGAGAAATAAAAAATTTCTTTTCATTTGAATAACAAGATGCACATTTGAAACATAACCTTTTAAATCCTTCCCATTGCATAACAAATAATTATTTCAATAATTCAAGTAATGATTTCACATTACATAATTTCATGATAATATTTCCCATTTAAAATGTCTCAATAAGAATAGAGATACATGTTTGCATTCATAGCTTCCATGAGCTCAATGATATAGATATACAAATAGAATATGATGATCTAGATCTCCCTAATGTTGGTGTATGCCTCCTAGATTTCCCCATAATTGGTGCATACATTCTAGGTATCCCCAAACTAGCGCTACATCCTCAAATCCTGGTCACCAACTGTATGAAGGAGAGCATCACTCAAGCACTTTTCTACCAACCATGGACTTACTACAGTCCCCCCCACATCTACCTAATTGGTAAGATGTCCCTACCCTTTAATGAAGAGATTGGCTTGGTAACCCCATAATCGTGACCTTCCTAAGTATAAGGTTGTGTCCTACATATCTAGATCTACCAAACATTGGATACAACCTACACGTATAACTTCCCTGCCTAGAATACAATCATGGATCACAGTGAACTCACAGTGTAAAAAGTTGCTACTTACACTACTTCGGTTGAAGAATTCATCACCTAGTACTTTGAGTGCGAGTCATCTATCCACCCACCCTTTAACTCGATTTGGTATTGACCATAAACATAATACACATTCAATCTAAGATGACATAACAAATTGTCCAACAAGGTTATTCCCTTAACCATGGATTACCCTAACCGCATGAATAACTAAGTCTTAACAACTTGATTAACTAGGTTACACCCTTTCCCATGGATTACTCTAACCCCAGGTATAATCATGCTAAAGATACATGCACACATTCTAGTGACCAGCTAGGTTACCCCCTTTCCCATGGGTTATCTAACCCCAGGAAGAACCAAGCTACCCACCCATGTTCAAAATGACATTTTCATAAAAGTACTATAATATAGCAACATATTCCACATTTGACTTTTCATGCAACATTTATATAGTCTTGACGAACTAAGTATAGTTCTAGTAGAATTATAGCCATGTAAATTGCAATATAGTATAAATATGTATTCCCATATAAAATGGTTTCACTAATTCAAAACTCAACTATGAATCACACAAGATTATTCCAAACTAGGAAATAAATGGAGTTCATATAAAAAATAATCTTATCAAGCATTCAAAATCAATATTTAAAAAACAAAGGTAATTATAAATAAATAACCTTTCAAACATAAAATACTAAAGGAATAGAAATCAACATGCCTAGATTTATTGTTCCAACTGATAACATGGCTTCCCAAATTCAGCCTTGACAATCACGATAGTTACTCCATCTAAGCCCAAATTATTTCCAAACTCTAGCCTCTTCTCAAAGAACTCTCAACAAATGTAACTCACAAAGACAACTCTCTTCCTCACCAAAAAGTCTCAAATTATGCTTGCACAAAAAACTGCAGCAGAATAGCAATGAAGAATTCTGAATGGAAAAGTGTAACAAATGGTAGAGAGAACACCTCTATTTATACTAAAATATGAGCATATTAATGCTACAAATAATTTGTTAAATTTTCCACCACTCTAACAACAAAACAAAAATGCATTTACTCAGCTCATTTGGAATAATATGTGGTTGATTTAAGCTTTTAGATTGCACCACATAACAGTCCTCTTATTTCCAATTTCACATAATGGATGAGTTGAATCCTTTCTTGTGAAAACATGACTATTTTACTAATTAAAGGCACAACGATGCATTACTACAGGTTTCCTATTTGATTTGAAGGTCAAACACCCTTACAAACTTTTTTCCATATTTTCATTGACTAAGTCTCATGTTTATCAGATGGCTTTGCCTGGATATGGTACACGTAATAGACTTATTTCTATTTTACACTTCTCAGAATATGGTGCCAACATTTCATACTTAAGCACCCTTTATTCATGTGTGGGTAAGACTAAGTCAACATGTGGGAAACAACATTTGTTCACCTTATGCATTGCTCATAAGCCTTTTTACTTATTCTCTTCATGTGCTTTATGCACAACATTAAGCTTTGACCATTGTAAGATATATGGCAGCACTATGACAATGCACTATATTTATTACAAAGCACTTTTAATATATATCAAACAATATATATATTATATCTATAATATATACATATACATATGTATATATATATATTTATATCCACATGATTACTAAATGCATTACATGTCAATTACATATATATAAACATATATCAAAATAATTATGTATATATACATGCATATATACATACACATAACAATATATGAATATATATGTCTATATATTTATATTAACGTAATTATATACATATTAATATATATATTACATATATACAACATTATTTGAATATCCATACTTAAACACATATATTCTCATATTCACTGATTGATGTATATACACGAAGTGTATATATATATATGTCACACTTGTCCAATCAATATTCCCATGCATATGGGTTATCCATTCATGAGCATGCGTAGATACGTCTATCTACATATACTTGGTGTCACCTAGAATTGCACCCTGTGCAAAGTTTACAAGAAACTGAGCATTCTAGAACAACATGGGATCACTCCAAGGCTGTGGGTCACCTATGATTGAAGTGAACCTCCAGAGAAGGCCGAATTCCTTTGGGTATCACCTAGACTATTGTTTCTTTGAGAGAAAAGAGGAAAAAAGATGCATAAATTAAAAGACTACACTAGGGTGATACACCAAATTGATGAGAAATCATGAAATGAACACAGGATGAACATACACTTGAAAGCCTAATTGCTATTCTCAGAGCAACTTCTTTCAGACTTAATGCTTTAGTCCTAACAGGTTTGGCCCACACATACACCTTGGGAGGAAAGATCAATTTCACAACCTTAAGATACAAATGCAAAAATGTGAAAACACAGTTATAGACTTGCATGTGCAAAAGAAGATACAAGAATGGGAATCAGTACAAGCATGAACATAAACTTCCAAGGTAAACTCTGTGTTGTATTCAGGATTCCAGTTGAGTTACAGAAAACATACATTGATTGAGAAATGATTGATTGAAAATCACTAACTCTTCAGAGTGTGCAATTAGAACTATTTACAAAAAGGCAAAAATTCCTTATATACAGACTGATATTGGCCCATTAGGGCTTACAAAAATATCTCAGTTCAGCAAAAGATCTAACTTAGATCTTTTATGAATTAATTATAGAAGCCTGTGTGTCCCTATTGTTGGTGTCGGTGTGAAGAACTGCTCTTGGAGAAGCCCTCTCCTGATCTTTTGTAGCATTAATTCTTCTGATCCATCATGTCTAGCTACTGAGTCCCCTGTTGAAGAGCCGCATTGAATGTCCCTCAAGCTTAGAACAGATATATGTTGTATTCATGTTGCATTCATCCTGCGTTGGCATTCAACGTTCTGATCAGACTGCCACGGTTCGCCTTAGATCCCTCTGGTTAGTCGAGCACCCTCCATGTGGGCCCTGCAGCTGGTCAAAAATCCCTTTGAATGGAATTGCATCTCAGCAAGACACTAAAAGTGTCTTGTCGATGCAATTATGTGTCTCTACAGCTTTAGAAGTCATGTTGATACCGCCAAAATCATCGGCAAGACAAACAGATTCGGTTAGAAGTCCCAGCGAGCACCATTGAGTCATACCGATATCCTTTCTATTTGGTACATCTATTGCTGTCGGCCAGAGATTATATATTCGGGAAGACCTAACGAGTCCTCCATCTCTCGGCGAACACATACGCAGTCGGTATGACTCTTAGCGATGACCTCTCATCTAGCTCATTTTGTTTGCCCCTTGAGCTCACTCTTCTCCTCCGACTTGAGCTCCTTGGGCTTTCGGTGAGACATATCAATGTCGGAGAGACCTCCTATCGAACTCATGAGACCTTGCCGAAGTATATAACCTTCGACGAGATTCCAGACAGTTGCCAGGAGATCAGTGGGTTGACAAGTCACGTGGAGATCCCTCTCTGTCACCGACACACTACGTAGAACTCCCCCTCCTCCTGGCGAATTCCCTTTTCATTTTGACGGCTTGGCTGCTCAGTGAGACTCACATCGAGATATGAACCCTTGGCTGACCTCCTTGCTTTCGGCCTAACTCCCGTAGGTCAGGAAGAAGTCTTCCCGAGCTCCTTGTGCTACACTAAAGGCTCTTTGAGTCAGGGTGACATTTTCGTCTCGACAAGACGTTTCACCGAGAACCTTTCCTTTCGCTGAAATTGCTTTTTTCATTTTGGAGGCTCCATTGCTCGGTGAGACTCTTGCCGATAACACCCTGTATGTCGCCAGGACTTTCCGTTGTCGGCAAGACCTCCAAGCGACATCCTCGACTATTGGCGACACCTCTTGTGTTCTAGTGGGGCCTCCATTCAATCGGCAAGACTTCTTCGTTCGCCGAGACTCTATAACAAGCCCTTGACTTTTGCCGAGTTCCATTTGGTTCGGGGAGACATTGTGAAATCGCTGAGACATCTCAGCCATATCACATAGTCATACCGAAGGCCCTCTTTCCCTTTATGCCGGGGAGACTCGTCGGCCAGACCTGTCCTGAGACTTGCCTCTGCCATTGGCAAGACATCACCAAGTCAGTGAGACTTCTCGCCGAGTTCCTCCTGTCTGCCCGAAGAGCCATCCTTGTGTTTCGGAAAGATACCTGCCAAACTAATTTTGTCTTGATGAGGGCCCATCCTAGTATCGGTGAGACTCCTGCTGAAGGAAAAACATATCGAGGCCTTAAGCCTTCATCCTTCGGTAAGACCTCCTCTACTCGCCAAGACCTTTTGTCGAATATCGGAAGCTACCCCGAAGCCCGTGTTCATCGTGAGTCTCCCCGACTTTTACGATTGAACGACCTGTTAGCCAGAGAAACCCACATGATAAGAGGTCATACCGACCCCTTCTTGTCACAGCGATAGGCTCTGCAAGCTCATTTGACATGACAGGAACTAGGTCCCAGCAACCTGCTCAGGATAGAATAAATCAAACAGTCAGTCGGCCAGATAGTAGGAGGGTCCTGCCGACTTTCTCCTTAGAATGATTTTCATGCCGAATCTTCCCAGGGTGGCTTCTCCCACTGAGTTCCCCATGACCTAGCAACAGATGTAGAGTCTTTTCCCTTGTGTGAATGTCCCACTGGCCTCTGAAGATCTAACATTTGATTATCTCACCTGATTTAACTGTAGGTGAAATAGAGGCAACAATACTCATGCACACATATACTGACATGTATGAGTTATCATAGACATGTACATATATACATATATATTATGTATATACTTCATCGATTAAAATGTTAACATATAAGGAAGAACTTTCACTCAACATAAAGACTCAATCATATATTCCTAGTCAAGAACATACTCAAACCCTGATAGAAGGTTACTTACCATTTCCCAAACTCTTAATTCAACTAGACCAACTAGAAAGTGAGTGTGTGTATGCTCAATTAGGCTCATCAAGGGTTACCAGACCAAGTTCTTTTCCTGAGTGATACTCCCCCTCACTTTCAGAGGTTCAAATCTATTCTTCCATCCAACTTAGTGCATCACAACAGTAGTTAGTTGATAACATTACATTCACATGTATCATATATTTTCATCTCCAGAAAATTATAAAATATCAAATTGAATTAAGCATTCATTCATCATATTTGGACATCCAGATTCATATATAAAACATAATCATATATATTAATATGATTTTAACCCATCAAGGTAATAGTAAATAGGTAACAACACAATGGGGTATAACATATTCCCCCTCTTGTGAATCATCGTCCCTGATGATTATTAAGTATCAAACATGAACACAACATAAAACATAAAACATTACATCATAAAGCATGTTTTTTTTTTAGAAGTTTTCAAAATCTAACAAGACTTGAGGAAACTTTCGCTTCATCTCAACATAGTCCTTCCAAGTGGCAGAATCTTCTGCATATTGATCCCACTGGACCTTGCATTGCAGAACCTCTCTATTATGTAAGTGAATCTTACATGTTTTGAGAACTTTGAGAGGCTTGATTTGTTACCACTCATGATTCCTATACCTATAAAGCATTCCAATCAATAACATGATTATCCCCTGGCATGTACTTCTTAAGGTACACAACATGAAAGACATTGTGCATCCTAGAAAGAGTTGGCGGAAAAGAAATTATATATGCAATAGAGTTAACTTCCTCGAAAACCTCAAAAGGACCTACATAATGTGGAGCTAGTTTGGATGAATTTCCAAACTTTATAGAAATCTTGTTAGGTTTAACTTTTAACACAACCTTCTCCCCTACTGAGAAATGTTTGGGTACCCACTTGGAAAATGCATAACTCTTTTGCCTATCATTAACTTCCACTAGCCTCTATTTAATATTTCCAACTTGCTCCTCCATTTTTTATAACATTTATAGCCCAAGGCTTATCCTATCCTCTAGCTTATCCCAATTTATAGGAGTTTGACACTTCCTACATGCAATGCTTCAAATGGAGCCATCTTGATTGCAAAATGATAAGATTTGTTATATGCAAATTACTAAAGGTAAATAATCCTCCCACTTGTATTGTTGATCCATGCAATACATTCTTAGTAGATCCTCTAACACTTGGTTCACTCTTTCAGTTTGACCATCCATTTCTAGATGATATACTGAACTTATGTTCAACTGAGTCCCAAGCAAAGAAAACATGGTTTCCAAAAACCTGGATGTCACACGAGCATCCCTGTCAAAAATAATCTTCTCAGGAATTCCATGCAACCTAAATACCTCTTGAATAAAATTTCAAGCTATAATAGGAGCTCCATCAGTCAGATTCCCTAGTATAAAGTGATCCACCTTCGTAAGCTTATCCACCTTCGTAAGCTTATTCCTTAACATTGGAAGACCTTGCACAAAATCCATGCTAATGATTTTCAATTTACTTTCTGTAACTTCATGAGGATACAAAAGACTTGTAGGGTGATGATGTTCTGCCTTCACCCTTTGACATTCTAAATAGCTTGCCATAAATTTTGTAACATCCCTTTTCATTCCTTTCTAAAAAAACAATGGCTTCACATCAGCCAATATCTTAGTCACTCTAGAATGTCCAAAATATGGTGTGATATGAACTTTCCATAAAAAATTCCTCAATTCCATAAAGTTAGGTATGCAGATTCTTCCCTTAAACCTTAGCAAACCATCAAGTTCAAAGTGAAATACCTCATACCTTGGGTCTCGTAGATTATCCAAGAGTGATTGCTTGACTTGTTCAGAGTATTTGTCACCCCTGGAATTATGCAACACTTGATCCTTAAAATTGATTTGAATTGATATGATTGAGGACATATGCCTCGTATGACTGAAGGCATCTACAATCCGATTCTCCTTCCCCTTGATATAGTTGATATATTGAAATCATACTTAGATAAAAATTCTAACCACCCTCTTTTCCATATATTTAGATTCAATTGAGTAAACAAGTACTTTAGACCATGATGATTGGTCTTCAGTTCAAAAGGTTTTCCCAATAGATAGTGTCTCTACATCTATAATATATGAACAACAACTGCTAATTCTAAATCATGTGAAGTATAATTTTTCTCAGAATGCTTTAGCTTCCTCGGCTCATAGGCTATGAATTACCCATACTACATCAACACTCCACCCAAACCTTATCCTAAAGCATCGGTGATGACTATAAAATCACCATCTAGATCTGATAATTTTAGTATCAGAGTTGTGGTCAACTTCTCCTTGAGTTGATCAAATATCGCTTGACGTTTATCCATCCATTCAAAATTCTTCCCTTTTCTCTATAAGGAGGTAATGGGAAAATCTATAATAGAAAATTTTGCAACAAACTTCTTATAGTAACTAGCCAGAACCATAAAACTTCTAACTTTCGACACATTCTTAGGCACTGTCCATTCAAGCACTGCTTTTATTTTTGTTGGATCAAATGCAATCCCATCAGTTTAAATCACATGACCTAGATATTGCACTTCCTTCTAAAATAAAGTAAACTTAGAGAGTTTCCCATACAACTTATTCTCTCTCAATTGTTGGAGAACAATATCTAGATGTTGGAGATGTTCCTCTTCATTCTTGGAATAGATAAGAATATCATCCAAAAAGACCAACACAAACTTGTCCAAGCAATCTCTAAATACATTATTCATTAAGTTCATGAATGTTGTAGGTGCATTCGTTAGCCCAAAAGGTAGGATTGTAAACTCATAATGACCATACTTAGTCATAAAAGTTGTTTTAAAAATATCTTCATCCTTGATCCTCAGTTGATGATAACCTAATCGTAGATCAATTTTCAAAAATATTGTTGCTCCTCGCATTTGATAAAAGAGATCATCGATACATGGTAACAAATACTTAGTCTTTATCGTTTCCTTATTAAGCAAATGGTAATCAATGCACAAGCGTAGTGTGCTATCCTTCTTCGTCACAAAGATCACTAGCACTCCCCAAGGTGAAACATTGGGTCTAATCAGTCCCTTTGACAATAATTCCTCCAATTGAGCTTTTAACTCCATTAATTCTATCATGGTCATCCTATATGGCACTTTGGATATAGGCTCCAACCCTGGAACTATGTCGATGGAGAAATCAAACACTCTCTTGGGAGGCAATCCAAGCAATTCATTTGGAAATACATCCACAAATTTTCGTAGGATAGGATATTTCTCCATATTTCTTTTTCTTGATTCCACCACCTCGCCTTCTTCAGCTTCATGGGGATCTTGAGGTCCATAATATACAATATCATCTTGAGAAATGAACTCATTATATTCCTCCAGTTTCTCCATTTTCACAGTGAAGAGTTGACAACCTTTCTTCTTTGCCCTATGCATTTGTATGACGAAGATTTTTCACAACTTAAATTCTCTTGGCGTTCCTTGCAAGAACACTTAGTTTCCAAGATCATCTAAACACTCCACTATTTTTGCATGACAATCTACTTTGTCTCTATGCTTCCACAATCAATTCATCCCTAGAATGACATCATAGGAACCTAGGGGTGCTACATACAATTTCACTTTCGAGGAGAAACTCAAAAGTTCAACCCTAGATTTGAATAGACATTGCTCCACCTTAGCTCTTGTCTGGTTTGCATATTCAACCATCCAAGACTTTTCTATATAGTCAAATTTTCTAAAAAAATTGCTAGCTATATTAGTAGAAAAGAAAATTTTGTGGCGCTAGTATCGATAAGAATGTAAATAGGTGTACCAAACAAAGTACTTGATATCTCCACAAGAGTGATCCGGTAATTTTCTTGCTAGTTGTCTAATGTTGGATGATTTCTTTGCTATAATGCTTCTCATTGAGAAGGTAGTTGATTCCCTTGTGGTTGTGTCCCTAGTGGTTTGTTGGGACACTGATTTGCAAAGTGATCTCCACCACAAGTATAACATCCTCTCAATGGTCCAACCCTTGATGTAGGCCTTCCAAAACTACCTTCATTCCTACTAACATTTTTGTTATTTTTGTTGTTTTTGTTCCCCCTATGGTCCCTTCTTGAATTATTTCGACTATTACAAGATCCTTTGTCCCCTTTGCTTTGAAAATCTTTCCCTTCACTAGGATTCTTTGAAGCTTGATTGGCTTGCGACCAATTAAACTTCTTACAATTATTTTCATGGTAGTTCAAGATAGATTTAAGCCTTTGTTCTTGCTTAATGGATTTCTCGTACACCAATTCCATGGTAGCAAGAATTTGCACGTCTACCTCTCCACCTATTTGGGCATTGAGGCCCATGATGAACTTCCTTATGTAAAATTGCTCATCCTTTTGGAACATGGGTACATACCTTAGGAGATGAGTGAATTTCTCCCAATATTCGTTAACTAGGGAATCTTCTTGGCTCAAGTTTTGGAAGTTGATAATCTTTTGATCATAAAAGAGTTGTGGTAGCCACCGCTTTCAAAAAAATTCAATGAATTCACTCTAAGTAAGATTTAAGGAACATAGCCCAAGCTCCATCTTTTTATTCATCCACCAGTTGGATGCTTCTCTAGCTATCTGGAAAGATCACCAAATGAATTTAGTTATCTTAGAGTAATTCTTGATTTCAAAATAATTTTCTATTTATATGAGCCATGCCTCAGCCACATCCCCACTATTACTTCCTTCAAACTTTGCAGGAGTGATCTTTCTTTTCTATTTTATTCCCTCTGATCTAGACTGTGATTCATCATCCTCATGTTGACTATACTAAGTACAATCATGGAAATTTTTCCCTTATTCATCATTATTAGGAACTTCTTGTTCCTCCCTTTCTTTTCCCCTTACCTCTTGCTTGAGGCTTCTTATTATTTCTCTTATCTCATCCATCATGACTAAAGTACGGTCCAATTTTCCCATGAAGTTTTTGCTCCTTGGCCTACTTCTTGGATTCCCCCAAGGTTAGTTCTAGTTCTAGCCATTTTCGACAAGAAATTTTATACTTGGAGGTTTCATTTTCAATTAGATTCTAATAAGGTTTACATATCATTTAAATATTTCCAAAGAACAAACATTCATATATATGAATTTTAAAAGAACTCAAACACATTTTTTTCCAAAACATGATTTTCATTTATATCAATAGGATTTCAATATCCTAGAATTTACATGGAATGGATATTCAAATAGTCTAGTGGAGATTATCCCTCAGATTCACTCTCCAATAAATAGCTAAGTGGGATATACCCCTTAGGTTTTTGTTCCCATATATTGTCAAAAGGGAAATAACCTTCAAACATATCCTTAGATACATAGTTTCGGGGGAGATATCCCTCTGATTTGACACTTGAGGCTATTAGAATAACTTTCAACATAGGAATAACATGATGGTCCCTAAAGATCATAGCAGGACTAACACTAAATCTGAGGGCATATCGCTAGAAAGTGATAAAGAATCCAACTTGGCAGGAGAGACAAGAGGTACAAAGTTAACAACCTCATGCATCCTCCTTATTTCTTGAATAATGTGAGATAGAGCATGATTAAAAGTATCAGTGTCACTCAACGAAATAGTATTTTCATAATTGGTTCCATCTATGGTTTGAACAATGGCTTCCCTTTCTTTCTTGGCCTTTAGGTAGTGCTTATTATAGATTACCGACTTCCTAGAAATCATCTTGAGATGCACCATCCTGACACCAAAATTCCAAGCATTAGAATCATATAATGTTGGATTAAATCATAGCGAGCACATAGGTTCTAGTGTTGAACCTGGTACGTCTGATACCCCGTGTAGCATGCCCATTGTTCTACCCATTATTTTTACTATTTTTTACCCACAAGTGAACAATTTATGCTACTAACAGCATGAGCAATAAAAAATATTTTAATTTGAGTAACAAGATGCACATTTGAAACATAACCATTTCAAACTTCCTTATTGCATAACAAAGAATCATTTTGATACTTTAAGTAACAATTGCACATTATATAATTTCATGATGATATTTCCCATTTACAATTTCTCAATAAGAATAGAGATACATGTTTGCATTCATAGCTTCCATGAGCTCAATGATATAGATATACAAATAGAATATGATGATCTAGATGTCCCCAATGTTGGTGTATGCCTCCTAGATGTCCCCATAACTGGTGCATACATTATAGGTGTCCCCAAACTAGCACTACATCCTCAAATCCTGGTCGCCAACTGTATGAGGGAGAGCATCACTCAAGTGCTTTTCTGCCAACCATAGACTTACTGCGGTCCCCCACACATCTACCTAATTGGTAAGATGGCCCTACCCTTTGACAAAGAGATTGGTTTGGTAACCCCATAATCCTGACCTTCCTAAGTATAGTGTTGTGTCCTACATATCTAGAGCTACCAAACATTGGCTATAACCTACATGTATGAATTCCCTATCTAGAATACAATCATGGATCACAATGAACTCACAATGTAAACAATGGCTACTTACACTACTTTGGTCAAAGAATTCAACACCCAGTACTTTGAGTGCGAGTCATCTTTCCACCCACCCTTTAACTCGATTTGGTATTGACCATAAACATAACACACATTCAATCTAAGATGATGGCATAATAAAATGTCCAACAAGGTTATTCCCTTAACCATGGATTACCCTAACCCCATGAATAACTAAGTCTTAACAACCTAATTAACTAGGTTATACCCTTTCCCATGGATTACTCTAACCCCAAGTATAACCATGCTAACCATACATGCACACATACTAGTGACCAGCTAGGTTACCCCCTTTTCCCATGGGTTATCTAACCCCAGGAAGAACCAAGCTACCCACCCATGTTCAAAATGACATTTTCATAAAAGTACTATAGTATAGCAAAATATTCCACATTTGACTATTCATGCAACATCTATATAGTCTTGATGAACTAAGTATAGTTCTAGTAGCATTATAGCCATGTAAATTCCAATATAGTATAAATATGTATTCCCATATAAAATGGCTTCACTAATTGAAGAATCAACTATGAATCACACAAGATTATTCCAAACTAGGAAATAAATGGAGTTCATAAGAAAATAAGCTTATCAAGCATTTAAAATAAATATTTTAGAAACAAAGGAAATTATAAACAAATAACCTTTGAAACATAAAATATCAAAGGAATAGAAATCAACATGCCTAGATTTATAGTTCCAATTGATAACATGGCTTCCCAAATTCAGCCTTCACAATCACAATAGTTACTCCTTCAAAGCCCTACTTAGTTCCAAACTCTAGCCTCTTCTCAAAGAACTCTCAACAAACGTAACTCACAAAGACAACTCTGTTCCTCACCAAAAACTCTCAAATTATGCTTGCACAAAAAACTACAACAGAAAAAGAAATGAACAATTATGAATGGAAAAGTGTAACAAATGGTAGAGACAACACCTCTATTTATACTAAAATATAAGCATCTTAATGCTACAAATAAGCTATTAAATCTGCCACCACTCTAAAATCAAACCAAAAATGCATCAACTTTGCTCATTTGGAATGATATGTGGTTGGTTTAAGCTTTCAAATTACAACACATAACAGTCCTCTTATTTCCAATTCCATAAAATGGATGAGTCAACTCCTTTCTTCTAACAACATGACTCTTTACTGAGTCAAGGCACAACAACGCATTACTACGGGTTTCCTATTTTATTTGCATGTCGAATACCCTTATAAACTTTTACCATATTTGCATTGACTATGTCTCATGTTTATCAGATGGCTTTTCCTAGATATGGTGCATGCAATAGACTTCTTTATGTTTTACACTTCTCAAAATATGGTGCCAACATTTCATACTTGAGTTCCCTTTACTCATGCGCAAGTAAGACTAATTAAACACATTTGAAACAACATTTTTTTTCACCTTATGTGTTGCTCATGAGTCTTTTGACTTATTCTCTTCATGCGCTTTATGTGCAACATTAAGCTTTGGCCATTGTAACATATATGACAGCACTATGATAATGCGCTATGTTTATTACCAAACACTTTTAATATATATCAAACAATATATATTATACATATTATATCTATAATATATACAGATATATTAATATATATAATTATATCCACATGATTACTAAATGCATTACTTTCCAATTTAATATATATAAACATATATCAAAATAATTATATATATACATACATATATACATATATTAATATATATATATTACATATATATAACATTGTTTTAATATCCATACTTAAAACATATATATTCTCATATTATCAATCGATGTATATACACGTAGTGTATATATATGTCGCATTTTCCCAATCGATATTCTCATACATATGGGTTATCAGTTCATGAGCATGCATAGATACATCTATCTACGTATAATCAGGCACACATATACTCACATGTATGAGTTATCGTATACATGTACATATATAAATTCTATGTATAAACTTCATTGATTAAAATATAAACATACAAGGAAGAACTTTCACTCAACATAAAGAATCAATCACATATTCCCAATTAAGATCATACTCAAACACTGACAGAAAGTTACTTACCATTTCTCGAACTATCTTAATTCAACTAGACCAACTAGAAAGTGAGTGTGTGTATGCTCAATTAGGCTCATCAAGGGTTACCAGATCAAGTTCTTCTCCTGAGTGATACTTCCCCTCTCTTCAGAGGTTTGAATATGTTCCTGCATCCAACTTAGTGCACCACAATAGTAGTTGGTTGATAACATTACATTCATATGCATCATATATTTTGATCTTCAAAACATTATAAAATATCAAATTTAATTAAACATTCATTCATCATATTTCTATCCAGATTCATATACAAATCATAATCATATATTAAAACATTTTAACCCATCAAGGTAATAGTAAATAGGTAACAACACAACATGGTATAACATGTGAGATAGAGAGAAGAGAGATCTATATAGGAAGGGAGGGATGAGGGAAAAGGTAGGAAGGAGAGATAGATAGAAATTTAAGACAAAGAGAGGCAGATAGTGGAGAGAGAGAGAGAGGTTAGATAGAGAGGTAGATCTAGGGTAGAGAGAAGTGAGATAGAGAACAATAGAGATGGGGAGGAGAGTATAGAGGGAGGAGATGTGAGATGATATATAAAGAGGTAGGTAGACCCTCAACTCTCTATCAATGACCATAAACCCTACACCCTAAATCCTAAACATTATAAGATGCACCTTTAATCGTACACACTAAACCCTAAATATTCACATTAATAATTAATACTAAAATATATACCCTCTGTAGTGTAGAAAAATGTATCCCTTTACATTTTCACACTTTTTTGGACCCTCCCTGCTAAAATTGGGCTTCTTTATACCTTATTTGGTCCTATTTTGCATCCACAAGCCTTAATTAATGTATCTTGCTGAGGATAATCCTGACATATATCAATTGACCAATCATAAATTAATGATTTTGGATTGTATGGCCCAGATTTAGTGATCTTAGACTCATACGCCAGCTTGGGTGTATGGGTCCCACCCAAGTTTTGGGGCCTAGATATGAATTTGGCATTAAAATAAACATTTCATGAAAATGTGTCCCAAGCTTAGCCTAATCAGACTCACATGCCCCAATTGGCGTATGAGTCCTGCTTAGCTTAGACCTAATTTAAATTCAAATTCTTGCCATGATTTTATTCTCCTAGGTCTGATGTTGACTTGTAGTGTTGTAATTTCAGGGAATTTGGCATAAACAAGTATAAATACAAGGTTATTTCCCATATTTTATCCTAGCAAGCTTACAAGTCATCTAGCACTTTTTGAGATCAAGTATTCTAGCCTTCAAGAGCATTCAAGAGTTGATTATCAAGCATTTTGGAGTATTATTCAAGAATCAAGCATCATGTCAAAGTCATTATGCATCATGTTTTTCTTTGAGCTAACATTTGTGATGTATGGTTTTATGATTCAAATGAGCATTCAAGTCAAGATCCATACCATTCAAGCAAGAGTCAAGATATACATTCATGCTAGCCATTACATACAAGATTGTAACCTTTTTTTCAAGGGTTTGGTGAGTTGCAACATTGCATATTTGTTCATTCATCATTCCTCCATTCTATTTCTATTCATTTCAAGGTTTTATTACCAAAATAGGGTTTGACCAAGGAAAACCCCTATCCACTAACAAAATAACATTTTTCCCTCTCTTTGATGTGTGATTTGAAGATCTAGGTTGAAGACCCATTGAAGAGAAATATTGGAGAAAAGTTGTCAAAGTTGTCATCCACATTGCAAGATCATGGAAAGTCACCTAGAGGTTGCAATTCAGTGTTTCAAAACCAAAGATTTGGCAGGGGAGAATCTACAAGAAAGCACTAGAGGATATAAGAATTTCATATCAACCCTAATACTGGGACTAAATCTCCACTTGTGGTGTATGAGTTGTAGGAATACTAAGGATCACTGAGAGGGGGGTTGAATCATCGATCCAATCAAAACCATCTCATAAACTTAATTTTCTTGAGTAGACAAAAACCTTAAATATTATATTTCATGAGAAAACACAAAGATGTGCAAGTCACAACATCACATTTGAATCAAGAAAACAACACATCACCAAGAAAATATGAGACACGATATTTATGAGTGGAAAAACCCTAAAAGGGTGAAAAAAAACTACTCTTAATAAAAGCTTTATTAGGGCTCAGTAGCCAAAATTCTGATATGTACAAATTGTGTGTCTCACTAAAGACACAACAAGCCTCATTAGCCATTTCACAATATGTCTCATTGACACCCACCTCACTAGAAAAACAAAGATGATAGGAGCACCCACTTCTTATCACTCCAACTCCAAGGTCTCACTGACCCCTGCCTCACTGGAAAAACAAAACTGGTAGGAGTACCCACTCCTTATCACTACAACTCCAAGGTCTCATTGACCCCTGCCTCATTGGCAAAACAAAGCTAATAGGAGCACCCACTCCTTATCACTCCAACTCCAAGGTCTCACTGACCAATCTCCAATCTGAATACATGAAGATCAATATATAGTACTACTCTATTTACATTGAAAAACATAGGTTATAGATGAATTCTATAACTCTTATATATACACCTTATTTCTCCCAATTTGACACAACTAATATTCAAGACCTCCAAGTGCTCAATACAAAGAAAAATGAAATTCTAAATTCATTACTCCTAAACAAGGGATTTTGAATTTATCATTCCTAAAATTTCAAATTCAAAGAAGCCCAATTACCATTATTTTACCATTTTGCAATCATCTTTCTATTCAATAAAGATCAATTAGCATTCTACTCAATCAAAGCTTTATCACAGATTGACAAAGATTTTTACACCAATTTCACATGAAATTATTTCTTATAGAATCACCTGACACCTCTAATATTGCTCTACTTCATGAAAACTCAAATATCATACTCTTTCATCAGTCATATGCTTTTCTCAATCTTCACAGACATAGGATATTGGCTTCTTTTCATAGCAGTCATTAATCACCATTCTTTTTCATTCTCAAACCCTACACATACTATCTTCAACTTTAAATATATATATATATATATATATATATATATATATATATATATATATATATATTCATCTTATCCCGATATAAAGCATATTCACATGCAAAAAGCAAAAAGATTAGCTTCAGAATTGGTGCCAACAAAAATTCCACCAATGACTCTTCATATTCAAAAATAGAAACAAATTTGTAAATGCCACCAATGACGTTCTACCTCTTATCGAATTCAAAACCTGGAGAGGAACCGTTATAAAGTTTGAATAAGAACCTTTGATCTTTACTTACCTCCAAAATCAGCTTTTAAAGAGAGTTGTTGATCACTATTTAAACATATAAAGAAAATATTTTAACCTGCCTAACAAGTAACTGCATAATAGAGGGCCAATTGAAGAATGTATTAAAAGCCTTGAGCAAGTCTTTTAAATAAGTGATGACTAGTGATTATAATTCATCTTCAAAATATAAGAAAAGGTGTTTTTTCTTAAAAAACCCTCACAACACATGAAATCCTCACAATACATGAGAAGGAAACACCTTCATAGATGATCAATGAAACATTCAAATGTTTACTTGAAACCTTGATAAATCCCATACCTTCAAGACTTATACACCAACCTCATGCTTTGATGCTCATCAAGAAAGATAAACCTTGTTGATGAAGAATTAGGGTTTTGAACCTTCAAACCTTTGATGCTTTGAGCCTTTACACCTTTGAATGATGCTTGATACAATATTTGAAGCATACCATGTCTTCTTTATCAATGTTCTAACAAATACCTTTAATGCTTGATACTATGCCTTGATGAAATGGTTTTGACCTGAAGTGTCAAAATACCCATCAACTGCTACCAATGCAAGTAGCCCATAAAAGTTGAATGACTTGAATACCATGGAGAACATCAACCACTACCAATTCCAAACCAACAGTGGCAATCCTTCATGCAACAAACTTTGACACCAACATATGCCTTGAAGAAGCATGACCAAGAGCCACTCATGAATACTAACAACAAAATTTCAACACAAAGACACAACTCTTGTGAACATCAATCCACTGAAATCCTTAAAGATCAAGAAGCACCTTTGCATATTATGAAGCAACCTCTAAAGCAATACTCTTAGATCCATAGTGAACATAAAAAATTGAATGGACAAGCACCTCTTGCCAAATACTTATCACTTTTGCACTACTATGTACTAAGAGATGACTAGCATCAACCCAACCAAGTGTCTTGAAACAAACACTACAGATGCACCAATCATCACACAATAATACCACTGCATAATACTTAATCCTGAAGCAACTATGCATGATAGAAGCATGTGAACTCTATAGTATGATGACAACTCCTCAACATTGAAGCATAAGCATGAAGCATCCATGAAGAGCTTATCAATGACAAACATATGATCAGATCCTCTTCTTAAGACCAAATTTTGAAATCAATGAAAAAAACATCAACATGAGTCCCAATATACCTATTTTCAAGCATTCTCAATAGATCATGGTTTAGCAGTTCTAGATTTTGGTTTCGGCCCAAAACCCTAAACTGGGACTAAATCGCCTCTACTATTGTATGGGTCCCAATGTGCATTAAAAATCAGCATTTCAAGGATTTTAGACCTCCATTCAAGCCTCTATAGTTTCTAGGTGCACCTTTGTACTTTATCAGTTTCCTATTCTGATTTGAATTCATTTCTAGGTCATTTACTTAAGTCTTGCATAGCATTTACATTTCTTATCTTTCCAAGCCCTAGCTTGGTGGTAAACCCCTTTCTAGACTTTAATCACACCCTAGGACACCTTATTGGAGATCTCTGTCCCTCATTCTTGTTGAATAGGACAACTGAAAAGGGGAGTGAATCAATTGTCATAGATTTTAACCTTCAATTCAATTACCAAAATTAATACTTAAAACTACTTAAATGATTAGTCATCAAATGCTAATGCAGAAACTCAAATCCAGCACATAAAAATAATAACTCCATCTTTATGTGGAAAACCCAATGAGGGAAAAACGATGATGAGGATTAAATCACACTATAGAGAATATCAAAACTGATTACAAAAGGCTCACTACCTGAGATAAGGCTCACTACCTGAAACAAGGACTCACTATCCAAAACAAGGACTCACTTTCCAATAGGGCTACAACTCAAAGGGATCACTACCACAGAGATACAAAGAAGAAAAATAAGACTTGTTACAGAGAGACAACAATCCCAATGCAACAAAGGATTCCACCACAATTACTTGAACAACTTACATGAATGATAGAGTTCGCCTTCTTCTCACTGCATCCAGAAACTCAACATTAAGCTTCACACTGATCTGCCACACACAACTCACACACACTTTCTAAATAGCATCAAAGTCGCGTCTACTCTTTCACTTATCTTCCTTCTTTTCTCTTGTATATTTTTCATTACTAGCTCATCCTATATTTATACTATCTCCAACCTTGAAAAAGATACAAAGTCAACCATCCAACTTCAAATTCAAATTAGGTTAGTGAAAAAACATCCTAGGGTGGAATTAGAATGAAAGAAACCCAGAAACACGCTTCATCGAGACCCAAAGTAGATCCAACATGATTCATTAACTTCAAAGATAGTGCTTAACAAACAATCAGCCAAACTAGTGTAAAACACATAGAACAATTAAGCTCGAAACTTCCAGAAACCAAAAATATCTTCAATGCAATCATAACATATTAACTCTAGAACCGCAAGTCAAAATATTTCATCAAAGAGAAATCTAGACCAGCAACTTTTCTCCCAGACCTCAACTAGAACATATAAAAACATAGTTCAAAACTGGTGAACACAACTCGAACTTCACAACGAACCAATAGCCAAAAATTTGGATATAGAAACCTTCAATAACCATGACCAACATATCTGAACCATGTGACCATAGGGGAAAATACCGACTCATCATCCTGAGCAACAACTGAATACCTGTAAACTTTCTTTAATACAATTTTCTTAATATCCTCAACATATACAACCAACAACAACTAGTAGATAACCAATTGACTAGTTGACATCAATGACACTACTTTCATTCCTTTCTCCATTCTTGCAGCAATCTCCCCCTTTATCATTGAGGGCAACACATGATGTGAAAAACCATCAAATACACCATACCAGTTCTGAATATACTTCTCAAGATTTTTCTTTTTGATTCCCCCCTCAGAAGATCATCTTCATCATTACCTACTTTCTCTTATTATCTTTTTCTCCTTTTCACATGCTTTCTCTCCCCGTTTGACATCAATGGAAAAGGAAAAATATATGTTCATTGAATCTTCCTTTGACATGAAAACACTTGAAACTACCTACCCCCATTGAGAGGTAGCCACCAAAACATCAGTCCAAAAAGATAGAACCATGAATCCACCAGATTGATGCATCTCCAAATTCATCTTAGTTTATGAAAGGAGGGGAAATCACTCCTAACTTCTCCCAAAGATACTCAAAAGTATCTTTAGGAAGAGCCTTTATAAATATACCATCAATCTGATCCTTTGTCAAAACATACTCAAGCTTGACTTCATTTTCCATGACCTTCTCTCTCAAGAAATGATATCTAATAGATATATACTTCGTCCTCAAGTACATCACAAGATTCTTCAAAATTTTAATTGCACTTGTATTATCACATAAGATAGAAATGGGATCATCATATAGCACTGTGATATCTTTCAATGTCTCTTTCATCCATAGAACTTGTGTATAGTGTTAGGGTTAGAAGGCAGATATCTAACAATTAAATGTAGATTTGATAAAAAAAAAATAGAGAAATAAAGCACACATAAAATTATAGCAGAAATAAGACAACTCGGAGAATTTAATGTGGTTCACCCAATCCGGGCTACATCCACAAAACTGCAACCATCCAATGATTTTATTATCCAGTGTAAAACATATTACAATCTCGCTAATAATTCCCTACTACAACCCCCATCCAAACAGCTTATAACAATTCTTTTAAAAGCTTCCAGAATTAGGGTTCTACAAAGTCGGTCTTTTTTCTTTTTTGATGATTTTTCCTTTGAAGTGAAAAATGGGAAAAAAAATTCTTGGGGGTTGCCGCCCCTGAACCCTCGCCCAAGGCTCGGCCTGGCCCTAGACCCTAGTGAGGATACATGAAGAGTGTACAATATAACATGATCATTCACCACATACCAACACATAGCAAGATGCAGCAACAATACATTCAACTTTAGCAGTAGACAAAGAGATTGAATCTTGCTTCTTACTCAACCATGCCACCAATATGCATCCAAGAAAGAATGCACCACCACTTGTACTCTTTCTATCATCTACACATCTAGCCCAATCTGCATTTATATATGCACTAAGTGTAAAGTCAGTATCTTTAGGATACCACAATCCATAATCCAGAGTTCCATTCAAATATCTGAATATTCTTTTAATTGCAACAACATGTGTTTCTTTCGGATCTTCTTGAAATATAGCCACAAGACAGATTGCATGCATAATATCTAGTCTAGTAGCAGTCAAATACAATAGTCCACTAATCATAGATCTATACTTGCTCTGATCAGCCTTAGGTGAATCATCATCTTAACCCAATTTTCAACCAATCACCATAGGAGTACTTACCGGTTTGGAACCATCCATCTTGAACTTCTTCAACATATCTCTCACATACTTAGACTGTGAAATGAAAATTCCTTTCTCTGTTTGATTAATTTGTAGCCTAAGAAAGAAATTCATCTCCCCAAACATAAACATTTCAAATTCCTTTTGCATCTCTTCTACAGACATCTTGCACATCTTTTCATTTCCTCCAAAGATAATGTCATCAACATATACAACTACAATCAAGATTTTGTCATTTTCAATCTTAAAGTATAAATGATTGTCTAATGTACCTTTGTTAAATCCTTGTTGAATCAAATATCTGTCTAACCTAACATACCAATCTCTAGGAGCTTGCTTCAATCCATATAAAGCTTTCTTCAATCTGTACACCATATCCAATTGATCTGTTAACTGAAATCCTTCTGGTTATTCCATGTAAACTTCTTCCAGCTCACCATTCAAAAATGTTGACTTGATATCCATCTGATAGAATTTGAAATATTTATAAGTAGTCAATGCCAAGAACATCCTTATAGCTTCCATTCTTGCTACCGGGGAAAAAGTCTCTTGAAAATCTATACCTTATACTTGTGAGTAGCCTTTACACACAAGCCTCACTTTGTTTCTAACAACTTCTCCATTCTCATTCAACTTATTTTTGAATACCCTTTTTATCCAATGATATTTTTGTCTGTCGGTCTTGGGACCAATTCCCAAGTCTAATTCTTCTCAATCTACAAAAAAATTTCTTTCATTGCTTCCTTCCAATGTTCATCTTTATAGGATTCACTTATTGTCTTTGGCTCAATCTCAGAAAATAAACACAAATTTACTTCAGCAACAAATTGTCTTGTCTCCAATAATTTGATTTTCTGAATGATTCCTCTGTACATATTTCGGTGTCATACAGGAAATCACTGGAGCATCTTCTTCTCTTTCATTCTATTCATCTAGCTTCTTATGCTCATCTTTATCTTGTTCTTCCATAATTTATTCCATTCTTGCACAATCATGTTCATCAAACACATATCCACCAATATCAATAGAATTCTTCACTGTCTCATCTACCTTCACATTCGAGCTCTCTACAATCTTTCTCGGTCTTATATTGAAACATCTGTATGCCTTGATTTTGGTAGAGTATCCAAGAAATATCCCTTCATCACTTCTTGCATCAAACTTACCCAAAGTTTCTTCATCTCTTCTAATATAGCATTTGCTTATGAAAACCTTGAAATATTTAACTGTAGGAATTCTTCCATGCCATAGCTCATAGGGAGTCTTTGTACTATTTTCTATTTCTTGAACTTGATTGAACACATAAACAGTAGTATGAATAGCTTATTTCCAATAAACTTCCAGTAATTCGGCTTCAGTGATCATTGATCTAGTAGCCTCTTGAACAATTCTATTTTTCCTTTCAACAACTCCATTCTACTTTGAAATTCTCAGAGCAGATAATTGTCTCTTTATTCCATGCACTTCACAAAACATATTAAACTCATGGGAGGTGAATTCTCCACCTTTGTCAGATCTTAAGCATTTTATCTTCAAATTCATTTCATTTTCAACCATATCCTTGAATGCCTTGAATCTATCTAATGCATTTGATTTCTCTCAAAGAAATGTAACCCATGTATATCTAGAATAATCATCAATTAAAAGCATAAAGTACCTTTCGCCAAGTAGACTTCACGCTCTCATAGGACCACATAGATCTGTATGAACTAAATCCAGTAGTCCAGTAGTAGATTGTTCTTTTGATCTGTAATGATTTCTTGCTTGCTTCCCAAACTAAAAATTTCTACAAATAGCATTAACAAGCTTTGTAATTATTGGTAAATCTCTCACAACTTGAACAACACTAATCCTTTCCAAGTTATCAAAATTCATGTGACACATTCTCCTATGCCATAACCAACTGTCATTTATCTGAGTCATAAAGCATCATCCATCATCACCCTTAAGTTGATAAATATTCCCTTCATATTTCTTTCCTGTAGCAATTAATGTTCTGGATCCTTTCTAGATCTCACATTTCTCATCCTTAAATACAATATCCTATCCTTTTTTGCACATTTGACCAACACTCAACAAATTATACCTTAAACCCTTAACTTAGTAAACATCATTAGTATGATGCTTGCATCAAAACTTATTGAACCTATCCCATAGATTTTAGCACCAGTATCATCTCCAAACATAACCAAGCCTCCATCATATTTCTCAAGTTTCAAAAACTTACTCTTATCACCATTCATGTGATGTGAGCAACCACTATCAACTACCCAAAAATTATTTTCTTGTTTAGCATGTAGGGAAAAGATAACAGTACCTTCATTTTTCTCCTTCTCTTTCTCTAAAGGGCTTTCCTTTTCTTGTTTTTCTAAATTAGTAGTAGGTTCATCCTTAATCACCAAGAACAAGCATTTATTGTCATCTGGATCTTCATATTCTAAATCTTCATCTGAAATACTAGTAGTGCCATTCACATAGTAAGCTTTGTTAATCTTCTTTTCTTTCTTTTCCTTCTCATATCTTTGTTTATTTTGTTTAGCTCTTTTTAGACACTTTGCAGCATAATGACCTATTTCTCCACAACTAAAGCATATAAAGTGAAACTTACCTTCATACTTACTAGAGCCTTTTCTCATTCTTCTTACAAAGTAGCTTCTATTTCATCAAAGTTCTCTTCATCTGGATCTTTAGTTTTTGTAGCTTTAAAAGTAGTCTCTGATTTTCCTCCATTTCTTAGACTAGGCTTCCTCATCTAATAAGATGTCAAAAATCCTAATATTAGATCCTTAGTACAAGTATCATAATCTATATTTTTCTCAATAACACTCACCTTCTCACTGTAAGCATCAGGGAGAGTTCTAAAAATCTTCTTTACAATCCTAGTTTCATCTATAGTAGCACCAAGTGATCGCATTCCAACCACTACCTCATCCAATCTCTGTACATAAGCTTTAACATTTTTGTCTTCATACATATGTATAAGATCAAACTATGTTTCCAAATTCTATAATTTCACTTCTTTAACTCTTTCATCACCATCATGTGCTCTTTCTAAAGCATCCCAGACTTCCTTAGCTATCTTCAAATTATGAACCTTAATCAACTCATAATGTACCATACTATTCTTCAAGATGAACTTTTCCTTATTACTCACTTGATGTGCTTTGATCTCTTCAGGTGTACTCGGACCATTAGCAGGAGGAGTGTAGGGATTCTTGTAAGCTTTCTCCACATCATATATGTAATACTCCAGATATACTTCCATCAATACTTTCTAGATAACATAATTAGTTCCATAAAACCTCAGATAATTGGATACCATTTTTATAACCATCATGGACCTTCCTCAAGCGATTAGGCTATTCACCAAGGAACCAAGCACTGATACCAATTGTTGAATAGGACAACTGAGAGGGGGGGTGAATCAGTTGTCATAGATTTTAACCTTCAATTCAATTACCAGAACTAATACTTAAAATTGCTTAAATGATTAATCATCAAATGCCAATGCAAAAACTCAAATTCAACACATAAACACAATAACATCAGATTTATGTGGAAAATACAATGAGGGAAAAACTACGGTGAGGATTAACTCACACTATAGAGAATATCAAAATTGATTACAAAAGGCTCATTGCCTAAAACAAGGCTCATTGCCTGAGATAAGGCTCACTGCCTGAAACAAGGACTCACTGTCCAACAAGGATACAACCCAGAGGGCTCATTGCAACAGAGATACAAAGATGAAAAAGAAGACTTGTTACAGAGAGAAAAAATCCCAATGCAACAAAGGATTCCACCACAGTTACTTGATTAACTTGCATGAATGATAGAGTTCACCTTCTGCTCACTGCATCTTGAAACTCAACATTAAGCTTCAGACTATTCTGCCACACACAACTCACACACACTTTCTGAATGGCATCAAAGTCACGTCTACTCTTTCACTTATCTTCCTTCTTTTCTCTTGTATATTTTTCATTACTATCTCATCCTGTATTTATACTATCTCCAACCTTGAACATGATATAAAGTCAGCCATCCAACTTCAAATTCAAATTAGGTCAGTGCCAAAACATCCTAGTTTGGAATTAGAATGAGGGAGACCCAAACACATGCTTCACTAGGACCCAAATTAGATCCAACAAGCTTCATTAATTTTGAAGATAGTGCTTAACACACGGTCGACCAAACCAGTGTAAAACACATAGAACAATTAAGCTCAAAACTTCTAGAAACCAAAAATATCTTCAATGCAATTAGAACATCTTAACTCTAAAACCGCAAGTCAAAATATTCATCAAAGAGAAATTTGGACCAACAACTTTTCTCCCGTACCTCAGCTAGAACATAGAAAAACATAGTTCGCAATTGGTGAACACAAATCAAACTTCACAACAAACCAATAGCCAAAAATATGGATATAAAAACCTTCAATAACCATGACCAACATATCTAAACTGCACGACCATAGGGGAAAATACCAGATTATCATCTTAAGCAACAACTGAATACCTATAAACTTTCTTTAATACAATTTCCTCAATATCCTCAATATATACAACCAACAACAACTAGTAGATAACTATTTGACTAGTTGACATCAATGACAACACTTTCATTCCTTTCTCCATTCTTGCAACAATTATATCCCTTGATTGATATGTCTAAGCTTTCCTTGAGTGAAACTTGTAGGAAATTGGTTGTTCTATGTCCTAAAACATACAAAATGAACCAAATATTTTCAAGGTTTCATTTTGGTGAACCTAGCCTTTAAAACACCTTATTTCTAATTTGGAGTGCATCATAGTCCTAGATCTAGCTTACATTAACTTTGCATTAGGTTTTACAATAGTTAATTTGCATCTAGGGTTTCTAAATCTTACATTAGTGAAAGTGCATATAGGTTGCATTTTTAAATCCTTCATCATTGAAATTCATTTAAAATCTATAATTGCACTTAGTCTAGACATCATTCAAACCAGAAAACCTACCATTCACTCAAAATTTTCTGAAATTACTGCAAAAACCCTAATTTGGGACTCATACACACCTTTGGGTGATTTAGTCCCAATATAGGTGTTTTTTCCTAATTTTTGGGTATTTTGTGTTGACTTTTTATCAACATTTGAATCCCTAAAAAACCTTGATTGGGACTCATACACCCCTCTAGGCGATTTAGTCCCGTGTCAGACCCGAAACTACATTTTACAACATTAAAAACTATGTTTTTGTGCTTTTATTTGTTGCTGTTAGATTTTTGTTTCAATTTATAGAGATTTTTTTCATTCATTTCATTGCATATAGCTTAATTTGGTTCATTTATCAATTTCATAATTTCAAAATTACATTTACTATGTTACTACATTGCATTGCATCATGGATATGTGCTTTGGTAAGCTTTGGATGTCCTCAAAATCATTAGTGGATATGTCAAGTTTTACTTTTGGAAATGACCCTAATGAAATTGAACTCACTCATGCTCAATCAAATCCTAATGCATGTCCTCCTCGTGATGTTGAGATCATTGGAGAAGATGATGACAACATGAATAACTTCATAAGTGATTGCCTTAACAACCTTAAGACTAATGCATCATTTTATCCTTCTATTGAACAACCAATGCAACTTGAGATATTTGGTCTTTACATCCTGAAATTGAAACACAAGCTGAGCCTAAGTTCCCCACAATAGGTGAGCCTAGTTCCTCTAATCAAGCAAACTTTCAACCATTCTATGTTAACAAGGTAACAAACACTTCTATCAACCTAGAAGACGTATGGAAAAGGATTCATGATCTTAAGAAAACAAGGATGTGATACAAGTGAACATGAAATTCATCAACTCTTAGAACAAATACTAGCCAAAGATACCAAAGGGCTAGGATATCAAGATCCTCCTCCTGACATAAGTTTCCTCCTTTTCTAACGAACAACCAATGCCTCGTAACGATGATAAGGATGATAGGATTGTCTTAGGTCCTCCTCCTTAACATCTAACTCAATAAATTGGTGAGTCTAGCAAGAAACAAAAGCCTTACAAACTTAAATAGTTACCATTCCTACAAACTCAAACAAAAATTGAACATAACTTAGAACAACTCCTTAAAAAAGGTTGAATTAAATTGCCACCTCATAGTAAAAGCAGTCTACCTAAGAAAAACATGAATTACTGTGCATATCATATAACCCTTGGGCATCTTACTAATGGGTGTTGTGCATTAAAATTGATATTGAGTAACTTTCACTTTGTTGATGATGAATGTTATCCATTGATTGCATAGCATGTCCTTTTGCTCCTTGCCATGTAATAGTTGTAGGATACTACCATTCTCACTATTACATGCTTTACATTCATTGAAAATCATTTCAAAATGGAAGGATCTCTTTCTCATCACCTATCTCAGCTCATTCTTGTCTTGCACACAGTGGGGGAAAGAATTAGATAGCCTTGTCCTAGTACTACACTTGATGTTGTCCCTTTGGCTAGTTTTTCGCCTTCCATATATGATGAACAAGATTGGGATGCAAATGACCTGATAATAGGTTGACTTGCATGTTCCTTACTATTCTTTTCTTTTTCATGTTATGTGTGTGATTGCGTGTGCCTAATATGATCCCCTGTGCTGCTTTGTTTGATGTATCTCTCTTTGTGATATTCCTCTATTTGTATCTACATTCCTCTCTATGTCATAAACTTTTCTTTGTCTTGCATTTTACTTTTGGGGATGATGCAAGGCATCGAGACATTTAGGTATCTTTCATGTTAACCCAAATGATTTTTCTTTATTTTCACTCTTTTTGTGTCATTCTTCCTGTTCCATGAGTATTTGGGGAATGATGATAATTTTGAGCTCTCTAAAAACATTGTAGCAAAGACATAATGACCCTGAATCCATGGATCCCTCATGTGTTTGGAGTTTCATTTTGGGGGAAACCCCTCCCCTTTTCATGGCGTAGCTTCATTTGGAAACATATGACTTGGCATAGGGCTTTTTTAATAAGCTCTCATGTCCTCTTTATTGCTAGCATTTATCATTTGCTACTTTAAAGTAATTGCACATAGCATGGTATTTAGCAATTTCTTTAAAGTGGGGGCATATATTGGAATGATTCTTTTGTAGTTCATGTTTCATTGTGTAGTCTTCTTACTTCATACGATGTATTTTGATTTGTTTTGACATTGGGTGTGATTTCCTTCAAGAGCGCGATCTCTCTTAGCATATTATATTCCTCTTAGTGGCTTGATATGACACACTCCATCTCCTAAGTTGTGAATCTTCTATTCTTCAATCAGTCCTATCTTGGAGACATTACGCACGATGTTCCCTAAGTTAAGACCTTACATGAACTAAGAAAAACTCCTTTTAATGTACTTTACACTATTTTGCATTTACAATAGTTGTTATATGGCCACCTTGCATAACACACTTTGATTGCCTATGGTGCCATCTTGTTTTTTCATGGGTGTCAAGCATACAAAGTTTTGTTTGCCTCATGAATCCTATTGTTCATTGTTGTGTGGCACCTTATCAAAGTTATCAATAGGTATAGCTTTGGTCTGGTTGTACGTATGGGAGTCAAACTTAGGCATGACTTTTCCATAGCCACATGCTTTTCTATGTGATCACATACCGACCACGTGCATATGTTTCTCGCTAGGGGCTTACCTAGTGGACAACCTGAGGTTCCACTATCCCTTATGAGCAGGCATTTGGTTTGCCTAGTGGACATCGCATTCCACTTGTAAACATTTTTTAAAAAACAACTTAACTTTGATCTACAACATGTGGGACAAATGGTCGAAGCTTGATCCACCCCTTTTGTTTTTGTTTTTGTTTTTTCTTTTTGTCTTTGGAAATGTATGCTTGTTCCTTGTTGTTGCTCCTTACATCATTTTCCATGTGTGTTCCTTTGTGCTTATGTTGGTTTTTCATAAAATCTTGATCCTAGGGGCTTGCACAACCCTCTTGATCATTTTCATCCTATCTGACTAGCATTGGTATGCTTGAAACCCTCTTGATGTGAGTTTGTCCACTTTAATGTGAGTTTGAAGCGATTTCCTCCTCTCACTAAAGTGGGGGCTAAATGTAATGTAGAAAAATGTAGCCCTTTACATTTTCACACTTGTTTGGGCCCTCCCTACTAAAATTGGGCTTTTTTATGCCTTATTTGGTCCTATTTTGCATCCACAATCCTTAACTAATGCATCTTTCTAAGGATAATCCTGACATATATCAATTGAAAAATCATAAATTAATGATTTTGGATTGTATGGCCCAGATTTAGTGATTTGGGACTCATACACCACCTTGGGAGTATGGGTCCCACCAAAATTTTGGGGCCTAGATATGAATTTGGCATTAAACTAAACATTTCTTAAAAAATGTGTCCCAAGCTTAGCCTAATGGGACTCATACACCCCAACTGGAATATGAGTCCCGCTTAACTTATAGCTCATTTAAATTCAAATTCTTGGCAGGATTTTATAATCCTAGAGCTGATGTCGACTTGTAGTGTTGTAATTTCATGAAATTTGGCATAAACAAGTATAAATACAAGGTTATTTCACATATTTTCTCCTAGAATGCTTACAAGTCATCTAGAACTTTTTGAGATCAAGCATTCTAGCCTTCAAGAGCATTCAAGAGTTGATTATCAAGCATTTTGGAGCATTATTCAAGAATCAAGCATCATTTCAAAGTCATCATGCACAATGTTTGTTTTTGAGCTAACATTTGTGATGTAGGGTTTTATGATTCAAGCAAGCATTCAAGTCAAAATCCATATAGTTCAAGCAAAATTTAAGATCTACATTCATGCTAGCCATTGCATACAAGATTGCAGCCTTTTTTTCAAGGGTTTGGTGAGTTACAACATTGCATATTTGTTCATTCATCATTCCTCCATTCTATTTCTATTCATTTCAAGGTTTGATTACCAAAATAGGGTTTAACCAAGGAAAACCCCTATCCACTAACAAAAAACATTTTTCCCTCTCTTTGATGTGTGATTTGAAGATCTAGGTTGAAGACCCATTGAAGAGCAATATTGGAGAAAAGTTGTCAAAGTTGTCATCCACATTGCAAGATCATGGAAAGTCACCTACAAGTTGTAGTTCAATGTTTTAGAACTAGATATTTGGTAGGAGAGAAGCTACAGGAAAGCACTAGAAGATATCAAAATTTTAGATCATCCCTAATACTAGGATTAAATTTCCCCCTATGGCGTATGAGTCCTAGTATACCTATTTTTTAGGCATTTTCAATAGATCTTGGTTTAGCAGTTCCAAATTTTAGTTTCAGCCCAAAACCCTAAACTAGGACTAAATCACCCCTACTGGCATATGAGTCCCAGTATGCATTAAAAATTAGTATTTCCAAGATTTCAGACCTGCATTCAAGCCTCTTCAGTTTCCAGGTGCACCTATGTACTTTCTCAATTTATTGTTCTAATTTGAATTCATTTCTAGGTCATTTACTTAAGTCTTGCATAACATTTACATTTCTTATCTTTCCAAGCCCTAGCTTGGTGGTGAACCCCCTGTTAGACTTTAATCAAACCCTAGGACACCTTATTGCAAATCTTTTTCCCTCATTCTATCCCTTGATTGAGATCTCTAAGGTTCCCTTGAGTGAAACTTGTAGGAAATTGGTTGTTCTACACCCTAAAACATACAAAACGAACTAACTATTTTTGAGGTTTCACCCTCAACCCTTAACAATATACTCTCAACAATCACACCTAAACCCTCAACTCTAAATTCTTCATAGAAATGTGAGTGCATTAGAGAGAGACAAATGGAGGATTGAGAGAGGGAGGGAAGGAGAGACAACGAGAGGGAGGGAAACAAATGTGTAGAGAGATACAGAGATGATTTTTATATTTTTAGGAACATGATCACGTTATAACACACTTTCTCCTATGAAGATGACTTTTTAAGCATGGGAAAGACATTTTCTTCTTAGAAACATGAGCGAATTATAACCTAGATAGAGACATATTGAGAGAGATAGAGAAGTAGAAAGATTTATGGAGAGAAGGGAGGGATGTAGATAGGGAGAAAGAAGAGTTAGAGATAGGGAGAGTTAGGTAAGAGAGACAAAAAGATACATGGGAGAAAATGAGTAGAAAATAAAGGAAGGAAATAGGGGGAGAGAGAGAGAGAGGGGGATAGAGAGAGATTTGATAGAAAGAGTACAAAGGGAAGGAAGGAGGGAGGGAGAGGTAGGGAGAGATACAAATATTTGGGGGGAGAGAGAAGGATAAAGATATTTTTGGGGGATGGATGGAGGAAAAAGAGAGGAATATTGATATAGAGAGATTTAGGGAGAGGAGGGAGGGATGTAAATAGGGAGAAAGAAGAGTTAGAGATAGGGAGAGTTAGGTAAGAGAGACAAAAAGATACATGGGAGAAAATGAGTAGAAAATAAAGGAGGGAAATAGGGAGAGAGAGAGAGAGAGAGGGAGATAGAGAGAGATTTGATAAAAAGAGTACAAAGGGAGGGAAGGAAGGAGGGAGGGAGAGGTAGGGAGAGATACAAAGATTTTGGGGGAGAGAGAAGGATAAAGATATTTTTGAGGGAGGGATGGAGGAAAAAGAGAGGAATATTGATATAGAGAGATTTAGAGATCGAGTTAGAGATAGAGGTGGAGGGAGAGAGAGATGGAAAGTTAGATTAAGCAATATGATGCTTTTAGTGTAGGCCAAAACATAAGTGTGTTTTGGTCTATACTTAGGCTTGGATGGTTCATTCGCCTCATTTTGACATGATTTTTTCCTCCATTATTGTTTCTCAACTTGCTCGTCATTAGGTTCACACATTATAAATCAAATCTTAGTAAAATTACCACCATAATTTTACGCATCTTCTAAGCTTTCTAACCATATATATTTTTTAAGATTTCAACTACATTAACATAATTATTTTTAATTTTTTCCACTAATGTTTCCATAGTTATCAAATACATATGTATTAACTTTTTTTAATAACTTTTGGCCTAATTCTCAAAATTTGGAAAAAAAAAATATTATTATTCTACACTTCATTCTTTACACATTGGAAAAAAACTGCATTTTCTATTATTTTGGTGCAAGTTATGTGACGTGCATGTTTGGTGATGTAATTTTCAGGATGCATCCACTTTAAAAAATCATAATAAAATACTCTAAAAAAATACAAACAAATATACAACTTCTAGTACTCACTCTTAACTATATTTATACCAATGGGTTTTTGAAAATTTACTAAATGCAACTAAAATATTTGAGGGGCACATATTGTTGTCACATAAAATTGCACCCTACTGAACAAGAGTTTAGTGTTCTAATGACACAATGGAAATGACCTCAAGGTGTGGGACCCTAAAAAATGAGATCAAGTCTTCGGAGAAGGCCGGATTCCTTTTCTAAACTAAGTGTAAATGTGTTGGTCTAACCCAACACGTGAAAACCTTAATACTATTCTACTCTAGCAAATTGTAAAGAAAGGAGGTAGAAGGAAACATGAAATGGAAAAGAAGGTGATGCACCAAGATAGAGTTTTGTTTCTTCCTACTTCAAAACAACATAACACATCAATGAAACAACTAAAGCACATGCTCAGACATGAATGTAAAAGGATTTTACTCAACAAACGAGAGATTAAAATGATAATATTTGAATTTTATTAACATAAATCTTAGAAGCAATCTTTGTAATGGAAAAATGCAAAAAATGAGTCTGCAAAAGAAAAACCCTAGAGGAGCCAAAGGATGAATTCTTAAAAAATATACAAAAATTTCCTTTATGGTTCAGGAATAATTAAGGTTTGAATCCAAATCCCTAATCCTAACCTAACTAGGGTTTCAGAAAGATGAACTCCGATCAGATTAAAATGATCTAAATTACTCCCATTACACAGCAACCACCAATCCATAAAGGCTCTGACATCTCGAATGAGCCCCAAAATGATAACTCCTAAGAATGTAGTGATAGGAACCCATGAAATCCACAACAAAATATCAAACCAACATACCTTGACAAGAGGATATGACATCTACGACATACCAAGGAGTAATGGCAATGTCCAACAATCAATACAACATTAAAAAAGCATGAAAATTTGATCTATAATAGATCATATTTGATCTAGTAGCTAGGAATGTCATTGAGACATTACTTCTACAATTTTGTTGCGAATAGGAGCAAATGACCATTGTAGTTTGAATACTAGTTGTTGAATCTAGCATGGATGGCTGAGATTAGATCTCAATGAAATATTAAAATGGGATTGTTGATCGCATGAGGATCAAGATCAACAGGAATCACGTACCCTCAATATATCGCTACTTCCTGCAAGTGTAGAAGACAACAACTTGTGATGCATTAGACACATGTGATAGTTTTTGGATCCATGTCTTTAAATTAGAACTGTTGGATGTTCATCGCATGACACCAAACCATCACAAATAAGACTTGAGTGGCATCATTCACAAAAGCAATGTGAATGATGCGTGTGATGACCGTTATATTTCTCTCCATTAAATCTGATCCATTGAACCACACAAGGAAAACCAAGGCCTCGGTCCTACCATGACACTTGTCGCCTGCCTGCTCCTTTGCATAGAAAAATGAGAGGCCCACCATATAACACCATGGGATAGTGGGCTACTACCACTTATCCACACCGACATCATACACCTTTCCATCCCACATCACACAAAGGTCTTCAACCTTTTGGAACATAACCACGATGCATTGAACTCCCGTGATGACTGTTAGGTCATCATTTCTAAATCTAGACCGTTGATTAAACTTCATCATGGGAATACCACACATTGCAGTAAATGCTTTGGTTACGAGAATGCAAATAATGATGTGAAGGGAAACATCAATGAATTCTTCAACAGAAAAACCTATAGCACAAGAAAAGAGGGCTAGTCACCAAACATTTTTTAAAGACATAAGTTATAACTTATGTGACCTGCGACAATTGACTAATAGTTAACACAAACAAATAAACTCTGCTTATCTGCCATGTCTGCAAACCTTAGGGCTTAAATATAAACCCTAGCTTAGATAGAGAGCATAAATAAAGCATCCCTAAGCATATTTGACCTCTTCTAATAATGAAAACTAGACCAATCGACTCCTCTCAAAAAAGCCATTTCAAATCTGTAGTCAGATTCCTTTTCAAACTTCCAAAAGTGACTTTTGCAACAACATTGCAACTTTTTGAGCAATTTGCAAAAATTGAAAAACATGCTCCTTTCTTCATCAACCTTAACCAATTCTTCTAGAACTAGATCCATCTCATCTCTAATCTCTCCTTTGACACTAATGACACCTTTGACATCAATGACAACCAAATTTCCAACAACATTTGATGGGGACATGAAAATGATAACATTTTGGTGACTTATGTGGGATGATTGTCTACTAATCATGGAATCCAAGGGGCCTTAATAGTCCATTGGGAACAAAGTTATGAAACATTTACAGTAGCTAGGTATCCTTAGAGAAAAACAAACATGTGCAGGCTTGCACTTGGAGAAAAGCATGGAAACTAGAACATACATTCCCTTAAGGAGAATGCAGGGTGTGCCAAGAGCACTTCATGAATGAAACATAGAAAAATAGGGGGTTCTTAGGGTTTCCCAAAATGGAAAAGTGGATCCAAAGAGGGAAAAGGGGTCCTAATTCTTTAATTTAATTAGGAAATGAGATCCCAATAAGGAATTGACTAACTACCCTTAGGAGAATCAATTCTACGGAGGAATCTTCAGATTTCCTTTTTATGTCAGGATGGGGGTCTAGGTCAAGCAACACTTTGGGGAGAAAGATTAAAAATAGAAAATCAAACCCAAAATGCAATCTACAACTTGGATCTAATAGATTATGCATAAAACTGAAGGAACTGACAAAGTTTTTTGAAAATTTGAGAGGAATAAATGTTGTGCACCTATCACAAGTTGTTGTTTCTACGAGCTAAACAGGGACTCATTCATCCAAGGGTGAATGGGTCTGGAAATATTTATTGGAAAACTCTAAATCTAAGATTGAAGTATGAGACTTGCAATTCTTCCCTGTAACTTTGTACCTTCACTTTCAGATCTGGATCTATGAGAAATCTACAAAAAAAATTATTGTTTGTTGGTGGATATGGGGTTTTCCTCGATCAAATCCCAATTTTGGTAATTAAAACTTGATGAAAAACATAGATCTAAAACATAAAATGTGTGTACAATCCTAACCTTAATTGTTTCTAAGATTAAGGAAACTTGAAATCCAAAGAAACCATACTAAAGTGTGTTAGAATAGGATCCATAAATGAACATGAACAATGATGAAGACCTACTTTGGGAGATCTTAAATCATCCTAATAAGTCATAAAATTGAATATACCTCTCTTTAGGCTGAAAATAGAATGATACTAGAAGATGAAATCACTTAGGAAACAAATCATTAGGCTTGGTTGAATGTCTTGTGCATCTCCCAAAACCTAGAATCCATCATGATTCTCTATAGGCATCTATCATCACTCCTTTGGAAATGCTTGATCTCGATATCGAAATGAGCTTGAAGTCCCCCAAAAACAATTAAAATTCTGCTCCAAGACTTCACTTTTGAATTCTTGCTTGATTTCTCCTTGCTCTTGAATATGGATACTTAATCTCATGTCAATTTCTCTTCCTTGCTATTGTAAAATGAATGTGAAACTTAGTTTTATATGCTTCATTTCTAATTTTCCAATTATCAGATATCAAAAGTCGACATATGAAATTTGAATATGATAGCTTGAAATACCACCAAAAATATGTTCAAAGTTGATTTTAAGGCACTTAATGATGACCCATTCACCCATGGGTGAATGGGTCTTGACCTAAAGCTTTAGGACTCCACAAATGTCAAGGCATTATTTTAATCCATAGCATTTATTCAATGCGGGTTATGGTGTTGAGAATTAAATTAAATAGGCCTTGGGATATATAATAAAGAGTATTAGGGGCCTATTAATGAGGTTTTAGAATGCATAAATGAAAAAGGTCACCAAAATAGGTCCAAATAAGCATGAAATTGTACTTTCTCCTAGAAATAGAAAGGGGTACAATTTTCTACACTACATGTACCCCCCACTTTAGTGGCCATATGACACTACGTGCATATCCAAGCTAAATGAATTCAAATAATAAAATTTACAAAAAGGATACTCATATGGATTCATTAGGGAGAATGAAGCCCCCACTGTAGTTATCTGTAAAACCACAATGTTAGGAACCGCATCCTCCAATGCAGGTTCGTTAGTCATTCAAAAATCCTCTTATCAAACTTCTACAAATAATCAAATTTGAGGGTAGATGTATGCCCCCTAATTCTGATTGCTTTACGAAGTGAAATTAGGGTATCCATGAAACCACATCGAATTACTTAAGTCTTATCATATGGTATTTCCAAGTACCATACCACATAGTGATAGACAGTTGATGAGATAGGGAGCAGAATTACAAACTCAACACAACAAATGACATAAAAAATTGAGTTCTCTAGCCCCAATATGTTGATTTGAATGAAATATACTTAAAGTAAAATTAGGTATATATGAATGAAAATGAATCTTTTACCTATCATTTTGACATTTACCTCTTTGCAATTTTCTTTGGTATAGAGTGATCCAAGATGTCAAGTAGATGAACTTACATTCCTTCCAGACTTGATGTCCTTCATGATGAGGTGGAACAGGGTGCGATCCAACCTACGATGAGTGGATTCTTCATTGCTTTGTCTCCGTTTTCATGCATTTACAATATTTTTTATATATTTAAATAGTATTTTTAGGACCTTGAAAAAGAAAGTCACAAAGCATACATATTTGTCGCAAAGCATCCCTTGTTGGCGCAAAGTGTCCCACCTTGGCACAAAGTGTCCAAAAATGGCTATAGTGTCCAAGACCCCCTTTCGAAAAATGGCCCATATATCCAAATTGGTTGTAAAGTGTCCTAGAGAAACTTTAGTGTAATTTTTTAATTATTTAATGAATAAATTTAGGATTTACTTTTCTTATTTTATGATTTAGATCCCTCCCTAATCCTGACAGCATCTTGGAGGAAAAAAATTGTGTTTCCTTCGATAACTCATCACACGGTTGTTAGAGGACGAGATCAGTATCCTATAGGATACAAGACTATTCTGGGTGTATTCCATGCCACCGATGAGATTTCATGTTTCCATGTTGATGGTCGTAATAGAGAGATGGGATGTAGATACATGTACCTTTCATCTACCTACTGGGGAGATGACGGTTACCTTATTGGATATACACCGCATCCTACAACTACCCATCCAAGGTGAGGTTTTGGACTCAATCAATGAGAAGACACATGAGGAGATGTAGGATGATATCTTGTACTACTTAGGGTTCCCCATTTGAGATTCAAGCGTTAGGCCTCGTGTTGAGCTCATATGGCTACTACACACACAGACACCACTACTCCAGTGGATTATGATTGTTACCACATCACTCACACTGGTTCTTTATGGATGAGAGGCCCACCTAGATGGAGGATTGGTTCACATCATTCGAGACATGGAGTAGGATAGGACCGTCTACACCTAGGATCATAGTATGCTGGAAAATTTGTATTCTTATTTAGGGTGATTTTCTTACCATGAGCTTGATAGTATAGTGCATTGTACACACTTATAGGTTTGGTGTTTTGAGCATATCGCATGCACTAGACCCAAATGATATCCTACCATATCGGCCATGGGCTACCCATGGGCCTACAGTTATTCACTAAGGCAGGCATGGCAAGAGGGTGATTTGCTTCACTGGCATGTTAGATTCAATCGATTAGATGAGGGTGACATATCATGGAGACCATATCTTAGGGTATCACACTAGGAAAATGAGAGACATGAGCTAGTCAAACTTTAGAAAGATCAGTTTATTTTGGGGTGACCTAACTATATAGTGATACCTTTATATTATGATCATTTCATGCACCAATTCGGTCAGATACAAGTTCCATCGCAGGCTTGACCCAAGTTCTTACAATCAACACAAAGTGCTCCTAGGCCTGGAGACACTCATTGTCTTACTATTGATGATGTTTACATTAGTGACTCAAAGGATGAGGACCATGATGTGCCCTAGTATTTGATGTTGATGATGTAAGAACCATACGATCCTACGACCAATAGTGAGTTACAATACGACCATCCCATGTCTTTCCTAGACATCATCCTACAGGTGATTCAAGATCTCTTCCCAGGTGCAAGGATGATCGAGACGATGAGTAGGTCAAAAAGGATACAAATGATGATGATATAGTACCTGATATATTTCTTGATGAGGAGGAGGATACCCAGTCAATGAGTGATGATACTGATGAGATGGAGGAGGCCCCAGTCGGTCTCAAGAGGAGAGATTCACCTCCTATCTAGGTCACTAGAGCACATGCAACGACCGTAGTAGAGATTTGCACTCATGAGCTTAGGGAGGTTAATAGTAGTAGGGCATCCATTCTTCCCACATAGGAGGGGACCATTGTTATATGGTTATACCTTGAATGCCAGACTAGTGATTCAGGTGATGATGTGATATTTATGCTTTCATTATGCCTTTACCTTTATGTATATGATTTATATATTATGATGTGTATTGATATATTCTATAATTTCCATCTTGTAGGGTCCACACAAGAGTGGCGTGAGATCTACCAGTGAGTTACCATAGAGATGGTGCATCCATTTCATGCAGAGAATGATATACCCTAGGTGTACATTCCCCCACCTTCTGTGGGGCAACATGTAGACCTCTTTGAGCTAGTAGCAAGATTGAGCACCGCATATGAGAGTGCCACTAGACATGTTGATCGATCTCTAGCAAAGATTTCAACACTTCAAGCATCTTGAGGTCTGACTAATAGAGGGATGACATCTCAAGGTTTGATTGATAGAGGGGCAGAGACCACCCTATGAGCAGAAATCTCGAGGCTATAAGAGGAGCTTACTAGGTGATGTAGGAGAATCCATGGAAATTGGCAATCCTGTGTTAATCAAGAAGATTTAAATTTTGTTGTGAATTTTTTAATCTTGGTGAGAGTCATTTTTTTTGTTTGAAATTCATAATAAAATTTATTAAATTAATTTGAATAATTAAATTTTCCAAATAAAATCTCCTTTACACATTGACAAGTTGTCTAGTGGGGTGAAAAAGTAAGAAAAAGTAGTTTTAAAACATTTTATTGCAAAAAATTTGAAAATCATTATGAGGTTTTGGGGTTGATTTATGGAGCTTTAAAAACACTCAAAAGCATGATTCCTAAATAATAGGGACTGTGAAATTGGTCACCCAAGCCTACTTTTTGTGTTTTTCTTTTTCGGGAGTCAAAAAGAGAAGAATTTAAAATGAGTTTTTTTTTTTTTGAGGGATTTAATGTGAAGCAATAGAAAAGAGTCATGACATATTGGAGAGGCCCAAATAAAGCATGAAAAATTAATTTCATGAAGGTGGAGAAGAATCTGGAAAACCACTTTCCATGGAAGAATTGTTGAAGAAGAATTTTGAAGCAAATTTTTGTGAGAGATTAGAGGGTGTAGCTTTTCTCTGGAGAATGAAATTTGGTGTGTTTGTTGTAGGTTTGAACTTATGTACAATAGTACATGAAGGTCCCAGAATAACAGGATTGAAGCTACTAGAGTTTCAAGTGGAGTTGAGGTGTTGGGAGTTGAACCAGTTTGCTAGAGTTCACAGAGTTGAGCATAGTTTGCTCTTGAATGTATTTCTTTTGTATACCAAAAGTTTGTAAAAATTTTACTTATTGTTTATTAGTCCATAGATGACTGAGCAGTATAATGTTTTCATTTGCAAATAATTTGAGGAGTTAATTTGCAAGTTTTATTTTCTATTTTAGCAATAGTTGTTGAGGATTTAGAGGGGGTTTGAGAGTGTGAATCCCTCTCTACATCACTAGGGTGCAGGTAGATAGAGATTTCATAGAGCGGGAGTGCATCAAGGCACTTATATGGGAGGTGAGAGCGGTTGGAGAGGTGCAGGGCCTACAGGCGTCCATGAGCATATCACGATCACATTCTATTGTATCTCAACAAGTGCCAGCACTAGGCCCCAAGGGGTCTAGCATTCATAGGCCCTACTAGCATTGTAATTATGATTATATGTACTTGAACTCTTTATGCATAATATATGGTAATTTATTTTTTGTTCTTATGCTTGCTTATGTTGAATTAGTTGTCGATGTGATCTATTAAATAATCCTTAGAGTATTTAATAAATGTCTCTATGATCTAATGTTTATGTGATCTAATTAAAACTATTAATTTTACATTAGATACTACATTGTGATTGAGTATGTCATGTTAAATTAAATGCACTTATGATCTAACTTTTAGAACACTAAATTCATATAAGGATCTAATCTAACACAACACACAAGATGAATTTGAATAGTATCTAAAGTAAAGTAAATAATTCAAACCCATTGAACAATTACTCTATAATCTAAGACAAACCAAGATTTGTTTGTCAAAGAAAGAAGCAATGCAAGATGAAATAGAACATAATTATCTACTTAATCTAACAACACTACTTTAATAAACATGTACTATTCAAAGAAGATGTTAGGTGTAGTATCAATGCAAATGTGCAACATTGATAGGTTCTTTTAGAGGCCTGTTGTCTATTTTCATTAGTGTATAGTCGCCAAATCCATAATTTTCTTCAATTACATAAGTTCCTAGCTAATTAGGGCTGAATTTTCCTTTTTTATTTGGAGGGGCATTTAAATTACGTTGATTCTCATATAACACTAAATCACCTTTATTTAATGTATGAGGGATGACATGATCACTATAACTACACTACATTCATTTGGAATAAGCTTGGAGATGTTCGAGAGCATTAATACAGTGTTCATCAAGCATTTCAAGTTGATGTAATTGTTGCTCTTTATAATTATTATCATCAATAAGCCCTTTGAGAGCAATTCTCAATGAAGAAATTTCTAACTCTAAGGGAATTATTGCTTCAGCACTATAAACAAGGTTGTAAGGAGTGTTTCCTATAGATGTCCTAATACTTGTACGATAAGCCCACAATGCATAAGTTAACTAAGTATTCCAATATTTATTATGCTTACTTACCATTTTCCTTAAGATTTGTTCAAGATTCTTGTTGGTTTCAATTCTGGTTGACCATTTGATTGTGGGTAATATGGTGTAGAAAAGCGATGTTGAATATGAAATGTTTCCAAGAATCTCTTCATCTCATTGTTCTTAAATGGAGTTCCATTATCTAAAATTAATGTGGAAGGAAGAACAAAGCAAGCAATAATGTGTTCCAATATGAAATGATATATTGCATCAGTTGTTGTGGAATGAAGAGGTATAGCTTCTACCCATTTTGTGAATTAATTTGTTGTAGTAATTATAAAGATATGTCCAATGGAAGAGGGTGGTGATATTTTTTCAATAAGATCCAAACCCCAAACTGAGAATGGATAAATAGGAACATGGGCACAAAGCTCAAAATCAGGAGCATGAATTGTTGTGTTCTTGAAATTTATGACATTTCTTAACATGAGAAAAAAAAAATATTATTCCATGTGTCTCCAATAATATCCTATACGGATTATCTTTTGAACCAACAATCTTCCTCCAAAATTTCATCCACAAGCACTTGCATGAGCTTCTTCAAGTGCTATAGGGATTTTAGATTGTTTAAGACACCCAAGCAAGAGACCGTCAAATGATTGTCTATATAGAACGTCTGCTAGAATTATGTATTTAGATGCAAGTTTTCAAAGACAAGCTCTAGTGTTCTTAGTTGTAGGCTTAGGAAAGGTACCTTATTTTAAATAATTGAATATCATTGTGTACCATTTGCTAGAGTTTTTGACATCGGTTACTAACACTTTTTTAACTTTTTCATCTATTGATGGTTTTAAGATCACTTGAATTGTAAATTTGAAATCAACAAAGGGATCTTCAGGATATACAATGGAAGCAACACTTGCCATCACATTTGCATGTAGATTATCCTTTTGTCGTATATTCGCAATATTATATGATTCAAATTTGTCTAATAATGCCATTGTAAGGTCTTTATATCGAATGAGTTTATTGTGCTTTGCTTCATATGAACCATTTATTTGTTTAATGACTAATTGAGAATCACCAAATAGAGAAATGTGTTGAACACCTAAGGCTAGCAATGCACATATACCAACAATTAAAGCTTCGTACTCTGTAGTTTTATTTGTACATAGGAAGTTTAGACAGAAGGATAAGGGAATAGGCTTACTTGAAGGAGGAATTATTATAACCCTAGCTTCGGAGCCAGTTCAACACTTAGAACCATCAAAATACAATTCACATGTTTCTTTTTCTTTTTCGATAGTCAACACACTTTCATCAAGGAAAGAGTATGTATTAGGTAATGCGAAGGGAGAAGGAGCATCAATTAAATGGTTACTTAAGGCTTGTCCTTTGATTGCCTTTTGAGAGACAAATTTAAGATAAAAATCAGTTAACAATATAACCCATTTAGCTAAGCATCCTAATAAATCAATTTTAGCAAAAAGGTGTTTTAAAAGATCAAACTTTGTCATCACATGAATTTTTGTGTTTAATAAGTAATGTCTCAATTTACTAGTAGCAAATACAAGAGCCAAACATTGTTTTTCTATTGTTGTATATTGTGTCTTGTAATCAATCAGAGTTCGACTAATGTAATAAATGGGATGTTCTCTACCACTGTTGTCTTGTTGGGCCAACAATGCTGCTAGAGCATGGGCTAATGCTACTATGTAAAGGATAAATAGTTTTTCTTCCATAGTGGGTTGTAAAATAGGTGGAGTAGCAAGATAACGTTTCAAACTCTCAAAGGCATGATTACAATCCTCATTCCACTTAAACTCAAATTATTTCTTATGGAGTTGTGTAAAGGTTAATGTTTGGTCGGCTAAGGATGCTACAAAATGATGAATAGCTTGAATTCTCCCTTGTAGGGTATGCAACTGAGAAATGTTTTTAGGAGGTGGCATGTTAATGATAGCATCAATTTTATTTATTTCCACCTCAATGCCTCTATGAGATACTATAAAGCCCAAGAGCTTTCCACTATCCACACCAAAGACACACTTTTTTTTATTTTAATCTCATGTTGTACTTACACATTCTTTCAAATATTTTTCAAAGGATGTCAACATGTTGTCTTGTCAAGTTAAAGATTTGGCTAGAATATCATCAACATAGTCTTCCAAAATCTTGTGTATGTAATTCTGGAATATCAATTTCATAACTCTTTGATATGGTGTGCCTACGTTCTTTAATCCAAAAGGCATAACCACCCAACAAAATGTTCCCCAAGTTGTAGTAAATTTGTCTTATATTGATCTTGAGGGTTGATAAAGATTTGATTATATCTTGAGAATCCATCCATGAATTACAACAAAGCATGTCTCGTAGTTGAATATACTATCATGTCAATATTAGGAAGGGGAAAGTCATCTTTTTAGAGATGCCTTATTAAGGTCATGAAAATCTGTACACATTCTAATATAATTATTAGGTTTTGTGACTGCGACAATGTTTGAGATCCATGGAGAATAGTCAATAGGTCATATAAAACTAGCTTCAAGGAGTTTTTCAATATTAGATTTAACCAATAAAGCTATCTTAGGATTCATCTTCTGTATCTTCTATCTTACTAGTTTAACATCTTGTTCAAGAACTATGTTGTGTGTCACTATCTTAGCATCAATACCTGACGTATCTGAATAAGTCCAAGCAAATAGTTCATGAAATTCAAGTAATAAGGTTGCATGATCTTCCTATTCATCCTCATCAAGGCACTTTCCTATTTGAATTACTCTTTCTTCATTATATGTGTCCATTGGTATGCTGATTGTATCTCCCATGGGAAGTGCATTTTTGTCTCAAAATTTCAAAATTATTTTCTTCTTTATCATCATCAACATCATTGATTTTCTTTTCTTCATCCACTTGTTTAGCACTAACCATAGTACAAGTGAATCCTTGTTTCTTAGGAGGAGTAAATGACTTGTCATAAACTCCTAATTTTATTTCTTTCAAAGCTTCATTATCTTCAAAGTATTCCAAAGATTCTTTGTATGTTCTATCAATCAATTCAGGATGCTTCAAAATGAGAGTTGTTTTAGAGGAACTAAACATGATGGTCTTGATGTTGAGTGAAGGTCTTTTCATTGCTTTCATTATCTTAGAGGGACAATATCCAAGACCACTTGTTTCTTGTGTGTTAGGCTCTATAGGAACAAAGATGCCTTGTTCTTTCCTTCCATGTCCTTTTCCACTATAACCAAGTTGTTTCAAGAGCTCGTAACCTCTTCCATAAATTTTTTCCATCTCTTTTGGATTATGTGGTTGTTCATAGGTCACTTCATAAAAAAAAATTGTATAACTTGTGTCTTCTTCTAAAGTGGATGATGTAGATGCTTGTGAGGATTCTTTCAAGTTTTATGTTGATATTACAATCGATTATTTTCCCTTTTTAGGTTGTTTTGTTGTCACCTTATGTTCTCTCATGAATGTTGGTGTGAAATCTAAGTAACTCCAATCGTCTTCCAATAACTTCGTGACTTTTTCAATATGCTTTTCTTTTTCTTGTTCTTGTGTGATTTTGACTTTTGAAGTTGGTATCAATGTTTTCATAGGAATTTGTTTATCTTTCTCAGTGTGCAAATAACTTTTAGGTTTAGGGTTAGACCTTGACTATGTAAACTTTATTTTTGTAAACATACTTCATTAATCGTTGAAGAGTCAAAGGCATCACATTCATTTCATGAATCCATGGTCTACCTGAAACAAGATTATATGAAATATCGTGAGGTATAACATGGATAGTAGTTTGAAATGTAGCTTTTCCAATAGTAATAGGTAATGTGATCACTCCAAACAGTTGTTTTCCTATGTTATCAAATCCACGAATGGACAACGGGTCAGGTTCAATATTACTCTTATCAATTCCAAGCTTATCCAAAAGGTTCACACTACACACGTTAAGGGCTAAGCCATTGTCAACAAGGGTTATCTTTATTCCTTTTTGATTAATAATGGCTATGATCATGAAAGCTTCGTATTATTTTTGAACTTCCAAGGAAGGTAACTCACTTTGGTGAAAAACATTGTCTAGGTTAACTGTATTCATTCCTTGAACTAGGGCTGCCACATCATTTGGATTTGTATTAGGAGGAATCACAAATTGTTGTAAGGCTATTTGAAGCATACTATGGTAATTAAGTGAGGCTTGAATAAGATCCCATAAGGATATCTTAGTAGGAGTATTCTTAAGTTGTTCAACAAGATGATACTCCTTTCCACTATGTAAAGGAAATCAAGGAGCACAAGGAAATATAGGTTGGGGCAATGGTAATGAAACAAGAGTGGTTTGTTGTTTCCTATTGTTCCTTGTGTTGTATGTATGAGCAACAGTATTATAACCCAGTTGTTGCGAAACATTGTCATTATCAAGTTGCCTTGTAAATTTCAAGATATCTCTTGGTTTCAAGGGTTTCTTTTTAGGCGGTTCTAAGATGAGCATGTGTTTGTTTTGAACTTGAGGTTGATGTTAGGGTGGGTAAATGATAAGTTGAGGTGTGATTGTGTTAATGTCTCTTTGTTTCGGTTTGTCATGACAAGCCTTAGTGGATGAACCTTGTGAGATGAAATCCTCAAGGGCTTCATCTAATATATCAAAGTCATCACTTCTAAAGGGCTTGAGGGATATGTTAACTTGGAAAAAGAGATTTGACATAATAAAATAATTATTCTTTCTCCAAGGGTTTTGTTTGTTTCTTTTGATGTTTTTGGTTTTTTGTTTTTGTTTTCTAATGATTTTAAAATTTAAACTAAATAATGCAATGATGTTGAAAATAAAATAAAAGTACATAAATCTAACACAAACTTTGAGTGAAATATGCAAGGAAATGATTTCCAAAATGTTGCAAAATCTAACTAACTCACTAATATTTTGAATGCACATATAAACTATTTCAAAAATTTAATTTTCAGATTTGGAAATAGAAACAAAAATGTAAAACAGAGACCAAAAAGCACTCAGAAATTTGTCAAAAAAATTTGTACAGGGACTCATTTTCCCTAGGGCGAATGGATCCCAGTTTAGGGTTTTTTAAATTTGAATTTTTGAGATTTTGAGCTTATCCTATGTGTTTTCTATTTCTGATCTGTAACATAAAGTTTTGTGACAGATTTTTCTTGATTTATGTCTCTAAATGCAAGTTTAACTAAGGTCAAATAATGAACTATGTGACTAATTTTAAGATACCATATGAACCTAAATTTGAAATTAAGTGATTCAATGATCATCTTAATGTAAGTAATATGCAAAATAAATTCAAATCTAATGTATTTTTTTCTAATTTTTAATGATTTTAAGTGATGCAAACATGCAAATTTAACTCTAAATGTAATGTTCACTAATACAAGATTAAAGAACCCTAAATGTAATGCAACTAATGCAAATCAAATGAAATCTATTGCAAAACTTAGATCTAGGGTTGAAACGACTCCATTTTTTCAAAATTTTGTTGTACAAGGTTGGGTTCACCAAAATGAAACATAGAAAAATAGGGGGTTCCTAGGGTTTCCTAAAATGGAAAAGTGGATCCAAAGAGGGAAATGGGGTTCTACTTCTCTAATTTCATTAGGAAATGAGATCCCAACAAGGAATTTACTAACTACCCTTAGGAGAATCAATTCTATGGAGGAATATTCAGATTTCCTTTTTATGTCAGGATGAGGGTCTAGGTCAAACAACACTTTGGGGAGAAAGATTAAAAATAGAAAATCAAACCCAAAATGCAATCTACAACTTGGATATAATATATTATGCATAAAACTCAAGGAACCAACAAAGTTTCTATAAAATATGACAAGAATAAATGTTGTGCACCTATCACAAGTTGTTTCTGCAAGATGAACAGGGACTCATTCACCCAAGGGCGAATGGATCCTGGCTGATTTTTCTTGAAAAATCTAAATCTAGATCGAAGTCTGAGACTTGCAATTCTTCCCTGTAACTTTGTACCTTTGCTTCTAAACCCAAATCTATGAGAAATCTACAAAACAAAATTGTTTTTTGTTTGTTGATAGGGGTTTGCATCGATCAAACCCCAAGTTTGGTAACTAAACCTTGATGAAAAACATAGATATGAAACATGAAATGTGTGTGCAATCCTAACCTTAAGTGTTTCTAAGATTAAGGAAACTTAAAATGAAAAGAAACCCTACTCAAGTGTGTTATAATGAGATCCCTAAATGAACATGAACAATGATGAAGACCTACTTTGGGAGATCTTAAATCACCCTAAAGTCATAAAATTGAATATACCTCTCTTTAGGTTGAAAGTAGAATGATAATAGAAGATGAAATAAATTAGGAAACAAGTCATTAGGCTTGGTTGATCCTCTATAGGCATCTATCATCACTCCTTTGGAAATGCTTGATCTTGATATCAAAATGAGCTTGATGACCTACAAAAGAAATTAAAATGTTGCTCCAAGACTTCACTTTTAAATGCTTGCTTGATTTCTCTTTTCTCTTGAATATGAATACTTGATCTCATGTGAATTTCTCTTCCTTACTAGTGTAAAATGAATGTGAAACTTAGTTTTATAGGCTTCCTTTCTAATTTTTCCAATTATCAGATCCCAAAAGCTGAGATGTGAAATTTGAATTTGAGAGATTGAAATGCCACCAAAAACATGTTCAAAGTTTATTTTAAGGCACTTAATGAGGACCCATTCACCCATGGATGAATGGGTCATGGCCTAAAACTGTAGGACTCCACAAATGTCGGGGCATTAATTTAATCCATAGCATTTATTCAATGTGGGTTGTGGTGTTAGGAATTAAATAAAATAGGCCTTGGGATACATAATAAAGGGAATTTGGGGCCTATTAATGCTTGGTTTTAAAATGCATAAATGAAAAAGGTCACCAAAATAGTTCCAAATAAGTGTGAAATTGTACTTTCTCCTAGAAAGGGGTACAATTTTCTACACTAAAATGAAAAACAAGAAATTTAAAATATGTACATGAAACTCAAAACTCATTTGAAATAAGGTTTGAGGTGAATCTCATTTACTGGGATTGGAAGAACCTCACCATCCAACCTGGAAAGATGGAATGCATTAGCCTCCTTGCAACTAGTGATGACATATGGACCACTCCAAATGGCATAAAATTTGGAATGTTTCCTAGCTTTGGCTCTATCTGCATCCCATTTCAGCATTTGATCTCCTTCTTGGAACACTCTATGAAATTTTTTGTCAAAATTTCTTTTGACTTGTGCTTGATGTGTTTCTATGGCTTGCATAGATTTGTTCCTTGTATCCTCTAGTTCTAAGAGCTCAGCTAACCTTACTATCATAGCATCATTCTCTTCTAACTCCAGCTGATGTGCCAACTCAAGGGAAGGAAACTCTAATGATAATGGTAACCTTGCTTCCCTTCCATAAACTAGCATGAAGGGAGAATTACCAATTTCTCTTTTAGGAGTAATTATATTAGCCCAAAGGGCTATCTTTAACTTGCTATGCCAAACCCTCTGGTTGCCCTCAATGGTCCTCTTGATAATCCTAATGAGATTTTTATTTGAAGACTCAGCCAATCCATTACCCTGATAATAATTAGATAATTCCTTCATGTAAATATCATGCCTAATTTCCCAATGGAGGATCTAAGCACTAGTATTTAAGCCTTGGAATTATCTGAAGTAATGGTGGAAGAAGTGCCAAATCTTGTAACAATTCCATCAAGGAATTCTAAAACTGAAGCATCAATGGAATATTTCAAGGCAACTACCTCAATCCACCTAGTAAAGTAATATCTGACTATTAAAATCCACTTATGACCAACACTTGATGGTGGATTTATCATGCCAATAAAATCCAAACCCCAGTGTGTAAATGGTTGATCAACTTGAATGGGATGAAGAGGGGGGAAGCCAACCTTTGCTTTCCAAAAAAGAAAGCATACTTTTTACAATTTCTCACCCATTTGTGAGCATTATTGAATAAACTTGGCCAATAATAACCAGCCCTCATGATCTTTGTCACAGTATTCCTTATAGAAAGATGGTCACCTAAACATCCATCATGGAATTCGTTTAGCATTTTGTCAATTTTATGCATCTTAATAGGACTCCATTGAAATCCTTTCTAAAGAGTATGCCATCCACTATGACATGGGGAATGAAATGCAATCTAAAATGTCTTCTCTTGGTCCTATCCATACCTAGAGGATACCTACCTTCCTACAAAAATGTAGTCATATCACGCACCCAGATGCCTTGTATGTTTGTATTTGGTGCTTGTTTTTATTGTAGCACAAGGGAAACCTCTTTAGGAATCTCAAATGTTGAGACAAGTTGCTCAAAAAACCCCTTGCCTCTCACTAACTTGGTGATTTTGATGTCAACGTCATACTCCATCACCTTGCTGATCCACCCAACCCTTTTTTATTGATATCTCTGCTCAACAGGAACTCTTTAATGTTGACATGGGGCACCATTATTTGTATCTTTTTATTAGACATGTATATAAAAATTTTTAATGCTCTAATAGCAGCAATAGTTTGCTTCTCAACATTTATGTACTTGGCTTCATATTCCTTAAGCCCTTCACTAAAGAAAGTAATGGATTGCTCCATATTTTATTTATTTAGTTGCATTAAGATAGTTGATATGCTTGCTTCACCTCCAAAAGTATAAAGAATGAAATCCTTGTCATAATTAGGATTGATAAGGGTAAGAGCCTGAGCAATTTCTTTTTTGATAGCCTCAAAACTATCTTTACCTTCCTTGGTCCATTTGAAGACCATGTTTTTCTTAAGCATAGAAGTAAGAGGTTTTAACAAAGCACCAAGATTTGGAATGAACCTTCTCACAAATTTAATTATTCCCAAGAAACTATGTAATCCCCTTTTGTGACTAGGAAGTGAGATGGCCAAGATAGAGTTCACTCTTGCAGGATCAATGACCAAGCCATCCTTTGAAACAATGTGTCCAAGAATTTTTCCCTTTTCAGTGGAAAAGACACATTTATTTGGGTCTAGAGAAATACCACATTCCTTGCATTTATGAAATACCTACTCAAGGTGATTGAAATGGTCTTTTGCATGCTTTGAAAACACTATGATATCATCTAGGTAGACCAATACAAATTGTCTAAACACACCTTGAAATTCCATACCCATGGCTCTCTAAAAAGTGGCACCTACATTAGTTAGACCAAAATAAATTTTACAATAAGAATAGGTGCCCCACTTGGTGGTAAATTTTGTCTTATGTTGATCAGATTCTTGGACCAAAACTTAATTATAGCCTAAGTAGCCATCCAAGAAAGAAAACCTTTCTAACCCACTTACTCTTTGTAAATTCTGCTCCATGGAAGGGAGGGGATAATGGTCCTTAGGGAGGTTCTATTTAGATCCTTAAAATCTACACAAAGTCTTATTTCCTTATTTTTTTTTTACAGGAACAAGATTTTCCACCCATGAAGAATGCTTAATGGGAAAAAATGATTCTAGCCTCAATCAATTTGGCCAGTTCCTTTCTCACCAAAGGCTCAATCTTAGGATTTATAGGCATTTGTTTCTGCCTAATAGGTTTGGCATCTAGATCTATTTCAATAGTATGTTGGGAAATTCCTATGTCAAAACCCTTTAGGTCTTCATAAGTCCAAGCGACTACGTCATTGTATCTATTGCAAAGATCTATGAAAACATCATGTTCAGTGGTAGAGCATACATTTCCCAAGTTTAGAGACTTTCCTTTTGAAATATCTATTGGTTTGAAGTCACCCCTCTTTGTAGCTAAATTCATCCTTTTCTACTTTAATTGATCATCAGGGTTGAAGATACCTTCAAGGTGATGAGACCATTTGGTAGTTTGTTGCTACTCAACTACATAATCTAATCTCCATACTAATTTTGTAGCTTCCACTGATTTCTTTTAGAAAATTCTACCTCCTATTGTAGAAAATTTACTATTTTTTTATCACTATCAAAGAATTGAAAACGATCTTGATTATCTAGAATAATAGATCTCACAAAAAACCTGATATGTTGTTCCTTTTTCCTTGCAATATTTGCTAGTAAGTAAAATTGAGCACCAACTACTGCAAGCCTATCAACATGCTTATTTTGGTTTCTCAGAGTTGCTTGGATGTTAAAACCCTCAAAGCCTTCTATCAAATCCCAAACCCTATGTTTGTAGGATTTGAGTAGATTGTTCTTGGATGAGCTTTGAGTTCTGACTTGATGGACAACCAATTCATTGTCACCAAAAACTTGTAACAATTTGATGTTCCTTTTTTGTGCAAGTTGGAGACCTTGGATGAGTGCTTCATACTCAACCACATTATTAGTGTAACTAAATTGAAGCTTGAAGGATAAATAATATCTCTCCTTTCTTAGAGATACTAGCATTACACCAACACCAACACCATTTTTGTTTTTAGAACCATCAACATATGCCACAATCCCCCTAAGTCTTCTTGATTTTTTATGAGATTGGGGATAGTAGCACTCTCTTCATTAATGTAGTAGGTTCCAAGACCAACCTCAGCAATAGTTAATGGGTCAAATTGTAAAACATGTTCCCAATTATCCAACAAACAATCAGGTACTTCTATAGGATTTGCAGGCTCATGAACATGACACTCCACCTTTTGGTCATGCAATGTATAGTTCATGTTTACTAGAATAGGATTATAAGGCTCTAGGTGATCCTTTGCTATGGGCTCATATTTGATGGTTGCTTTAGTGCCATATCTAGTTCTAAATAACATGTGGGACCAATCAACAGATAAGTATCCACCTATCCTAGCAGTGAAATCTCTAGATAAGCAATGGGAAAATGAGAAGGGAGGTCTATGACTAAAATATCTTGCAACAAATCACAGCCAGGACATGCATGCAAGGAAAATTTTAGGTTTTTAATTAATCCTACTATATTGATAGCAGTGCCATCTAATTGTAAGACTTTTCTAGCCACCAGTTCATACTTGATACCAAGCATGTCATCAATTCCCTTAGCCATAACATAACTACTTTCCTTAGAACCTATCATACAATTGTACACTATATGATTTCCCATAATTAGAGAAAGATAGAAGGGAGGTTGCTTACCAATTTTTTCTAGAATCCCCTTCTTTAGGTTGTACCAAGCTGCTTGATGGAGTAGTTTGCTCCCTTTCTTGTACAACACCCAATTGTTTATGCTCTTTCAAATCCTGTTGTAACAAATCCCTTTGTGATGGAATGGATAGAGCCTCCCACATAGTAACATTTAGATTGGATTTCTTCATTTGTTCCACTATGTTGAAAAGAAGCTTTAAACTAGCTTTAGAAGGAACCTTTGTAACAACAAGGTCAATTATTGTTGCTTGGGTGATCTTAGGTTGTTCCACCACTTGCTTAGGTCTATTAATAGGCTTATTTGATTGTGGAGCACCCATTTTCCTACCTGTTGGTCCAGTATTTTCACTTTGTTGGGGTTGTTGAGAGACTGATGCTTGCCCAATCATGGAAGATGTACCATACTCCATTGCTCTTTTCTTTGATCTTGTATTTTGGGCTATTGTATCAACAATTGCTTGATTTGTACACCATAAAAATTCTCTTAACCCCAAATGACAAATGAGGAATCCTTACGTGTATGATTTTGATTACTAGTAGTTGTTTGGCTTATGCCAATATACTGCCCTGAAGTAGAGGTTTCGTTTTGAGCTACTAGGGTTTGAACAAATTATCCATTTTGGCAAGAATTTTGATTATGATCTTGCTCACATAGGTAACACCACTCTTGCTCCCGAGCTAGGTTATTTTGTACTAGTACCAAAGCTTTAGAAGTGTTAGTAGCAAGAGTGTGCTTATAACCCTAATTTTGAGGTTCATAAGGCTTGCTATTTTGAGCTTTCTACCTATCCAATGCTATTAACTTATTGTTCATATTTTGGAGCAAGGTTCCCCAATCCTCTAGAAGTGAAAAAAAAGTAGAAGATTGGATTGTACAAGCCACTAGAGTAGGAGCCACCGAAATAGGAGCTATTGTTGGATTTGATGAAAGCTTTGGAAATAAAGGCATTGGTGGCCTAGGAGCTATCTTTTCAGCCTATATTGAATAATTTTTTTCCTTTATGGCAAGATCATATACAACAAGCAGAGTATGACCTCCCATTGACTGGATCATAACAACTATATCACTATTAAGAGCTCTTAAGAAATATAGGAAAACATACTTAGGAGAAGGCTTGATCAAAATAGGAATTCTATCCCAAGTCTTCTGAAATCTGTAATTGAAATCACTCATGAATTCATGAGGTTCTCTTTTAATTGTTGCTATTTTTTCTACTAGGGATAGATGGTCACTCTTGTCCTTAAATTTTTTGCATAACTTGTCCCCTAACTCATCCTAGTTGTGAATGGAGTTAGGCAGTAGACCTCTGTACCAATACAGGGCCTTTCCTTTAAGATAAGTGACAAGTAACCTAACAACCACGTTGTCTTCTGTAACATAATGCATAGAGAATATGTTTTCCACATCTATGATGTGTTCTACTAGAGTTGTGGACGTTTCACTAGTAAAATGATGAATACTTTTTAGGGCATTAACTGGTATATCATTCTTTTGGGCTAAAATTAATGGGTTGCCACCAGTAAAAGACACAAAAGGTTGATTTCTAGGTAAATCCATATGGAATATTTCCCTGTTTGTATAGGTAGCAAGTGTTCTAGTATGAAATAATCTACCCATAGGTGGTGTAGATTGAGCTCTATGGGAAATAATTTAACTTCTATTCTTTCTTATACGAAATAAGGATTGTCTATTTCTTTTTCTAGAAGTAGAAAATAAGAGCTAGATAAACTAAAAATTACCTATAGAAGATGCTTTTGTCTGAATCCTTGGCATGAATATATAGGTCCAATCTTGAAACAAGAGTTTTGGGTAGCAACAGAGTCACTAGTTTGTATGTAAAGTTCTTCCTTGATTGTAGAGTCATCAGGTACTTGTTTGAGAGCCTCTTCAAGGCTGGAAAATTAATAGTAGTACCACTTTCTTAACAAAATGAAATGAAACTTCTTCAGTCCTATTGGGTGTGCTAAAAACTATTGTCACATAAAATTGCACCCTATTGAACAAGAGTTCAATGTTCTAATGACACAATGTTAATGACCTCAAGGTGTGAGATCCTATAAAATGAGATCAAGTCTTTGGAGAAGGTTGACTTCCTTTTCTAAACCAAGTGCAAATGTCTTGTTCTAACCTAGCACATGAAAACCTTAATACTATTCTACTGTAACAAATTGCAGAGGAAAGAGATAGAAGGAGACATGAAATGTAAAAGAAGGTGATGCACCAAGATAGATTTTGTTTCTTCCTACTTCAAAACAGCATAATACATCAATGAAAAAACTAAAACACATGTTCAAACATGAAGGTAAAAGGATTTTACTCAACATACAAGATATTACAATGATAATAGTTGAATTTTATTAACATAAAGCTTAGAAGCAATCTTTACAATGGAAAAATACAAAAAATGTAGGTCTGCAAAAGAAAAACCCTAGAGGAGCTAGAGGAAGAATTCTTCAAAAAGATACAAACATTACCTTTATAGTTAAGGCATAACTAAGGTTTGAATCTAAATCCTTAATCCTAACCTAACTAGGGTTTCAAAAAGATGAACTTCGATCCAATTAAAATGATCTGAATTGCTCCCATTACAAAGCAACTTCCAAGCCATAAAGGCTCTGACATCTCGAATGAGCCCCAAAATGATGACACCCATGAATGCAATGATAGGAACTTGTGAAATCCACAGCAAAATATCAAACCAACATACCCTGACAAGAGAATATGGTGTCTGTAACACATCAAGGAGTAATGGTGATGTCTGACAATCAATACAACATTGAAAAAGCATGAAAATTTGATCTATAATTGATCAGATTTGATCTAGTAGTTGGGAATGTTGGTGAGACATTACTTCTACAATTTTTCCATGAATAGGAGAAAATTACTGTTGTAGTTTGAATACTAGTTGTTGGATATAGCATGGATGGTTGATACCAAATCCATGTCTTTAAATCAGAAACACTGGACGTTCATCGCGTGACACCAAACCATCATGAATAGCACTCAAGCGACATCATTCACAACAACGATGTGAATGATGTGCATGATGATCATTAGATCACTATCCATTGAATCTGAGCCATTGAACCACACAAGGTAAACCAAGGCCTTGGTCCCACCATGACACTTGTCGCATGTTCGCTCCTATGCACAGAAAAATGAGAGGCCCACTATAACATCACAGAATAGCGAGCTACTACCACCTATCCACATTGATGCCATACACCTTTCCATCGTACATCGCACAAAGGACTTCAACCTTTTGGAACATAAACTGTTAGGGTTAGAGATGTCAGATATCTAACAATTAAATGCAAATTTAAATAATAAACAGAGAAACTAAAACATACACAGAATAAATCATAACACGGAGAATTTAACGTGGTTCACCCAATCTGGGCTACATCCACCAAACCGCAGCCATCCAATACTTTTATTATCCAGTGCAAAACCTATTACAATCTTGCGAATAATCACGTTTTTCATCATACTGTAACCCCCATCCCAACCCCTTTTAACAAGCTTTTAGAAGCTTCCAAAATTAGGGTTTTACAAAGTCAGTTTTCTTTCTTTTTCGGAGATTTTTCCTTTTTCGCTGATGACGCGAAAAAAATGGCAAAAAAAAAAAAAATTCTCGAGGGCTGCGCCCCCGAACCCCCGCCCGGGGCCCGTCCCAGCCCTGGACCCTGGCGAGGACAGGGGACCGGGGTGTACAGTATACCATGGGCTACACAGTATAGCATGATCAGTCGCCACATACCAACATAAACATGATGCATTAAACTCCCACGATGACCGTCAGATCATCATTTCTAAATTTGGACTGTTGATCAAACTTCATCACGGACACACCACACATCATGGTAATGGCATTGGATACACGAATGCAAAAAATGATGTGAAGGGTAGCAATGATGAACTCTTCACCAGACAAACTTGTAGGACAAGGAAAGAGGGTTGGTCACCAATTTTTTTTAAAGAAATAAGATAACTTATGTGACCTGCGACAACCGACTACCAGTCAACACAAAAATATAAAATATGCTTATCTACCATGTTTGCAAACCTTAGGGTTTAACTGCAAACCTTAGATTAGTCTGAGAGAATAAATAAAGCATCCCTAAAAATATTTTACCTTTTTTGATCATGCAAAGAAAACCAATCAAATCCTCTTAAAAATACCATGTCAAATCTATAGTTAGATTCCTTCGCAAACCTCCAAAAGTGACTTTTGCAACAACATAGAAATATTGCATGAAAACACTGCAAATTTTTTAGCAACTTTGAAACAATTGCAAAACATGGTCCTTTCTTCATCAAACTTAACTAATTCTTTCAGAACTAGATCCATCTCATCTTTGATCTCTCATTTGACATTAATGACAACTTTGGCATTGATGACAACGAAATTCCCAATAGCATCCAGTGGGGACATGAAAAATGACAACACATACTAGACACTATATTATGTTTTGCTAAACAAACATGAACACATTTTTGTATGCGAAGCATTTGATCCTCTTAATGTTATCTATTTTTTTTTTTAAATTAGTAGTTTAGAAACTAGATTCAAAGTACTACAATTCTTGTTATTTTGGTATCTTCAAATTTTGAGTGCATGAATCTCAATTTACTCCCCCAAGTTTAGGTTTAGTTGTTTTCAGAAATAAATAAATAAATTTAAATTTAAATTTAAAAAAAAAAAAAATATGGTCACTTTTGACCCCCTTTTTTGTGCACCATCTTGATGTACTTACCCCATATTCCATAGTCACTAGCACAAACCAAGAGATTTCTTGTAAATAAGATTATTTTTTCTAATGGTTTCTAAATTTATGATTTTAATATTTAGCCATTATTTTATACTTTCTCTACTTTCCTATGTACATTTTCAAGTATTTATAATATGGCTTTTTGATGATGGATTTATGACAAATTTCATTTAGCCTTCAAAACATGATGTGTAGATAAGATGTAGAAACATTTTAAAAATGCAAGTAGATGTAAGACTATATATATATATATATATATATGAGAATATCTCTTAAGTAATGTGAACTAATAAGGTCAAGAGACCTTTTCTTAAGATGATTATGAATTATTTTTATTCTAATATTGTAGGAAATTAAATCAAGTGTTCAGTATGTATGCCTCACTTTTTGTGTAGCAAGGACACTATTGGATGGTATGAATGACACTATTTTGAGTCTTCCTATTATTTTTATCATGTAGTCCATTGAATTGATGTTTTTGGTCCTAAATTCAACATTCTTACTCTTGATATAAGAAAGCATATATTTTTCCCCATAAATGGACAAGCAAAAATAAATTACTTATTTGTATGGTTGTGATTGAAGAACTATTCAATCTCAAATAGATAGTACATGTGTAAGTGATACTCCACAATTATAATTTAATTATTTATATTCCCCCGTGTTTCCTTCTTTTTTTTGTTAAAACATGTTAATTACAAATGGAAAATAATATAGATTTAGTTTTTGTTAATATAAACTTGAATTAATTACTATGAGATTATGCGAAAGTATATATTAGTTAATAAAAATCTATAAACCATAAAATTATGACACATAACACCAAATCTACATCAAGAAACCACTATGGAAAAAACTCTAAAATCAAAGAAAGATGTGAGCATATATTAATCTTCAATACAAAAGTATTTGTTTAAAATATTTCTTTCTTTAATATTGGTAGCATTTGTGTACCTAAAAATAATAATATTTCTTTAATATTGGTAGCACTAGTGTACCTAAAAATAACTCTGGATATTAAACTACAATTGAATGCCTTCAATTATAAAAGAATGGGAAAGAAAGGCCACACATAGTTTCCAAAAATAATATATCACTAAAACCATGGTAAGATGCAAAAATACCATGCTCCACGTGAAGGACATATCACAACAATAGTAAATCGTAATGATGGACATCATTTTTTGCTCATAACTATCCACATAGGCATACCTCCCAAGGATGGCATTGATATTCAACAATCAACTCACATAAGACAAACTTAATAATGCAAATGATCCTCTATAACTCTTGCTAACTAAATAGGATTGGGAAAGTGGTCTAAATGCCATTATATCAACTTGTAATTGCCACCATCATACTCCACCTCCTTCATGAATGCCACTACAACTAATATTCCAATTCAATTGGGAGAATAATAATAAATAATTATAATATCTCAACAGTTGACATGAGTATCCAAGTACCCATTCTAATATTCTTCAAGGTGAAGCATTACTATACATTCATCTTGAAATTAAATATCACCATTTCCTAATTTTTTTTTATTTTTTATGATGAAATATGTGTAAACAAGTTTACACCTCTATGACCATTTCCATAATGCATTTTTTTTATTCTACAAGTGGTTATACTTTTTTCCTTGTAATGATTGTTTGAAAAAAAAGAAAGCTTCCATTGTATGCTTCAAAAGATTTATTTTTCAACATCAAGAATAATCTAGCATAGACATTTGTACAACTATTATAGAAAAAGGTTGATCTCTAAGATGTTTTTATTATTGTGTTACACAATATTTTTTTATGGATGGACATATTTTTAGGATGAATATATTTTGGAGGCCTTGAATTTTTGGGGATGGTAGAGGATGACTATTAAAAGATATATTTAAAAAAAATAAATTAAATATATATGTGATAATATTATTGGGGAAGTCCAAATTTAAAAGCACAAAATAACCTTCCACTAGTGAAACAAAATAATCACAATAGGGTGTCTATCATATAAAAATGAGAGTGTATAAATGTATAATGAGAGCCTTACACATATAGGCAAGGTAGAGGAGGTAGTAAGGTAAGACTAATCGACTAACTATCCCTTCAAAGGTGCAACACATGTATGACCATATGACAAGTGTTCGAACATGTGTAAAGTGTGCATGAATTAGATGTCTCAAAAGGTGAGCACATGTGTCTCAACCACCTGAATTAAGACAAAAATAAAAAAATTCCTAAGTGAATACTTAACTAGTATGAATATGACTCTCCTAGGTAGGCTGAAAGCTAGCTAGATAGATAATGTCTCTATTTATACTAACACCCTCTTAAGTGCAACTTACAAATTAATGCATGTAAAGATGATGGTGGGTCCCAACTATTAGGCCATGTTAAGTAGATGATATCGTTTTGGAGAAGTCAATATTTGAAAGCACAAAATAACCTTCCACTAGTGAAATGAAATAAGCATAATATGATGTATATCATATAAAAATGAGTGTTTGTAAATGTACAATGAGAGCCTTGTATATATAGGTAAGGTAGAGGAGGTAGGAAGGTAGGACTAAATGACTGACTATGCCTCCAAATGTGCAACACATGTATGCTCTTATGACAAGTGTATGAGAATGTGTAAAGTATTCATGGATTGGGCATCTCAAAATGTGAATACATGTATCTCAACCACATGAATTGAGACAAAAAGAAAAAATTTCCTAAGTAGAGGCTTAACTAGTGTGTATAAGACTCTCCTAGGTAGGCTAAAATTTAACTAGATAGATAATGTATCTATTTATGCTAACATATATTGAAAAGACATTCATCATCTTCATTATAGAATCTCAATACATAAAAACAGAGTTAAATTAAGATTTTACATAAAAGTCTACACATATATTAGCTAAATTTTATTACTTTCATTACCAATGTGCATATATATTAAATAAAAAATATAGCAAAATGTCAAAAGGTTGCATGTGTTTCTATTGTGTAGAAAAATAAAAAAACATAAAAAAGATCTCCCTCTATGTCTAATCAACATCTGCTAATATTGCATCAAACTTACATTATAAGTCTAAGTCACTATCATTATGAATGACTACCTTAACTAATTTATCATGTGCCTCCTTATCAACCTATGTGACATCTTTAGAATCAACATCCTAATATGTAACTTAACACTATTATTTTTGAAGTTATATGACATTATACTAAATTCTAAAAATAGATTTAACAATTTGAAAATATATCTACCATCCTTAAGTATTCCAAATCTTAGAGTGCCAAATCCTGCATAAAAATTGAAAAGTTACAAATCACTTAATTCTAAAATATTTATTGCCTACTTTCTAAGAAATGAGCACCAACAACTTGTGACCTGTTTTGAGGAGACTTGATTTTTTAGGGCTCTTAATTTAGGTTGGGTTCCCATGGGGGGCCTTCAAGATCTATTTTGAAGGAATAGAGATTCCTATAGAGTGAAAAAAAAAGCTAAAAGATTAATTAGAATCTTTCCCTCAACAATAGCAACCCCTACTTTTTAGTTTTGAAAATTTAAATAGGTGCAATTGGGGTGGGGCTATAAATTAGCCCACCAACTTAGGCTTTTCTCATTGTAAATCATATGGGTTTCTAAATTCTTGCCAATTAATTTTTTTACTATTTTATATTTATTTACCCTGTAATTGAAAATGCGATATAATAAAATTCATAAGACCACTAACTTCCATAAATTTAGGAACTTAAACTTATAAGTTTAAACCACACTACATAATTCATGGAACCACCCATTTTAAAATATATCTAAAAAATAAAGGAACTACCCACTTCAAAATATTCCTAAAAGATCTTAACATCACCCATTGACATTTTTTAAGAAGCTCCCTTGACAAGACCCAACCTTAATATTTTATATATGTATATTTATCTATGCATAAAATCAGTTTATAAACTATTCAATATAATATTCATTATTTTTATTTTAAGGACATTTAACTGAGGCAAACCTTGGATGATTTTTATCTAGCTGGTTTTTATCTAGTGGTTGGATTTCTTTAACTCGCTTTAGCCACACATGTAAGGTAATTTTCCACCTAAACTAGAGAAAATTTTGAAGATTGTCTTAATATTGTTATATCATAAAAAGAGATTGATCACAACGAGATGAGTTAAACAAAATATTGTTATATCATAAAAAGAGATTGATCACATTGTAGTAAGAATTTGTTTATTAATAACAGATTTTATGTCATGCATTAATTTATTTTTCTACTCAATAAAAGAACACAAATTTAGGTCACACTTATTAATAAGAATCAAACTAGAAATAAAGGGGATAATGGAGTAACACTTCTCTTAGGTTATCTTGCAACTGGATATAATGATGTATCTGATTCAAATTTATCAAAGCTGCTGACTGAAAAGTGAAGGAGGTGAGTTGAAGATCCCATTTGACTGTGCTCCATCAATTCCAATGCAACATCACTCATCGCAAGCCTCTTCATCGAATGTGATGAGGTGCAGGTCATCACCAATTTTGTCACTTTCCACATTGCATCACTCTTATACACTTTCATCAAACAATGATATGCTATCCTCTCTATGTCTCCCTTTAAAAGGGCTTCTCGTATCTACCATAAACAACAATTTTTAATCATTTAGATTATGTCCTCATGATGTCATTGAAGTACAAAAATTTGAAGAACTGCGTAAATTACTACTATATTTACTCAGTTAACAATGTGAACTTCCTCCCCAATAGAGGGATAGAGATTATTTCCATCAAAACAATTCCAAAGATATAAACATCACTTTTTTTTTGTTAATCGATGTGTAGTGTAATACCTGTACAATTTAAAATTTATTTATTTTTCTTCAAATTTAATATGTAAACACTATATGAATCTAAAATAAATATGAATCTAAAATAAATAGTAAGGAGTGCCTACTTACTCAAGATCTAAGTATCCAGTAGTGCCCTTTACAAATGTTGAGACATGCGTAGCTCCATCCAAAGGTCCCATCTTTGATAGTCCAAAATTTTCAATCTTGGCCTCCATTTGATCATTAAGAAGGATGTTAGAGCTCTTAATGTCTCTGTGAATAATGCCTAACTTGTAGCCCAAGTGCAAATAATCTAATCCTGTTCAAAACAATACAAAAGTAAGATCCCATTCCATTACTTTTATGAGATTCAAAATTATTGCCCATTGCTTTGGCTTTCTCAAATACCTTGTGCAACATCAAGCACAATGTTAGGTCTTCTTTCCCATTTTTAAGCATTCGGACATGAAATTTTATTTGAAAATTAGCAGAACGAATGCTTATAGATTAGTGACCTTCAAAAACTCCCATATCTCATACAAGTACAAATTTGAACAGCCTTGGCATATAATGATCTACCATCAAGAAGATGTTGGAGGTCTCCATTAGATATGTACTCATACATAAGAATCATATTTTGCTTCTCAATACATTAACCAATGAATTTTACAAGATTCATATGGTGTAGTTTTGAAAGCATATCTACCTGCAATGGATCAATGACATTATTTTGTAAGTTAAAAATAATAGATGTATATTTTATGTATAGAAAAGTTTAGGTAGCAGATTCCTCTGTTTCACCTCAGTGGAGAACTTTGTGGCTCCTTGATGTGATTTTTCAAACAAAATTTTGATGACCACTTCTTTTCCTTGAAAAATTGGTCCACAACTTCCTTTTTTGATCTCATTTTGAAACTCATCAGTTATTACTCTCACATCTTCATAACTGAATTATCATCTTCCTTTAGTATTAACAAGCTCTAATTTTTTTTTTCTTTCTCCTAGTCAAATGATAGTGCATGTAAGCCCCATTAGTTCTTTCTTTAATAATGTTGAAGGTGTTTCTTTATTTGAAGTGAAGTGAGTTGATTTAGTCCATCTATGACTATCAAGGCATCTAGTACCAATGCAAGACAATTCAAAAAACCCTGTTCATCCATTTCTTGATATTTTTCATCATTTTTATTTTCATTTCTATGACTATTTTTTACTTTTTCGCTTTTTCTTACTGGTTTCATCTTCACATTCACTAGAAAAGGGGATGATTTATTAAAAGTTGTGTGTTGGTTGTTTTATTTGAGAAAAGATAAATTATGTCTTTTATGGGGGGCTTTCATATGATAGCTACCCATTGGACATGTTTCCTCAAGTATTTTCGTAATAACTACTCCTTGATTGCCAAACTTGAATCATAGCTACTCCTTGCCACCTTGGTACAAATATTTTGCCATTATATTTCTCTGTTAAAGTCTCACCCAAGTACCATTCCTCTGCATATTATTTATAATTTGTTGTATGAGATAGAATCACATCGAAATCATCATCTAACAAATAAGTCTTATCTACAATACTTATGGGTATTGAAATCACAAAGAGCAACAAATTACTACTTCAAACGTTGGAGGTGTTGTTGCACTTTGTTGTGAACCAAGTGTGTTCCTAGCTCCATTACTCTTTCATCCTTTTTAATATCCTCATATTCTTTACATATGTTGGTTTAAGAGTTAATTCTTTCATCTTTCTACACCTCTAAAAAAAATTCTTTATCATTTGTTGTATGTGATTTGAGATGTAAGAACCCATATTTCCATAGCTGATTGTTGTGACTGCATGTGTTAGGGCTCCCTAGAATCTTCTCGACCTTATTTAGCAAATAATTAGGCTCATAGTGTTGTTGTTCAAAGGAGTGTTAGGCACTTGGAGACATTTGAATCTACAATAACCATTATATTAATCACAAAAATCTTGAATTTATTGAGTCTAAGCCATTAGTTATTGCCAAAAATTGTGAGCCATAGGTCAAAACCACCAAGTTTCAAATTAAAATCATCTCTTTGTGATTCAATACTACACATACATCACAAATACCATTGGTTTACTTTTAAATCCACTTAAAAAATCTCAAAACCAAGCGTTATTGTTGAAAACCCTCTTCCAAGTTAATAGTGTAGGTTTTTATTAGTAAAACCATCATTTTTCAGGTGAAATATTGTGACCATATTATTGAAACAACACATTTATTTAGTGTTAAAATTAATTTAAAACCACACATATACCCTCAAAATCACACATTGCAAAAAAAAAAATATGTAAGTTTCAAACCCTTAGGTGAGAAAAATTATGTGTAGTTGAAACTTGCAGTTTATCCTTGAACTTTGCATATATATTTAAAAAAACTACTTTCAAACCTTGAAGGCTACATATAAATCTCTATCAAACGACATGGAAACTCTATCAAATTAAATTAAGAGATATTATATATTAAATTAAGCCTTGTTTTGTGGGAAGAAAAGTGGCATTTTGTCATATTTTTTATTTTTCTTTAACTATATACAACTATGTAATGAATGCTTTAATGAGGTTTTTTGAGCTATTGTCATCAAATCTAATTCTAATGCACTCATTCTTGGAAATTTGTTGAATTTTTTTTAATAGTTTCACATTCAAGTATTGTAATATATTCTTTTTTAGATGTCAATTTATAAGTCAATGGAGGATTTTATGACAGCTACTTATGCATTTAGTTGATGGTTATTGCAAGGGTACTATAATTAGTATACTCATATGAAAAAGCACTAAACATAGTTTACTCGCATATGAGAATGCTTGATATTAAATATTGGTTCAATGTGTTTTTTTTCTTCAATTTAATGAGTTTTTCACAACCAAAAAAATATTTGTTAGTAAAATGTTCTCAAAACAAAGAATCCAATTTTATATAGTTTGCAAATTTGACTTATGCAAAAAGGGACAAAATATATTTTCATGTTATTTTATTAATGCCATTTTTTTCAATTTAAGTTGAGTCATATAATTTCTAAATACTTTCTTTTTTAAATATATGTATTTCATGTATTCATTCTTCATTCAAATTGACTCATTTGCAATATCACTTAAAATACACAAAAAGGAATACATATATGCAATTATATGTAAAAATAAGTTTTCACATTTTTTACTTTCTTCTAATATATAGATTTTTCTTCAAATATTATACTCTACCAATACAATTTTCATTCTTTGATAGATGGCCTACCAATTGACCCCATGTACCACACAAATGTATGTAAATAAATTAAACAAGGTTTTCCTCCTATGGGTATCTACACATGGCACCTTCTTAATAGACTCCTACACTGACATATGTGGCCATCTAATAGACCAAAGCAGAGGGAAATTCTTCAATCTTCTAGGCTGGATTGGATATATAGTCACAAAGTTAATGCCTACCTTAAAATGTGGAACTCTCAATATTATAAAATGCTATGGATGAGCTTTAAATTTCACATATCTCCTATGATTTATAGTTTTGTGTTCTCTACAGGGAAGATGTATCAACAAAGGTTGTGTAAGGATAAGGCAATTAATAAAATCTATGAATTAGACCAACAATTAGATAATGTTGGCAACTCAGTTTCTCAAAAGATGTATTTTCAAGTCTACAATAAATGCTATCATTGGAATATTGAATTTAACCGTCTTTGCCTTTCTGTACTTGTTGGATTTTATTCTATTCATGGTGTATGGGGGGTTGATTATCTGCTGGAGAAAAATTGGACACCATGGTATTGCTTCAATGACACTAAATCAAAATAAGGTTTATAAGAAATTATGTATTCAAGGAAGAATTTTGTGAGGGACCTGATAGTGGGTGTTGTCTTTGCATGAAGAAATATGGTAAAATTGGTGTGGATTCTATTACAAAGAGAAGTAATTGAAAATTCAAGCATTTGGGCACGATAGGTGGTATGATTGTCCTATCCACAAATATCTTTCACCAGACACATAAAAATTGTATGTTGTAGTTGGAGGACAAGGTATGCTGCAACATGTATAATTTATTTCTCTTAAAAATTATGTTGCAAAGATAAAACTCACTACCAACTAAACCAAAGCCCAAATCAAGAAAAAAAATTACACCCATTTGGATTAAAGCTCATTTCCTATATGAAAGATGATTTACCAAATTACACCCATTCAGATTAAATCAATACAAAAGAAATTAAATTCCTACAATAAAGCCCAAAAGAAGTCATATTGAAAAATTTATAGCAAGAGAAAGAATATGACATTCTTGTAAAGAAGACAAACATGACCACTGTGAAAAACTTTAGACCAAAGCCAAGAAAAATATCACTGCAAAACAACTGACAAAGAACCACCACCACACCAAAACGATAATTTATATGTTGATCCTCTTATTTCAAAGCCGTGGAGTTTTGCACAAAATAATATAGTATAATATAACTAGATATTACAATATAAAATTTAATATTTAATTACATTATATAATATAATACATAACTTAATCATTCATTATATAATAATAATGTAACATAATCCAAACTTGGTATACTAATAAAAATATAATAATATAATAGCAAACACATAAAAATAATAAAAATATAAAATAAGAATAATAACATAAACAAAATAATTTTCTAAATGACTTACCAATTGATCTCATGTACTACACAAATGTATGCAAAAAATAAACCCCTTTTTCCCTAATCGACCTTCCACTCCTCTTCGACGTACCCATTGCACACCACGGTGTGATTGCTAGTTTAAATTAATTAGCAATTGCACCTTGGTGTGCAATGGGTACGCCAAAAAGGTGTGGAAGGTCGATTAAGAAAAAAATTGGTATATTTTTTGAATAGGTTTGTGTAATACATGAGGTCAACTAGTAGGTAATTTAGCAAATGATGTTGTTTATGCAACAAAGGTCTTATTTGAAGTGATATATTCAAATGAACAATGCATCCACGTATAGGGATCCAAACATGAGTAGCCTCTGAATTGGTAAGGTAATCAAGATTCATTACCAATAGACTCGTCTTATGTTTGCAATAAGGAGATAGAGAGAGAGAGGGAGAGGGAGGGAGAGAGGGAGAGTGAGGGATAGAAAGAAGGATAGATAGAAGAGGAAGAGTGAGAGAGAGAGAAGAGGGTTTAAGGAGGTAGAGATAGAGATGGAGATGAAGATGGAGAAGGAGAGGGGTACATAGATAAGGAGAGGGGGAGATAGAGAGAGGGGAGAGAGGAATATATAGATATGAAATAAATACATATAGAGAGAGGGAGATAATGAGAGAGGGGGAGATAGAAAGATAAATATAGAGATACTTGAAGTGATATATAGAGAGAGGCAAAGAGGGAGAGATATAGGGGTAGATAGAGATAAAGAGATAGAGATTGAGGGAGATATGGAAGAAGATATATATATATATATATATATATATATGAAGGAAAGAGGGAGAGAGAGAGACATGGATGGATAGAGAGAGGGAGACATGTCTATAGGTAGAGGGGAGAGAAAAGATAGAGATCAAGATGAAGAGAGAGCAAGAGAGGAAGAGGGAGACAAATAGATAGAGAGATAAAGAGAGGTAGAGGGAGAAATAAATATAGAGAGAGATACATGTAGATAGAGAGGAAGAGATAGAGAGATATAAAGAAAGAGGGAGAGAGATAGAGAGATATATAAATAGTTCAAGATAAAGTAATAAAGAGATAGAGATATAAGGAGTTATAGAGAAAGACAGAGAGGGGGAGATGGAGAGATAAATAAAGAGAAGTAGAGATAGATAAATAGAGATGGAGAGAGGGAGAGAGAAATAGGGGCAGATAGAGCTTGAGGGAGAGATAGAGATATATGGAAAGAGAAAGAGAGATAGAGATAGGCATATATGGGAAGAGAAAGGGAGAGAGGTGGAGATAGAGGGGGGATAGAGAGGGAGGGAGAGAAATGGAGAGAGGGAGGTAGAGGAGGGAGAGAGAGAAGAGGGGAGAGATGAATAGAGATAGGTAGAGGGGGGAAGAAGAAGAGAGATAGGTAGAGGGAGAGAGATAAGTAGAGTGGGAGAGAGAGAGAACAAGAGAGAAGAGAGAGGGATATATAGTGCAATATATAGAGAGGGAGAGGGAGAGATATAGATAGAGGGTGAAATAGAGAGATAGCAAGGGATAGGGAAAGAGATAAAGAGATCAAGAGATTGAGTTAGAAGAAGATATGGATAGAAAGAGATAGAGAGTGGAGTGAGAGGAAGATAGATAGAGATATAGAGATAAATATAGACAGTAGGAGAGATGGAGGGATATATGGAGTGAATAAGAGAGAGAGAGGGAGGGAGAGTGGTAGAGAGGGAGAGAGAGAAGAAGAGGGGGAGAGATCATTTGCTTCTCTTCACACCTATTCACACCTATTTCAACACATTCAACTCATTTATTGGGCCAAATTCCCATGCATTCATTATTAATCCCTAGATAGATCATTTCCATGGCATGTAGGAATGATCTTCTATGCCATAGATCTAGCTGAAAATTCAAAATTCAAAAAATCAAAAATATCAAATCTTGCTCTTTTCTACTAACCATTGAGAACTAACTTGGTATGCATTTGTGCAACAATTTTTTATGTATTAGTATTTAAAGACATACATTTGGACATCCTAGAATCATTAGATAATCATTTGAATTCCTAGAGCATGCAACAATAATTTATTAGAGGAAAAAATCAATTGATTCACTAAAAAAAACAACAATAATAATCATTGAGAAATTGTATGTGTCCCTATGACTATCAATCTTTAGAACAATTGTAAAGTTGATTTTTTTCCACAAGGTCGATCTAAGAGAGCTCGCCCCTAGTGATTTGACAACTTCCTAGAGGTATTTTTAAATACAACCATTTCCTAACGACTAGTTAGAAGCAAAGGACATAGTGAATAAAATAATAAAGGTATGAAATCAATAAGATTATATATACACAACACAAAATAGATTAACACAGTATAAAAATGATCCAAAATCACAGATTCAACCCATAAAAAGAGAATTCTACATAAAATCCTAGACATTTAGATTACTTCTTTTTCTATACCAAAAAACTAATTTTCCACATTGTCAAATTTAATTCATCATCATTATATATAAAATTAAATAATTTAAAACTTAGCATTCACATTTCTTAAATTAAAATTAATTATTTCTAATTATCACTTCAAATAACTATCATTAATTCTTAATTAATAAATTTTTTGTGATATTGCTATCAAGATTCAACTGCGTAGTTTTACGAGTCAAACTCATTGACCCATGTTTCATGAGTAGTGGTTGACAAGAACCAATTTGTCATGATAATGAATGGTCCACTTAGCACTCATTACATCTAGGTGATGCTCACAGAGGTGAAGCACTGGGCCTTCTCGGGAGGTCACCCATCCCAGTACTACTCTAGCTTAAGCGCACTTAACCACAAAGTTTTCCCCAAGGTTAAGCCCACTTAGCAAGTTGGGAAAACTTTGTGGTTAAGTGCGCTTAAGCTAGAGTAGTACTGGGATGGGTGACCTCCCGAGAAGGCCCAATGCTTCACCTCTGTGAGCATCACCTAGATGTAATGAGTGCTAAGTGGACCATTCATTATCATGACAGATTGGTTCTTGTCAACCACTACTCATGAAACATGGGTCAATGAGTTTTTCTCGTAAAACTACGCAGTTAAATCCTGATAGCAATATCACAGTTTAACACACTGTAGAAAATACCTCCTGCTTATTATAAAAATATATTAAAACAAATAATAATAATAAAATTAATGTTTATTAAAAATAATGATATCTTATTAGTATTAAGAATTGCATTTTGCTCCTTAATGTTGGATAGCAGTAACATTACATCGCTATGAGATAAGAAATCTTTTTACTCTATTTTTCAAATATTTATTTTATTATTACTTATAATTTTACTTTGTTATGGATTGATTCTCACGGAATATCAAAAGTGATAGATGTAAATTGTAATTAATTTATCAGCCGATTAAAATTAGAAAAAGGTTATTGCCCATTCCAAATATGTGGGTTGTGAGTCGTTCTCTACCAACCGAATATGCATAACAATGGTAATATGCTTCCTTATTTTAGGGAACAATGAATTAGAAGTAAAAATGATGTCACGTAGTACATGTGATCACCGATTTTCCTTCTTTAGAAGGAAAACTACGAAGGTACGCTGCGAGGGTGGCCGGTGGCATTCTGCAAAGCAGTTCACGTGCCTTGACTCTGCTACCACATTTTTCCTGCATAGTTCATGCTTTGAGTGTAAGTGCAAGGGTGGAGAGCGAGGGGGCCATGGGCTTAAGAGAGGAGTTGGAGAGCAAATCCGGCAGTGATAGTATCGTCGTCGGAGGAGACAAAGATAAGGATGCAGCTGATTGCAGGCCTTGCAAGAAACGATATCATTGCCATACGCAGCATCAAATTCAAGAGATGGAGATGTAATCATACATTAGTACTTAATCCTTACTATCCTTGTTTCATCCCTTCTTCGTTTCAAAGATTTGAGTTTTTCTATGCAGGTTTTTTAAAGAGTGTCCGCATCCGGACGAAAAACACAGGAAGGAACTCAGCAGAGACCTTTGTCTCAAGCCTCTTCAAGTCAAGTTTTGGTTTCAGAATAAACATACGCAAATGAAGGTAACCTTCCTTTAACCCCTAAACCAACTTTTACTAGTCCTAAAGCAGCCATGAGGTTTAGCATCGTAGATTGTGCATCGTAGCTAGGGTTGATGGGAAATGATTCTTTTTTTTTGCGAATGTACGAGAAAATGAAAACCCTGAAGCACTCGTTGTGGAGAGATTGTCTTGCAAACTCTACCCGTTTTTTCTCATCGGCACTGTTGGCTACATGAGACATTTTGTACAAAATATCGAGGCGAGTCGCTTGACATGGTTTAAGCGCTTTTTTTTTTTTTATGAATCTGTACACAGCAGATCATTTCTGGTTGTGTTTTATTTCATTCTAAAACAATTCTGTTGTGCTAAATGCAGATGGTCTGACCTATGTTGTTTCTATTTTTTTTTGCTGTTGTTGGCACCCTGCAGTTTGTTGCACTTCACAAACTTGATGAAACAGGAGCAGTTGCTAGTGTGATAGCTGCAGAAATTTATGGCTTGGACATCCTTGTTGAGGATATACGGGTGCTAGGTCTTCTACGAAATTTTTTCCTGTCTAATCAGAAAATCTTAAGCTCTACCTGGGCCTTAAAAAATAACATTCATTGCTAGATTGATGATTTTGCACTGACAGGATGTGTCCTATAATGTTACGCGTTTTCTCATGTTAGCAAGGAACCCATAATACCTCGAGTAGATAGGCCTTCTAAGGTAAGAATATTTTGAAGCATCTAAGAGTTTTTTGTTTGAAAATTCTGTATTATTTTAGTAAATGTAAATGATGAGGTTGCGTTTTAGTGAATGAACCATCAATTACAATGCTCTTAGGGATATTGCTGGATGAGTAGGAGAATAAAAAGACAACAATGCGAGTTGGGTTAACACTTATACAAGGAAGCAAAGCAGCCTGGTTTATAGAGTGTGGAGTCTTGTTGGGTAGCCACCATGAGAGAAGTCGATTTGCATACCCACGTCAGAAATTTCTTCCATATCATTCTTATAGCTAAGTACATTCATCCCATACGTTACTTCCTAAAAATAGTGTTTAATTCTGCACTATTCTTTCTTGTAGCTAAATGGGGGTTTGAAAGATTAAGGATATAAGATTATGTTGTTAATTCTGCACTATTCTTTCCTGTAGCTAAATGGGGGTTTGAGAGATTAAGGATATAAGATTATGTTGTTAAGAAGTGCATTAATGGAATTATTATTTTTTTTTTTTGAGGTTAAATTATTTTATCTTTTGAATGTTTGAACTATCTTATAAATAAAAGTCAAAGGTTTGGCTTGTTCTTATCTTAAGTGGTTATATGGAATAAGGTGGCATTGAGTTTTAGATTAAATCTATAGACCTGTTTATATATTATGAATTAGGAACACAGTTACCTAATCCAAGTTTTGAATTTTGGGTGAACAATAATATGATTGAAAATAACTCCTTTTAAATGGCACTAAAACCACACTAAACCAAACATAAATTAACATTAACTTGATAATGTTGGTAATCTACTTCGGGGTCGAGATATAGGCTTTATATGAATCATGATGACTAGAGACCCCATAAGTATAAGAATCCTAATATTTGAACTATCAAATGAACTAAGGAAAAGTTACTACAGTTGTACTAGATTGTTGCCTATATTTTATCTTGCTGAAGTATCCATATTCTTTTGTGGTGTAAGAGAAATACCCTTTCGCAAAGAATAAGATTTTTGTAAAGGCATTGAGTATAGTTGAAATAAGTGCTACAATAGTCAAAATAAAGTATTCTAACTCTTAAGTGTGTTGTGAGTTTCATAGATGTGTTTTATTGAATTTTAGATTAAAATATTGGTCATTTGATTAACCTATAAATAAATATGAGATGTAGATTGGCCATAAATAAATTACCTTCTATTAACTATTATTGATACATTCCGTATTAATGGGTTATGAATAATAAGGTGGCGAGGTCTAATTAGAGATTTCGATGTACTTATATTGAAGTGTTATAATTATGGCTTATGAAATTGGGAACCGATTTGGATTTCCTTGCTTGTTATTACACATTGCCTCCTATTGAGAATCACTTAAAGGAAGCTTATTGGATATGAAATGGGTAACAATAAAACTTGTCTTTTATTTGATAAGATTGGATATGAAGTGGGCATTAAGATAAGTCGAGTTGAATATAATTGTAACTCTCTATCTTATTGGCCTCAACATAGATTATACAATAATTATCATATGTGTGGGAAATAATAAATGTAGAATTTCATCCCTTGTGTGAAACTCTAAAAGTTGCATACTCCTACATTGGGGAATATGTGACTAGTAAGCTTTCAAGTTGGAGATTGTTATACATAATAATGTTGGTCAACTAAGAATAGAAATCAGGCATATATCCTTCGGATTATTATATCTTTCCACCCTACTATGACTTTTCCTTCTTAGTTGAAAGCAATAGAGATGTTATAAAGTTCACTAGTTGACCCCTTACTTATCTTAACATGTGTATGTGAGGAGTTGAGTTGGAGATTACTTTGATAGTTAAAGTAGGGAGAGATATACGTTAATGGTTGCAATGTGGTCGTGCAGGTCCAAAGATAATTTCTTATTAAGTAATAAGCCTATCCCCTAGGTCGATGAGATGAACCTAGAAGAGAGTTGGGATGTTCAAACAAGATTATAAATAAAATGGGTCGAGTTTAATTCAAGACCTTAATATCCTTAAATGGAAGTGTTATAGTATGGGTTGTTAAATCATATACTTAATTATGTTCTAATTATTGTAAGTATTAATAATGGAAGATAAACATTAACAAAACTTTGCTTATGGGGAACTTGTGCATATGCATCGCTTGAGAGGCTATGTAAAGAGAACTACGTGTGACTTTGATTCGTTTGGAAGCGGGTACGTAGGCGGTCCTTGGGCGACGGATGTCCTTGTGTCCTCAAGTTCATAGGGAGAGGGTTTAGGGGGATAACTCCAAGGGTTGGGGTTGATCCTAATGGTTTGACCTTTCCTCCTCCGTAAGTTTCAGTTTGAGGCTAAAATGGGTACCGAATAGGTATGAAACAAGGGAAGGAAATCTAATAACTTGTATTTAATGCATGATGTGTTTTGAATAGTAAATGAATAAAGTAAGCGAATTAACTCCTTATAATTGGTAATTGAATATATGTATAAGTGGGGTAAAGTATATCTCATGTTGGTTCCATGTGACTTTATGTGTTGTGAAAATCGACTCCATATCTAGAGGTCTCTATGTATAGGCCTGTATATATGTTGATTGTGATTGTGTTCATGTTATGTATGACCCGCCCAAGTGTGAACCTCCGAGATATTTGAGTAGTGACAGGTAGTTGTTAGACCATGCCAATGATTGATGTCTAGGCTACTACTAGGGACTAGCCAACATTCATTTGGTTCATGGAGGTGAAGGTTGCTATGAGCTACCCTAGTTATGATTTTGGTACACTAACGGTTGCACAAGTAGGGACCCATTTGTATAAGTAACGATAATTCGAGGCTAACCATTGTATCGAGGGGGTTCACTGGCTATCACTAAGGACACAAAAGTGACCGATGCCAAGTGTTACTCGAGATTGTGAAGAAGATAGCTGACAGTATCATTAAGGGCACAAAAGTGACTGATGCCAAGTGTTACCTGAGATTGTGAAGAAGATAGATGACAATATCACTAAGGTCATAAGGTGGTATATGTCGGGAGCTACTTCTTCCTAGGTGGACAAACTTGTCGTAGGTGGCCTATAGGCGATTGAAGTCAGAATCCACCGGACTATGGTAGGTTCACTACTTGGGGAAAGCCTTGGGATGGTGGACAGACCCGCGGTGTAGTATGGGATGCACCGAATCCCCTTCCCAGTTGTCAGACTGTATACTTAGCCTTGTAGGGTTGAGGACGGACCCGCAGTGTATTATGGGATGTATCAAATCCTCTTCCCATTTGTTCAATGGTGTAGAAGATCATAGGAAAGGATAAGACCCACAGTGTAGTTAAAAATGCATGAGCATTCTTTCTATTTGGAATGCATCATGGACATGTGTTAGTTGGCCTTTGTGGATGTGTTAGCTAGTCACTATGTGTATGTGATGCATGTTGGAGCTTGTCACTATGCATTTGTGATGTATGTTGGAGCTCGTTACTATGTATTTGTGATGCATGTTGGGCTTGTTAATGTGAATTTATGATGTATGTTGGAGCTCGTCGCTAGGTGTATGTGATGTATGGTGGAGCTCGTCGCTGTGTATATGTGATGTATGCTGGAGCTTGTCACTATGTATTTGTGATATATGCTGGAGCCAGTCACTAATGTAAATATGATATGCGTATGAGATAATCATTATTGTACTTGTGATGTGCAAATGTGGCAGTCACGATTGTACTTGTGATGTCCATAGGAGTTAACCATCTCTATACTTGTGATTTGTGTATGATCCAGTCACTATTGTACTTGTGATTTGTGCATGATCTAGTCACTGTTGTACTTGTAGTGTGTATGAGCTAGTCAACTTGTGTTTATGGAGGTATGCTTGTGATAGTCATCGTGCATGATCTTTGGAATTATGGTATGCCCCTTATGGATAGTGTGAACGTTTGTACACTAATGCTCAGGTAATATTTGATATGGACCCAACACTTGATGGCAAAGTTATTATCATTATAATATAATTTGCTAAGTTGATAGGCTACATGTACTTAATCAATAGTCATGGGTTAAAAGCAAGATCAGAGATCTCATGCAAGAGGAGAGAATGAACTCACTTTGACATAGGTAGGTGAACTACGAAGCCTTTGATTCCCATGAGGGGATATGTAGGCAAGGTCACTATGAACCCTCGAGGTTCAAGTTTGGGTCTAGGAATGACCTTAGGCATAGGAGCTTAGCACCTTTTGAGTGTCAGCATAAAATTAGTGATGTGGATTTATTGTCACTAGGATGAATGAAGAACTTTTGAAATCAACACTTCAAACTTAGATGAAGGACACATGGTTGGTTAAGTTGACCCAGTTGGCGTGAATTTGGAAATTAAAAAAAATAAAATTGTTGTACCCAAGATGGGGATTTTACAATTAAAAGCTACTAACAGTAAAATGTTGTTCCCTGTAACTTGACGATTGTCAACACACTTTTTTTTGTTACTTGAGATTTTCAGCACATTTTTTTTAAAGCTCCCTAAGTTTATATAGGACCAGTAACACAATGTAACACTATTTAATTGCAAATGTATAATGGTTAAAGTTTACCTTGTAGTGAGGAGAAGAGTAGCATACTTGTGCTTGATTTACGTTTGATGAACACAATTAGTGCTCCAAAGTAGTTACAAGTGTTGTACAATTTCCGTAATCCCAACAAATACTAGCGAAATAACTAGTGCTTTTCTTTTGGGTGTATCCTTACAAGCCTCTGATTGGAAAATCTTTTCGTTGTCGTCAATACTACAATGATTTAACACAAACCATTCATAATTGCATGACAATGGAAATAAAGATCATTAATTGATTTGTGTTAAAAAGAGAAAAAAATTATCATAATAAGTTGTCTATTTCGCTTTTTATCAAGTAGATCATTAGGCATGCTTCCACTCAGCTTATTATATGACACATTCCTATATTTAAAAGAAAAAATACCGAACTAATTAAAGCATAATACTTTTTACAACAAATTTAATTTTCAGTTCAAAAGACATAATGATATAGTTATATAGTAACTAAGAGTTATTGAACGTAAGTGATGGAAGATGATGTTTTAGCTTACAACTTCTCTAGTTTTGGTAGTTGACCAAGAACCTTCAGTGTTGAACCATTCAAATTGTTTCCTCCCAAATCTCTGCAAGTAAGAAAAAGAACACCCATTTTTTTCGAGCGATTTTAAGTAACAACAATGTTACCCTTGAAAATTAGTTGTAAGCATCAAAGTCGGACATGTTTCTCACAATTTAACAAGAGCGGATAGATTGCCTAAGCAAAGAGGTATAGTGCCATTAAGTTCCTTTCCCGAGAGTATTCTGCAAGTTAAATTTCAATGTTTAATGTTCGATTGAAATCGGTAGTCACAAAACTGAGCATTACAAAAATTAAAAGTTACATGAAGCTAAGAGGAGAAACCTTAGCTTAGTGTAGCTTTTAAGTGTATGATAACTTAGCTAAGAGGAGAAATCTTAGCTTAGTGTAGTTTTTAATTTTTGTAATGTTCGGTTCAGAGACTTTACTGATTTCAATTGAACATTAGACATTGCAGATTTAACTTGTAGGATACTCTCAGAAAGGGAACCTAATGGCACAATACCTCTTAGCTTTAACAATCTATCCGCTCTTGCTAAATTGTGAGAAACTTGTTCTACTTTGATGCTTATGACTGGATTTTAAGGGTAGCATTGTTGTGCCTCAAAATTGTTTTAAAAAAATGGGTTTTCTTACTCTTATTTGCAGAGATTTGGGAAAAAACAATTTGAATGGTTCAATATTGGAGGTTTTGGGTCAATTGCCAAAACTGGACAAGCTGTAAGCCAAAACATCACCTTCCATCATCATTACTACATAACTATTAATTACTATACAACTACATAATTATGTCTTCTGAACTAGAAATTAAATTTGTTATGAAAGGTATTATTCTCTTAACAGTTCAGTAGTTTTCTTTAAAATGTAGGAACTTGTCATATAATAAGCTAAGCGGAAATGTGCCTAATGGTTTGCTTGATAAAGAGTGAAATACACAACTTATCATGAGGTTGGTTTCTTTTTTCTTTTTAACACAAATCAATTAGTGATCTGCATTTTCATTGTGATACAATTTATGGATGGTTTGTGTTAAATCATTGTAGTGTTGATGACAACAAAATGATTTGCCAACCGAGGACTTGTAATGATACACCCAAAAGAAAAGCACTAGTTATTTCACTAGTAATTGGTGGGCTTACAACAATTGTAGCTATCGGAGCATTAATTGTGTTCATCAAACGTAAATCAAGCATAGGTATGCTACTCTTCTCCTCACTAAAGGTTAAACTTTAGCCTTTTACATATGTTTACAGTTAATAGTGTTACATTGTGTTACTGATTCTCTATAAACTTAGGGGGTTTTAACAAAAATGTGTTGAAAATCTCAAGTAACGGGGTAAAAAATGAGTTGACAATCTTCAAGTTACAGGGGACAACATTTAACTGCAGTAGCTTTTTATGTAATTGCTTTACACTTTAGAGTTAAGACAGTTTTCACCCCAAACTTAAGTGATGTTTAAGCTAGGCTAAGGGGGGTATATTTTAAATTAATAAAGTAGGAACTAATAGGGCTTACATGCACAATCATTTGGCCAAGAGAAATAAAATCAAAAAATTTAGAGCTTGTTAATACTAAAGGAAGCTGATCATTTAGTTACGAAAAGGTGAGAGTAATGACTGATGGGTTTCAATACGAGATCGGAAAAGGAGGATATGGACCAGTTTTTCATGGTGTTTTTCAAGGCAAAGAAGTGGCCATCAAAATTTTCTGAAAAATCACATCAGGGAGCTACAAAATTGTCTACTGAGGTGAAACAAAGGACTTAGTTACCTGAACTTTTCTATATATAAAATATATCTCTATTCTTTTTTAACTTGACATTAATTCGTTGTGGGTAGATATGCTTTCCAAACTACACCATAAGAATCTTGTAAAATTCGTTGGTTACTGTATCGTGAGGTAGAATATGGTTCTTATATATGAGTACATGTCCAATGGAGACCTCCGACAACTTCTTGATGGTAGATTATTTATATGCAAAAGCTGTTCAAATGTGTACTTATATGAAATAGGGTAGCTTTCGAAGATCACTTATCTATAAGCATACGTTTTGACAATTTTCAGATAAGATTCCATCTCTAGATACCGAAGCATGGGAAAGAAGACTTAACATTGCGCTTGATGCTACACAAGGTATATAAGACAGTATTGGCCAATAATTTTGAAGTTCATATAAGTGATGTTGCTGGTGTCTTACTTTTATGTTTTTTTAACAAGATTGGAGTATTTGCACTTGGGCTGCAGGCCAGGCATTATTCACAGAGATATTAAGAGCTCTAACATCCTTCTTAACGATCGAATGGAAGCCAAAATAGCAGATTTCAGATTGTCGAAGATGGGACCTTTGGATGGAGCTTCACATGTATCAACCTTAGTAAAGGGCACTATTGGATACTTAGATCCCAAGTAAATGAGCTTTTCTTCTTTATATTTTAGATCATATAATCTTCACATAATAAATTTAAAGAAAAAAAAAGTCTAAATTTTAAAGTTGCATAGGTATTACACAACACATCGACTGACAAAAAAAAAGTGATGTGTTTAGCTTTGGAATTGTTTTGATGGAAATCATCTCTGGGCGGTGTCCAATATTTCTAGATCCCTCTGTTGGGGAGGAAGTACACATTGCTAGATGGGTAATTTACATAGATCTTCAAATTTTTGTCCTCTAACAGCATCATGGGACCAACTACAATTGGGCAATCTAAATGATTTAAAATTGTTGTTTATGGCAGATACGAGAAGCTCATTTAAAGGGAGACATAGAGAGGATAGCAGATCATAGTTTGATGAAAGTGTATAAAAGTGATGCAATGTGGGAAATGGCAGAATTGGCGATGGCCTGCACCTCATCACATTCCATGAAGAGGCTCACGATGAGTGAGATTGTATTGTAATTGAAAGAAGCAATTTGATTCCAGAAAGGTTTATACGAAGAGATGGAGCACAGTCAAATGGGATCTCCAGCTCATCTCCTTCACTTTTCAGCCGGAAGCTCTGATAAATTTGAATCAGATACATCATTATATCCAGCTGCAAGATAACCTAAGAGAAGTGTTACTCCATTATCCCCTTTATTTCTAGTTTGATTCTTACTGGTCCGATAGGTATAGGGTAGATATGAGATTCATAGAAAAATATATTAATAAGCATGACCTCATTTTGTGTTCTTTTATTGAGTAGCAAAATAAATTAATGCATGATATCAAATCTGTTATTAATACAAAATTCTTACTACTGTGATCAATCTGTTTTTATGATATAAGAAGCTATATTTTAACCCATCTTGCTGTTTACAGTTTCACAACTAAAACAGAGTTCAAACTCCGGGGTTTATTAGTGTCATCAGATATACTCCTTTGTTATTGGGACAGTCTTTAAAATGTTCTCTAGTTTAGGTAGGCAATTATCTTACATGTGCGGCTAAAGCCAGTTAAATAAATCCAGCCACTAGATAAAAACTAGATAGATAAATCCAGGCACACCAAAATAAATGTGATGTATCATTTCAACAAGATAAAAATCTTCCAAGGTTTGCTTCACTTAAATATTCTAAAAAAATAACCAAATAATGAATATTATATTGAGTAGTTTATAAACTGATTTTATGCATAGATAAATATGCATATGTAAAAGACTAAGGCTAGGGTTCTTTGGAGGGGGCTTCCTTAAAATTCAGTGGGTGTTGTTGAGATTTTTCAGGAATATTTTAAAGTGGGTGGTTCCATGAATTATGTAGTGTAGTTTAAACTGAAAAGTTTAGGATCTTAAATATATGGACGTTGATCTCACAAATTTTATTATTTTGCATTTTCAATTCAACTGAGTAAATAAATATAAAAGTGAAGAAAAAATTGACAAGAATTTATAAACCCATATGATTGTGAAGAAAAAAGCCTAAGCTGGTGAGGTAATTTCTAGCCCCACTCCAATTGCATCTACTTAAATTTTCAAAACTAAAAAGTAGGGGCTGCTATTGTGGAGGGAAAGATTCTAATTAATCTTGTAACATTGTTTTTTTTGTTTTTTCTTTATAGGACTCCCTATTCCTTCAAAATAGATCCTAAAGACCCCCATGGGACCTCAACCTAAAATAAGAACCCTAAAATGATTGAGGATTAAGTAATTTGTAGCTTTTCAATTTTTATCTAGGATTTGACACTCTAAGATTTGGAAGAATTAAGCATGGTAGATATAATTTCAAATTGTTAAACTATTTTTAGAATTTAGTGTAATGTCATATAACTTCAAAAACAATAGAAGATAGCATGGAATCTAGTTCTTATCCAAGTTCTCTTATGGGGTTTCCCACCCACCTCAAATTTTTTGAAGTGGGTGGGGGAGCCTATCTACCTATCTCATATTGATGGGAGGAGGTTAGAATATGTAGATTCTACATTTATACATAACATGTTATGTCATTCAAATAGGAAATGGGCCTCCAACCCACCCTTCGGGTAGGGAACATAGAATAAAGAGTATTGTGAATGAAATAAAGTTAGAAAAGAAAACCTAGGCTAGCTTTTTAATTTGTTCAATGAGCTACATGGTTTGGTTGGGTTAGTTAGATATTGGTTTATGAGCTTACTTGGACGTATATGTGTAATTGATTACGAGAGACTAATTTGTGTAATTGGTTTAATTAGATTCTTGGTCAACTAATTGGTAGACTTCTTGAGTAATAGCTTTCCATTAGTAAGGTTTGATTAGATGAGGTTGAGCTTTGCACTGGTTTGTTTCATGACCTATGGTTTGGTTTATGAGCTCACAATAGCTATTCACATGATAATGGCTCAACCAAGTTTTCTTGGACAACTAGCAGTTCTGCCTTTTTGCCTAAAATTCTTCAAATGTAGCCCTAAGATCTTGTGGTCTTGGGTCTTCCATTAGTTCCATGATACGTCTTCTGCATCAAGATTCAAGCAATGTGCTGAGATAAGGAGATAGTTGGTAATAGGGTCATTTGAATTAGACCCCAGTTTGGTCTTTAGGTTTAAGAATTGATATTCATTTGGAGATTTGATATAGAGTTGGGGTTATATAGTTAAGATATTCAGATTTCCACAGTTAATAATTTTAGTATATTTGTCTTGAATCAGCTGTGTTGTATAATGTGTCTGTATTTAGAGAATTTTTGTGGTGCTTGATTTTGCTATGTGTGAACTACTTATATCAAGTGGTAGGGTGACTGAGAAGTTGGTATCTGAACTGCTGAAGCCATTTCTATTGCATCTCAAGACTGCCGAGGAGCAAATTGAAAAGGGTGGCCATTCCATTGTGTTGGAGGTGGCTAGTGGAGATGAAAAATCATGGTTTACTAAGGGCACACTTCAAAGGTATGCAAGCCTTCTTGTAGTTTTTAAAGATCGATTCTTAATGCTGATTGAAGTGAAGAAAAGAAAGATGTTACTTTAATTTTGTAGATTTGGCGAAGAGATTATAATTTATGTGGATCTGTCCATTTGAGTAATGAGTGCAGTCCACAGCTTTTGATGCAACCAATTTGATCAATTTCTTGACAAGGTCTTAAATTGTAATCTATAATAGGTTTGTTAGGTTTGTGAGCACCACAGAGGTTCTAGAGCGGATTACCACAAGCGAAATTGAAATTATACAGATTGAGGAATCTATTAGTGTCCAATGTAATGAGGCTTCTTTGGTGGTGAGTATTCTAAGCACTTTTTCTATTATGCTTTTACGTGCGATTTGTCTTCCATGTACAAAATTAACTCTGTTAATATTTATTCTTTTTCAGGTAAACCACCTAAATCCAATGCAAATGGATCCACATTATGTATGCATATACTGATTGGCCCAAATGGAAAGTGTGCACATTAGCATAGTAAGTGACTTGTAGACCGTATAACCTTCAATTTCCTTCCTGCATTACCTCTTTGCTGTTGTTTCTTTCCATCTTTGGCTATTTGTTCATTTGAATTTCCCATTCATTCTGTTTGTGATTCGGAGTTTAAAGGTGATGATGATTCCTACACAAACTATTTTCATTTTTTACTTGCCATTTCATTTGTCCGTCCACATTAGGCTGGTCACTAGGATCTTTTTAGCTATGCTATAGAATTCTTTGTTTTAGGTTTCTTATCTTGGTTGATTGTTCACTTTTCCTTAACATAGACACTGTAATTTTGTTGGACTTTGTTCTGAGTTGTAATTTAATATACAAATCAAAGATCTGTTTTCTAATCCAAAGATCAAGAGTGTCAGAAAAAATTGATGTATTGAACAATATGTGGAATAACTACCATACCATTCCGATGAACTGTTTATCACAGGTTATTTTAATTTAGATTATTATCTAAGACTACTGACTATTAGGTTTTCTTTCTAAAGGTATTTCTACAGATCAGTTGGGGATACCGTGTCATTATTGCTTATCAAACTGGGAACTGAGACAGATAAGCATTTACCTTGTTTCTCCCATGTGGTATACCAGCTTTTGTTTGCATTCAACCCTTTTAAAATTGGGAGCCATGAACCTTGTGCTTTTCAATTCGTTGGGTTAGGAATTATAGGCTTTTTGTATCATAATTCAGGTCTAGACTTTTAATGAGAGAGTTACATATTGCTCCTTTGTACAGTAATTAAGTAGTCACCGAATAATTCCATTTGCCTAAGGTTTTGGACAGCTTTAAGTGTTCCACAGGATAAAGGTTATGTAAGAGCTTGTGTACTTTTTGGAATAGAACTCAGGTAGTCATTATTATAGAAACTTAATGGAGAATGAACATGAACAAATGCAGAGATATCAACTCCTTGATTGTTAAGTTCAGATGAACTTTGTATTTGTCATGCAGCTCAGATATCAAGCTTTAGGAAGGTTTGTGGAAAATAGCCTTCAACATCTCAGACCTCTTGTATTTGATATACATTGGAGATGATCATTTTTGAGTCAAAACTTCATGAAGTTTTTAGGATGTATAGTTCCATAGGTTTTGGTTTTCAATGCAAATGGTCAAACCCCAAAACATAGCAATTGATGATAAACTTGTTAATTTACAAGAGAAACATATAATAAGGTGCACATTGAAGGATTTTGACAATGCTACTATATTTGATGGTAACTGTTGCCAAGGAATAGTTTTATGCTCTAAGTTAGTTCCATATTGTTGAATATGAATATGTTAACAGTATCAAGATGTGCTAGCACCCTCTTCATACTTTTGTAAACATGATCAGGAAAGTCATTACCGTAGAATATGTATGAAACAAATAGACCCAAACAAATAAGAAAATAACTAATCCATTCCCTTGCAAGCAATAGCTAGTCTTAAGCTACCACTTGCAAAATTTATACTTTGTCAGACAATTGGCATGTGAATGACTCATTTCATTGGATAACCATAACAATAAAAAAAAGTAACAACAATTCACTTGTCTTTTAACTACCAACATGGAAAATTCTCTTCTTAGCACCACTAAGTTATGCCATCTAGTTATCAACTTATCAACGATTTTGTCTGCCTTACAGAACTTGTGTTCCTGGATGCAATCAGCATATTCTTGCAATGCTACTACTTTTAATGATGATGGAATCAGCATCTTGTTCTTCATTCTATTTTTCAATTCTAACGAACTATATATTCAAAATTTTCAAGAATTGCTATCCCCAGGTATGTAGTCCAGGTTTTAAACCAGTTAATCAATGGATTCGAGATTGTAATAGGCTCTTCTATGCCACCAGTCCCCTAAAAAATGACTCTTTTATGTATTTCTTGTTTCTGGATTGACAAATTTTCCAAGCACAACATTTGATTCAGATCAATATATTATGTTTTTAATGTACATGGTTCAATACAGGGATTTTTAAAAGCATATCTGCTTGATACTATTGTATGCTCTGAAAAAAATATTCTTCTCTCTAATGGTAACTTTACTATGCAAATCAAGCTCCAAGTTGATAAGGTTGGTGTTGTGACCTTTTCACACATCACCCCATTCCAAATGGGGACCCCCTAATTTTTGTTTTGTTTGGGTCTTTTGGCTTGATTTTGGTTGGTTTTTTCCGTTGTCTCTCTCTTGTTTTGTCTGTCTTTTTGGGGATGTGCCCATCTTTTGAGCTTAAATGAAAATTTTGGCTAAGTCTGAGAAATTAAGGTTTGCATTCTTCAGGCCAGTTTAAGGTCAAATTGAGTTGGCTAATTGAAATCTGAGCTCGGGCAGTTAGAAGGCTTTAGACAGGTCCTCACTGAATTTTCACTGAGTTTTTAGTAAGTACTCAATTTGGGACCTTTTCTGCAGCACGTTTGAAATTCTAACTACCACACTGCATTCAAAGCACCTTAGGCTACCTGCCTGCAAATTTTGAGCTGAATCTGACAACTTGCTATTTTTAGCAGTCATGGCTTCAAAAGCCATTTTTAGGGTTTGCATGTTGGAGTTTTCAATGCATGTCTGGAGAATCTTTCTGGGTTTTTCGAGACCTTCGCGATGGATTAACATGCAAGCCGAGATGATGACTTTTAGCAGTTTTGGCTCCGGGAGCCAATTTTAGGGTTTGCATGTCTGATTTTTTGATGCATGTCAGGATATTCTTTATGGGTTTTTCGAGAGCTTCGCAATGATGTGACATGCAAGTCAGGCTGATCATTTTTAAGGAACTTACTGTTTTTAGCTAGTGCTCGCATGCAAACCGATTTACTGGGTTTTTCTGGGTTTTTTGAGATCTCTTGGGCAATGTGACATGCAAATGCACCCGACAGGTGGTTGGTCACTTTTTTCAGGGATTTACTATTTTTAGCAAGATCACTCCCGCAACTCCCCAACATTTCAGTATCACAAACAGAGCAACAAGCAACAAAAACGGGGTCAAGCGAAGGTCATTTGAGGTGCATGAAAGTCAGATTAGGGTTTCCAGCTTCGGGACTCAAAATAAGGGGTAAAACTCGAGAAAACTGAAAAACTGATGTATCCCATCGTGATCAGCATCTTTCAAGCAATCTACTGGTGAAATTTGAGCGCAATCCGAGTACTTACTATTTATAGTAAGTCACCTCCAGAACAAGGCTATAAATAGCAAGTTAGCACGAAGCACTAGTGTGAACAGGTCAGTTGACCCATGAGGATCACGTTAGGCGAATTTCAAGACAAACGGAGTTGCAGAAGTATGAAAATCAGGAAATTTACTAAAAATAGTAAGCAAGGCAAGCAAGGTATGAAAGCCTGAAGAAATTTTTAAGTCAGTGTTGAAAATTGGAACCTCTACCCCCTCAAAATGTGCCCAAACTTGTAGAAGAGACATGAAAATTTCTCTAAATATTAGAAGCTAGCAGTGGACCCCCCCAAAATGTGCCCAAAGGAGAAGCAGGTTGCTTGGAAATTTGGCTAAGGCATCTAAATTGGAAGCTCCCCCCCCCCCAAATGCGCCCTAGCATAGAGGTTGGTTAGAAATTTGACTAAGTCTAACGAAATGGAAGGAAGACCCCTCAAATGTGCCCTTGATGGGAAGCTGGGTTGAAAATTTTTCTAAGTGATGAAATTTGGAAGCTCCAGGGGTAAAATGAGCCCAAGAGGATGTTGGATGAAGAAATTTTTGCTAAGGCATTAAAACTCAGAGCATACACCCTCAAATGAGCCCTACCATCGAGGTTGTTTGGAAATTTTTCTAAGTCACAAAAATCATGAGTAGCACCCCTCAAAATGCACCCTCTATGAGAAGAAGTGAGCAAATTTGCCTAAGGCAACAAAGATGTGAGGACCCCCAATATGTGCCCAAGTTGAGGATAATGGCAAGAAAATTTTCTAAGTATAAAATGGAAGCTCCCCACTTCTAATGCGCCCATCATCAAGAGGAGGTTGTTTGAAAACTTGTCTAAGGTAAGGGAAAATGGCATCAACACCTAGTAAATGCGCCCATCCTATGATGAAGTTGAGAATTTTCTAAGTCAGGCAAAATCCCTTGACAACCTCCTAAATGCACCCTCAAGAAGGAATTGTCTAGAAATTTTCTAAGCTATGCAAGATGAAATTTTTTCTAAGTCAAGGAAGATGGCAGGACCCCCCTAGCAAATGCGCCATCATGAAGAGCATGGATGAGAAACGTTTCAAGTCAAAATTGCTTGACCACCCCTTGAATGCGCCTAAACAAGTAGGGAAGAGGACAAAAATTTTAAATTTCCTGACCCCACTCCATATGCGCCCAAGAAGAGAAGAGAAGAGAAGAGAAGGCCATCCACATGGTAGTTGGGATATTTCCTAACTGTTTGAAATGAAAGTTGACCTTGTCAAATGCGCCCAAGGAGTATGAAGACTGGAAAACGCCTAAGACATATCAAAGTGGAAGTAGGGGACCTCCAATGCGCCTAGAGAGATGAAGCAAGTTGGAAAGAATTTTTCTAAGTTAAAATTTGCTTGACACCCTATCAAATGCGCCTAGCTTCAACAAGGAATATGAAGTGAGAAGAAAATTTCTAAGTCAAAGAAATGGAAGCACATAGTGCCAGATGCGCCCAAGGCTGGAAGAAGTGAAAGTAAACATTAATACAAATATATATATATATTTTTTATTTTTTTTTCAAGGGTGAAAATATTAAATCACCCCCTTCGTGTGCACCCATGAATAATGAAGTGTGAAATATCTTTATTGAGGGGAAATCCTTTTGTGGGTCTTGGATATTTTCTAAGTGGAATAATTTTGAAACTTTTCACACCTTGCCTGGAGATTTTAAAGTGGAAAATGGGCGTCTGGTTGACGAAATTTTCTAGATGAAATAAAACATTTTAAGGCAAAGGGATAAATATTTCTGAAAATAAAGTGCCTTGGCTTATAAATTGAAGATGGATGCCTAAGTGATTTTTGATGAAATTTCTAAGGGGGAATAATTTTCCAAGCCAGAGTGAAGATATGAAAATTTTCTAGGGCAAGTGATGAAGCAGGAGCCTTCTAAAATGCGCCCTCAAGAAGGGGAAATTTGTCTAAGGCATGAAGAATTTGAAGATGAAGTGAAACTCAAATATCAGGATGATATGCGCCCTGGCACATAGATGTTAAATGCGCCCACAATAAAAGTTATAAAGGAGGAAAAGTTTGCTACAGAAAATGATGAGCCCTATCAAATCTAGAGATCACTCAGACCTTGGAGATTAGAACATGGATATCAGGTAAGTAAAGGGAATTTATATTATAAGGTGTTTTGATGCTCTTCTTTTATTTGTTTTGCAGGATGAATGCTGGGACCAAAGTGGGAGGACTTGAAGTGATGGAGCAAATACTCCGGGACAATATTACAACTTTGGAAGGAGATAAAATCATGAAAGGAAATGTTGGAAGAAATGGCTAAGTGTTGGAATTTCTCCTCAAAGACCTAGTATGCACCCAACTTAGGAAGGCAGGTGGCAAGGAAGAAATGATCGAGTCCAAGACTGAAAAATCCTTCAAATGCGGGAATGGAGAAATAATGAAGGCCCAAGGATTAGAAATCATCCTCAGGCACTAAAAGGTCCTCAAAGTTGAGGAGGAATGAGCGAAAAGCTTTAATTTTTTAAGAGTGACAATGGGATGGACTAGAGAACAAAGCGGAGGAATTCTTCTTAAGTGTGAAGTCCTTCAATGACCTATAAAATGTTCTCCAACATACTTTGTGCAACCCAAGATGCAATAGTAGCAAGGGGGAAAATCATCATCAAGCAAGAGAAAGAAGTTGCAGTCTTGAGGTTTCAGATTGAGAACGTGCTTGCCATGCCAGTTCAGGAAGTTGAAGCTATGTCAACCAGATTCATTGAATTTGTAGTCAAAGAGAAGAACAATGGATGAGAATCTTCTATTGCATAATGGGCATTAAATGCTCATAATGGTCAAAGGGAAAGAGTGGGCTTTCTTTGCTCATTTATTACACCACTCCACCTTCTGGCAGTTTCTAGGGTGGAATCTTGTTTAGGGCTGAGGTGGCATGATCTGGGCCATCCATCTGATTGTAATCTAAGCCGTCCATTGGACTTGGCCAGCTATAAAAGGGGCATCCCCTCTCATTTGTACTTCATTAGAAGATTAGAGATTAGATCATTAGAAGTAGAGCATAGAAAGATAGCTTAGCATAGATTGATAGTATAGTTTGAAGAAGAAGGAAAGCTTTTCCCTTGAAATCTTTGTAAGAAGTTGTTGTGAACACTCTCAGAATAAAAAGAGTTTTCATTGATGATGATTTCCTCTTTTGTTGTGAACAGCTAGCAAGATTTCTTCGTCCTTCTGATTCAAGTAGGATCTTAAAGTAGAGAAAATTTTATTTCATGCAAGTAGATAGTAGCTTTGGAATGAGGTGTTTAATCTAAGCAAGCTTCGATTATCCATACCACTAGCAGGCTCACTAAAGGTGTGTTCGCCTTGTGTGGTCAACTGGAAATGTTGTGGACTTAACTTCAATTACAGTTTGAATGATGGTATTCGTCGTTGTGATGGTATCTTCATGTTGAGTCGTGGTTTGAATATCTTTAGTTACCTCCCTTGAAGATTGCACCAACTCAGTGGAAGCTGTCCCAAGTGAGGCAAAGCGAAGTCTGGTTGAAGTTTGCTGAAGTTGATCTCCACGTCCCGCACCTTAGATTAGTCCATAATATTTTTTATCTCTGCAACCATTCAATTTAGTATGTTTCTGGTTAGTATTAGGAAGCTTGCACTTACTTGACAAATCTTTCGAATCACATGAAAACCCTTTAGTCTACTGTCTGTTGTCCGTTGTCGAACAATTGTGTAAATCCCCTCGTGATACCAGCGAGTCACAATGAACCAACAGAGACTGCCCATTGCATAGAAGGAACCTTGGAGTTGAACGCATGAACTTACTCGCAATCTTAGCATGCTGGATACTTTGATCAAGAGAGAATAGAGTCATCGTTGGTAACTTTATTTTGTTGTTTGGTGCGGTCATAAAAAAGACATCAACAGTTGGCTTGATTATTTGCATTTGTTCATTGCCCATAGAAGTGCCCCAATACAGCTAGCCAAGTCCTATCTGATAGCATTAGTTCAAAGCACCAGTAGTGATAGCTTGGTAGACACAACTTGCCTGCAATGTTTTGAATGAGTAGCATTTCCAGTGTTAGGTGATGACTAATTTGCAACTAGAACTGCAATATCTCCAAGGAGTGATTCCAATCTAACATTGCAGACAATGGCAAGTTAATGAGCATTGGCAATGCCACCACAATCTGATTTGGGAGACATACATAAGAATTACAATGACTTGCCTTCCCTGAGCAGTTTAATCCCTACAACTACATGAGACTCCATATGGCTTCCAACTTCTAATTTTGTCTAGCTATCATGATAACTGTTCACATATTAATCATCGTTGTTTTGTTTTGACAGTTTTTTATTTTGTTTTGTCAGTTTTTAGTTTTCTATTTAGTTAGTTTGTTCCGGCAGACAGTTTAACTATCTTTGTCTCCGCCTTTTAATGTATTCTCTTGGTTTTAATTCAATATAGTTTTGAAGTATCTTCTTTTTGTGTAATTAATCCTGGCCTGACAGTGGTATCAGAGCACAAGCGTTGCATGTGTTTCCCAATCAGATTCTCAATTCATAAATTTCAATTACCATGCAAGAAGACAATGCCTCTTTTTTATGCTACATAAAACAAATTTTTAATTGATATTCAAAGTGTTTACATCTTTGCTTCATTGTGATTGTGGCACCTAGCTGATACCTTTTTCCACCCATACATACAATGCTTTACCTTTCAAACATAACCCAAAAGCCATCGCTACAGAAGATACATTCTTTCTAGACCTAGAATTCCGCACAAAATACAGACTACCTAGCTGCTTCTAGCAGTTGTATATGAACTTATCAAGGCCTAACCAGACACACCAAAAAGAAACAGAAGACATCCTTTCAATCGAATTCTACACCCTCTCTGATAAGGTATTCATGGAAGAGGCTTCTCCAATCCCCGTTGAGTTTGTTCTAGATAGAGAAACCTTCGAAGGAACTCCGCACCACGAACATGAGCCCTATGCTCCAAAAGGGCCATCCCTTTCACCTCTAGTAGGAACGGGTATCATTTCACTTAAACGTTTGGCAGGAAGATCCTTGACATATCTTGTGGTCATGGCATGCCTATCCCAATCTCGACAATGATGATCACGTCCTTGACACCCTCCAATAGCTCCGACCATACTAGTTTGTATTCCGTGAGCAACATCATCACCTTCGGCTTCTCCAAATCAAGGAAGGAAGCGACGAACCGGGAGGCAATGTCAACGTTCACCCCGTATCGTTCCTTGGAGATCAGAAACTCAAACCCCAACACCAGCTTTATCGCCTCCACCACCAGGCTATTGTCCTCCATGAAGATTGACCACAACTTGTTATATCCCATTGCTTGCGTGGGGTGGTGAGACGAATGGGGGTCTCCATTCTTGCTAAGAAACAATAAAATGAGAAACTGATACCGTTGATAACACTTAGAGCCTACCTTACATCTAGCAAACGTGCCAGCATTAATGGCATTCAATACTTCTTAACGGAGGGTTTAACACTTCATCCCATCAACCTGCCCGAGGCAAGTGATTAAACGTGTGAAAGGATAGAATGTGCCAATTCCAAAGCTCTTTAGTAATGCACCAACTTGAGATATGCCCTAGGAATGTCCCTCCCCAGTCGTACCTAATAATGAGCCCATGTCAAGATGTTGCGGGATACAATGCCTGTTTGTTATAAAAGAGGCATTTTTCAGTTTAAAAGCAAGGAGCACCTGCTGTAGAAATTTCCTAAGAAGACAAGGCAGATATTAAGGTGAAATCTATCTTCTATTATTTATCTCGTCACAGAGATTCTTTATCTTGCTTTTTCATTTCACATTTAAGCAAGAAAAATTATGTAGTTTTGATTATGCAATATGTGCACTAGCTGTGTGCATTTTTGTTTTCAATCCACAATGCAATTTGTTATATCAATGATTGGGGAAACATTAATTGGAAAAGATAGCTGGATAGAATGGTGTAGGAAAATAGAAAACACACTCATTTTCAATGATCTATGGTGTAATATTTGTGATGGAGATGTCCAACCTACACCATCTACTGCTGCAAAAGAAAATGAAGTTTGACAGTATATAAATTCGAAGGCCTTGGCTTTGATAAGGGCTTCCATCAATAGAGACGTGTTTAGACATATACAAGGGTGTAAAATTTGCTTGGGATGCCCTTCAAAAATGGAGAGATCTATATGATTCTCATTGTGAATTAGAGTTTATTCAGTTAAAATTGAAGCTATTCAATCTTGAATTGAAGAATGGAGATGTTATGAGTTTGGCTTTTGAAATTTGAGCCATAGAACAAAATGTTGATGTTGCTGGTGGGAAAGTTTACATCTATCTCACGGCCTTCATAAAGGCCCTTCTTCCAACACATTTCACATATTTGGAGTCCCTACAATCAAGTAACCAATTGAAGACTACCACTTTTGATCAATTGGTTGAAAAGTTGGCAGAATGTGAGAAAGCTTTTGGAAGAAAAATTGATAACATTGGTGAAAATGTTTATCTTTCCTCCTAATAAGAACTCTTCTATAGGTGGTCATAAATTATAATGATAGAGGAAGAGGAGGTCCATATGGAAAAAGCCACTCCCAACATGACAACCAAAATGATAGGCATCACTTGTATTGTAAAAGATGTGGTCTAAAAGGTAGCCATGAAGCACATGAATGCAAATTTGCATGGGATAAGATAGAAAGTTCCTTTAAACAAAAAGATAAAACTCATAATGATGACAAAACTTTAGGAGCAGCCCAATTTGCATGTGGTAGTGATAATGATCAATATGTGCTTTCTGTTTCAGCTTTTTCGTATTATGATTCATTCAATACTTCATGGCATGATGCTTGGGTGTTAGATACTGGAGCCACACAACATATGACATTTCAATGTGATTATTTTGAAGAATTTCATGAAGTTGTTTGTGGTACAATTTATTTGGTAGATAAATCAAGCCTCAAGCCTACTGGAAGAGGAACCGTTAAGCTCAAATTGCTTGGCCTTCCAGATTTTGTACTTAATGATGTTTTGTCTCTTCCTTAATTGCAACATAATTTGTTGTCATTATTATTGATTTGACAACAAGGCCACTCCATTCTGTTGGAAAATGGACAAGTGGTTGGTAAAAAGACGTCGAATAATCAAATTGCATTTATTGGATGTGAGGATGGCAAGTTATTAAAACTTCATGGCACTTCAGCCCTTTTGAGGAGTTTTGCTTATCTTACAGAAGAAGATAATTTATCTCCTAGTCTTTTATGGTGTGCGAGATTTGGACATGTTAATTATGATAGCATTCGTATCATGCAAAAGAATGGTATTGCAGGTTTTCCTACTTTGCCTAAGCAAATTGGAAAATGTGAAGCTTTTATTCTTGCAAAATAGCATAGAGATTCTTTCCCTCACTCCACTTGGCGAGCACACAAAAAATTGCAACTCATATATTCTGATTTATGTGGGCCCTTACCAATGACTTCTGTTGGAGGATGTAAGTATTTTATGGTGTTCATTGATGATTATAGTCGCATGACTTGGATTTATTTCTTGCAGAAAAAATCTGAAGCTTTTGAAACTTTTAAGAAGTTTCACATTATGATTGAAAATCAAGCACAATCTCAAATTGGTACTCTTTGAACAAACAATGATAGAGAATTTACTTCCATAGTTTTTAAGGATTATCTTTGTCAAAATGGGATTCAACATCATCTCACTATTCCAAGTACTCCTCAACAAAATGGTGTTGTTGAAAGAATGAATAGAACTGTCATGAATATGGTTCGAGCAATGTTATATTTCAAAGGCATTAAGTTACATTTTTGGGCAAAAGTGGCAAAAGCAACAAGGACAGCTATTTAACTTCACAATAGATCTCCTTCATTTGCTTTTCACCAAGCAATTCCATATGAAGTTTGGTTTGGTTATCCTCCCTCCGTTTGCATCTTCGCATTTTTGGCTCCAGTTGTTATGCCTTGATTCCAAAGGAGAAAAGAAGTAAGTTGAATCAAAGAAGTTACAAATGCATTTTTCTTGGCTATTTCGAATCTTCAAAAGCCTATAGGTTGTAAGATGAAGTGAACAACAAATTCTTTATTGCACAAGATGTATTTTGTGAATCTTTCAAAAATGATGTAAATATTGATTGCTAGTTAAAACAACTTGACAAATTTGTGAAGTTTCTTGCTTGGAAAGAACATTCATGTGAGATTCCTCAATATGGGGGGAGGGGTATAAGTCATTTAGAACCACCTTTTTTTAATCCATACATAAAACCTCTATCTCTAGATGTCCCAACTCAAGATACTACATCTCAAAATCTGCAAGAGAAATCACCTCTAATGATGATTTCCAATTAGCCACTAATGGAGCTTCTAGTCAAGAAATGGAAGCACCTTCGGTCCACCGAAAGTCTTCCCACAAGTGGGCCAAACAATGTAACACTAACTAATCTATGGATTAAGAAAGGAAACTAACTTCTAGTTTCAGTTGAAATGTAACTAACTAGTTTTCATCCTAGGGTTTCATTTGCAATTTCAAACGGAAAGATAAACAATTTGAAACAATTACATCATAATCAATTCATCAACTAACTTTTAAATTTTCATTTTCAGCTGAAAAGGAAAAACAATTAACTGTATTCATATAACCGAAAATTCATATATGATGTTAACTAACTTTTCTTTGCTTTTGAAATGTAAAGAGCATTTATTACAGCTATGAAATAAACATGCTAAAGTATTTATAACTGAAATTAAGAGAGAAAGAGAAAGAGTTACAAGAAAGTACAGTCTGAAGACTTTCTGCTGGAATGCTTGAGCAAGACTTGTTATCAAGGGAAAAAAAAATATTATTAAGGGTTTTTCCGCCCAACCAAAGACCTACTGGTCTCCCGTGTTTCTTCAACTGAAGAAACCCGACCCTTTTCGAGGGTAATCAACAAAGGATCACATATCATCATGCCATTTGAGCCTGGTGTCAAGAACCTATTTTACCTGGTCAATCCTTCACTATAGGTAACTCCTAACTAGAAAGATCACTTTGAACAGGGGTATATCTAGTTCTTGATAGTTGACAAATGCTTAATCTAAGCATCATAACCTTGGCCAAGGATTTTTATTGTTAATGGGCACACCTATGCCGTCAACACTCTCACCCTTGCTTGACATGATAATTCTTGACTCTAGGGTTTGTATTACAATAACTTGGTTCCAAAATCATTCCTCATAGATTAAGGATAAATTGTTTACTTAAGGAATATAAAGAGAGAGACTTGGATCTTAACTTTTCACAACTTTAAAAATAATAATCTGCTAATTTCAAACATATATAGAGAAATAGGAGTCTTGTTCGATAATGAGAATCTTTCAAATCTTTAACAATTATACACCATATAAGGAACTCAAAGTGAGCAAAGAAAATGCACTAGTCCAACTCAGAAGTTAAAGAACAAAAAAGAGAGAATTAGGCTTAGTCAGTGCAGAATAATTCACAGAGTGATTTTGAAGATAGCTTGATCTACATTCAGATTCGGATATAATGGAGACAGAGTAATTCAAACTCAAGTTTAATAAATTATACAAGTTTATACAAGATGAGTCTTTTATCGGATAAGATCCAGAGTGGTAGTAAAAAGATCCGATTTCAATACACTTACAAAGACGAGAAGTTCAATGACATTTCCTTCTTATTCGTAGGGTTTTAAAAATGATTAAAGATTCTTTCATTGCAAAGTTTAAACAAAATAAAGACTCTTTTACGTGCCTATATATGAAGGTTTGTAGCTCGAAGGACTCCAAAATATTCTCTCCAAATGATCTGGACGAAGACTTCAATGCCACTGATGCCTTATGGGCCAGAGAAAATTGGTGATGGCTTACACAAGATCAAGAGAACACCACTAGAATTGAAGACTCGAATAAAATAACCAGGCTCTCCACTGTTAAGCTCGACAGTAAGATAAACCAAGAAAGCCACTAGATATGGACTCCGAACAAGAAAGAGGAGAGAAGAGAGTGGAAAATGAAGATCAAAACCAACGAATGCGGTTACTGGTTGAAGATTCCAAGCAAGAAGAATGAGAGGATTTTGAGCTGTGATAGAGGTAATTTCGATAAATAAGCAAGACAATTTAATTGCCCAAGCTGACAAAGAATGCCGATGCAGAAGAATGTAAATGTGAATGCTCCAAAATGACGAGGAAGTAAGCTGCGTAAGAGGAGAGTGTTGAATGAATAATACCAAGACAAAAGCAAAACCATCCCAAAAGAGTCTGCATGCCTTCCCAAAACATTTCCATCAAGAAGAGAGCGACCTAGGTGGCAGAGGTTACCTTCACAGCATAACAACGGATCTTGCCTCCTCACAACTCACAACTTGAAAAGATATTGCATTGCTTTAATTAATTATTCAATTTCATTTTACATTATAATATGCATTTAAGAGATCGGTGATATGTATTTCTTAATTGACTTATTTTTTTCTTATAATTAAATTAAATGACTTATAGCCAAGGTTATGACTTCGATATAACTGTCTTACACTGTCTCAAGGCTTAATGATAAATTTGATCCTTTATTAACTACAACCTCTCCTTGATGATATTTCCTTTTCCCTCGGGTGTTGACAATCATGCAACCACTTGACAAAGGAATAGGGTTAGACCATTCTCAACATATACATATATATATATACAAACTCATCATCACATTCATTTTTACATATATAAGAAAATCATTCACATTTTCCGTTACAACATATAATTTAAAAATTCTTTCCCCAATTTCACATTCTCATGAAAAGCAGTTAATCACAACTAACAAAACGACCATAATTTCATTGCTATAATCATGTGCAAGATAGAGGGGATGTAACAAACAAGTCCAACAAACTTTGAAAGATTTAAGACCCGACAAAATAGGAAGAACAGGCACAAGAAGTTCTTACAAACCAAGGCAGCAAGCTCAATTTTCTATTGCAAGTAACTTGGAGCCTATTTGATGAACTCAATATCACAATGGACCCAAAACCAACTTCCTATAAAGAAGCTAAGGATATTGTAGTGCGGAGGCAAGCTATGCAAAATGAGTATGATGCTCTTTTGAAAAATGGCACATGGGAGCTGGTTGGTCCACCACTTGGTTGTAAACCTATTGGTTGCAAGTGGATTTGTAGAAACAAATATAAATCAAAGGGCTCACTTGACAAACATAAAGCTCGACTTGTTGCAAAATGTTATGCTCAAAAATAGGGCATAGATTATGATGAAACTTTTGCACCTACAGTGAAATGGACTACCATTTGTGCTTTGTTGGCTCTTTTGGCACAACATGGGTGGAAAGTTCATCAAATGTATGTCAAAACTGCATTTTTGAATGGTGATCTCAAAGAAATAGTATATATGACTCAACCAGAAGGATATGCAGTCAATGGTAAAGAACACCAGGTATGCAAACTCATAAAATCATTGTATGGGTTGAAACAAGCCCCCTCAAGCCTGGTATGAAAAACTCATCGAGCAGCTCTTGAAGTTGAATTTCAAGTATTTTGAATTTGATGATGCAACTCTTTTTGTTAAAAAGGTTGATAGAATTATTGTCTAACTTATTGTTTATGTGAATGATTTATTTCTTATAGGTAATAATGAGGATTATAATCAAAATGTGAAAGACCAATTGAAGCAAGGTTTTGAAATGACTGATTTGGGCCATATTCATTACTATTTGGGTATTGAGATGATTGAAAACCCCAAGTATATCTTTATCACCCAAAAAAATATATTGGTGAACTTCTCACTAAGTTTGGCATGTCTGACTGCAAAGCACTTAGTACTAAAATGGAGCAAAATTTGAAACTCGCATCAACTAAATCTATGGCATTGGTTGATGCAACTGCATACTGGCAACTTGGTGGTAGTTTGATTTATGCAACAACTACCCGTCCAAATATTTCTTTTGTTGTTGGAGTTCTCTTTAGATTCATGCAAGAACCTAGAGAAAGTCATTGGTTGGCAGCCAAACGTGTTCTTCCGTATTTGAAAGGCACTCAAAACTATGGGCTCAAATACTTCAAGGCCACATACTTCTCATTGCTTACCTATTTAGATTTTGATTATGCAGGTGATTTGGAAGATGGAAAATCTACATCTAGTTTCTTAATGCATCTTGGATCTTTAGTTATTTCTTGGAAATCTAAAAAGCAACCAGTGACAACTGTATCCTCTGCAGAAGCCAAATATATGGGAGCCTCAGAGGCTAGTCGGGAAATCTTATGGCTTCAAAGAATTCTTGAAGATTTACAAGAAGAACAAGTTTTATCCACACCACTTTTTGTTGACAATCAATCTGCAATCAAAATGGTAAAAAATCCAGTCTTTCATGATCAAACCAAACACATCAACACCAATTTTCATTTGATTCAACACCATGTGAAAGATGGCAGTGTACAACTCAAATACCCATTGTAGATTAGCGTGCACATATTCTTACCAAAGCTCTTGGATGAGAAAAGTTTGAGAAATTCAGAGGAATGGTTGGTTTAATCCCTTCAGATTAAGGGGGGGATGTTCACATATTAATCATCGTGGTTTTGTTTTGACAGTTTTTTATTCTGTTTTGTCGGTTTTTAGTTTTCTATTTAGTTAGTTTGTTGATCCAGCAGACGGTTTAACTATTTGTGTATTTACCTTTTAATGTATTCTCTTAGTTCTGATTCAATATAGTTTTGAAGCATTGTCTTTCTATGTAATTAATCCTGGCCTGACAGATAACCCCTTTTGGGGGAATTATTTTGATGTTCATGCTTCTAGTGGTCTTTCGGGAGTTTGAATATATTCATGATTATGGTTATGTTATGTTAATGTCTTTATTGGAAGCGAAATATTTTTAGGTTTCTTCCATATTTATATCTATTTCTTGATGTGACACTTGAAATATTCTTTCTTGGTAGTATGAAGAGTTTGTGCAAAGTTTATGTTTGATAGATGAATTTATTCAACAAAATTCACATACAAAGTATTTCTAGGACAATAAACAAGTATCAAAAATAAAATGCAAGTATTCCAGAGCTTTTCAGAATTTTCTACACAGTTCAATTGTTCAATCATTTGCCTAGAAAACTTTATTTAGATTCGCAGATTTTAACAATGGATGAAAAACAACAAGAACCTGGACAATGATGCCAATCTTAGTATAGAGTTTGCTGTTGTAGTGCCCAAAAGCAATAGAGAAGCCATGACTTTGACAGCAGATTCTACATACACAGAAATATGTCTCACTAAGCAATGCTTCAGCTTCAGTGCTTAATCTGTCCTCCCAGGTTGATTGCGCCACATATACCTCCACCAACTTCACACCTTATACTGACATGGGTATCACCTACGCTTCAGATATTAGCATTCATTGACTGCCACAAAATTTTGATGAAAAAGCCATGACTCTTTCAATGCCTGCAGCAATTCACCTTCAGATTACTTCCACATGGCTTGGATACCTTTAGCGCCTTGTTCAATGATCTCATATAGCAATCTCAGACGTTCCAGAGTGTTTCTTTTGAAGATTTCGTCCCAATCTGCTTAGGGGTTGCGTCCTGGTAGCAGTTTCTTCATGACTCGAGAGAAATAAAAATCATAATCGTTTCCTGAATGCCTCCTCCCTTCCAATCGTGCCTTTTTATCATTTCGAAGTTACCAATCCTTTCTTCACCACAAATGAGTTGATTTCCTTGAGGAGAGCTTATTTCCATTTAGAAAAATCACACGTCTTTTTCCCATATCAAATAATCTCTCTTATTTGAGAATAAGAGACCTAGGCTTAATTTGATTTATTGCCCACCATGTTGAATTGCCTAGCAAAGAGGTTATTATTCAAAGTGGCCCCGCTTTATGAATAATTAAATAAAATTAATGAACTATAGTTTTTTTAACCTTTATTTAATTATCCCCTTATTCCCTTGTAGCTCGATTTATTTCTAATCTCCGGGAACACAAAGATTAGAAAATTCCTTCATAAATGACCATAATCGAAGAGGGACATTACAATCCTCCCTTCCCGGGATTGTTGGTCCTCTGGCAATCTCAAATTGGGGTGTTGCAGAATCTCTTCCACTTCCCATGTTGCATCCTCAACTAGTAAATATTTCCATTTGATTAGATACTCTTGAAACACCTTATTCCTAAACTTCCTTTATGTTAAAAAGGTGTAGGACAACTGAGAAGGGGTGGGGGGGGGGGTGAATCAATTGTCACAAAATTTAAACTTCAAACTTCAACACTTATCAATTCCACAATCACACTATTCTGTTATTAAGTATGAACATGAAACACAAATAATAGAAAGTAAAATCAACACAATGAACACTAGATTTTTACATGGAAAACCCAATGAGGGAAAAACCACAGTGAGGATTAACTCGCAATATAAAGAGATTATAAAACCAAATACAGAGGCTCACTACCAAGGGCTCACTGTCCAGAAGAGGACTCACTGTCCAAATACAAATGCTCACTGCCTACAGAAAGGACTGACTGTCCAACAGGGAGGCTTACTGCCTACTGATACAAAAGAGAACAAAAGATCCACCACAACAATTAACACACATCCGCAGCCTTGATCAGAAGATTGCAGAAACCTTCAGCTCACTACCTTTAGGAATCTAACACAATGAAGTACTGCTGCCTCAACTCATTCACACACACTTCTGCACTTTTGATTTGTGGCTTACTTTGTCACTTTGCATCTCTATTCAAATCTTCACAATCCAACTTGCATTTATACCATCCTCAACCTTAGAAACTTTCTCCAAGGTCGGCCACATGAGCTTCATTTCATGAAATTCAAATTAGGTCAGCAACTCGACATTCCGGCGGTGGAAAAGAATGAGAGTGAACCAATAAAACATCTATCCAAGACCAAAAGATAATGTTTCAAATCAACCGCATGCCTCCTTAATTAAATTTAATTCTTCAAATGAAGTGTAAACACCAGGTCAGCCAAACCTAATGAAAACACAAATGAACATTGATGTACATGCTTCCCAACAAGAAGATGACACATGGACGACACAACATGCTTCATTACGCACAAGAACACATCTCAGGTTCCTTTACATACATTCGCAGCAAGTGCAACAATCTTCGAACACCGAACTTCTTCCATCAGTCCATCCGGACTGTGCAAACACATACAACAACTCTGAAACTTGACTTTCAGATCACCAAACCACATGCATCTTTGCCAGAACCAAGATAACAACATTATAAGACACATTCTGGACAGATCCACAAGATTTGAAATAGAACAGCGGAGAACTGCGGAGCAAAAACATTTCTCTCATTCCACAGAAGACCAACTCTGCCAAAATAGTTCACACACCAATGAATGTACCTTTAACATACCATCAAACCGGAAGCTAAAACTCAGGAGATATCACCATCAAATCACCATTAGCAAACCTTTAAATCTGCATAAGCATAGAATCAACATAGGAGATGTGAGTTTTAGGATCAGAAATGTAAGCAATAAAAAATGCAACACAGTGAACAATGAACACAACAAGATACCCTGGGAAAACCCTCCTTTTCGAGGGAGAAAAATCCAGCCAAAATAGATCCCTTATATATTGAATGAAAAGAGCAGAAATCTGCTTTACAACTTGGCCAAACACAAGGCCAATTTGATGTAATGGATGATAGCACCTCTCCTAGATGTGAATATACAAACACATATGATTTCTCCTTGATATCGATCTACTTGAAGCAATATTATGATCTGCTGCAAAAATGTGAACTCCCTCTTGAAGTGTGAATTGTTTCTTGAAAAATCGAATGATCAAATGAATGATCATTGCTTGGTATATATACAAATCAAAGGTGTCTTTTCATTAGAGTCAGCCTCTTTCACAAAACAAGGCAACTTTTTGTTTGAGTCACCCCATAAAAAATAAATCAATATTTATAGCAAGTCCGACTTGCTTTTATTTATTCATCATTTATTATTTAAATTCAAAAGAAAGATATCTCCCGCTGCTATAACAGCAACAGGAGAAACGCGGAGCACATACCGGAGCACATTCTGAACACATTCATCACTTTGACTTCTCTCTTTATTAATTTTCTCAAAAGTATTGATGTTATTAGCAGCGTCGGGCTGCTTCTACCAGCGATCTCTTTTACTTGTGATAAATTAAATTGTAGCCTATGGCTATTTAATTTATTGAGACATTGATTCAAGAGGCACGATTATTGATGAGTTACATATATTTGTTAAGGCCGACATATTTTCCAATGAAGAGGCACGATTAATTAAAAGTTGTTATCAAGGCTGACCTTGAAATGGTGTGATCTCTTAAGGAGGCGGGTATTCTTATGTAGCCGACTACTTGCCTATTGGACGTGTCTTTATAAAGGGATGTCTCTCTCCATGGCAGCCAACTTGTCTTGAAGGGTGACGACCTTTCATGTTGTATATATAATTGATATTCCTCTCATTGTTATATTCATTCATACATTACATTCATATTTGGCAAGTGCGAATTATTCTTCAAGGCAGACCGACTGTGTTAGAGGCTGAGACTTCATTTGTAGATTGCAGTATATTGTTTCTGTAGTTGAATTCGATTGTGGTTCATGTTATAGGCCTTCATATCGGCCTCTATTGTAAAGGAGACTCTATTGTTGATTCAATATATAAGTGATATATTGTTGTTGGGTTTTTCTCCCTCAAGAGGAGGGTTTTCCCAGGGTATCTGTTGTGTTCTTGTGTTGAATTTGAATTAAATTTATGTGTCTTTAATCTGATCATAAAAACTAACAAAAAACACTTGAAAACTCATCAATTCAGCACATCTGCAACATCATAAAGATAGCTCCATGTACTCACAACATCTCAACAGCATCTCAAATATACATGTACAATCTACAACATACTGAACTGTGTTGACATCAATGAAAACATTAATGACAACACCACCAAACTTTCTCATACTTGCAACAATCTCTCCCTTTGTCATTGATGGCAACACATGATGTGAAAAACCATCAAAGACAACATCCTTCACAATATTTCGAGAGAACACCTTCTCTTCCTCTGCTACTATTTTTCACATGACTTTCTCTCTCCCTTTGACATCAATGGCAAAGATCAAAAAATTCTGATCACTCCCCCTTAGGAGTGCACCCATCCATGTCATACTGCATAAATGAAAACCTTTTCTACTCCCCCTGCAGAGTAGACCCCATTCATTAGTCCAGATAAATGAAGAATTTGTGAATTCACTAGACTGATGCACCTTCATGTGCACCTAGTTCGGAGGGCCAATGACCCCCCAACTTCTCCCTAAGATACTCAAAAGTATCATTCGGAAGAGCCTTAGTAAATATATCTGCAATTTGTTCCTTTGTTGTCACATACTCCAACCTGACTTCATTCTTCAACACCTTTTCTCTCAGGAAATGATATTTGATAGATATGTGTTTTGTTCTTGAATGCATAACCGAATTCTTTGAAATATTTATAGCACTTGTGTTTTCACAAAAGATAGGAATAGGCTCATCACATATCACTCCAATGTCTTCCAGAGTTTGCTTCATCCACAAAACCTGTGTGCAGTAGGATGCTGCAGCAATATATTTTGCCTCTGCAGTGGATAAAAAAACTGAGTGTTGTTTCTTACTTCTTCCGCCAAGAAAGAAAGCACCCCCATTGGTACTCTTCCGGTCATCCACACAACCAACCCAATCTGCATCGGTATAAGAACTCAAGGTGAAATAAGCACCCTTAGGATACCATAAGCCATAATCCGGTGTACCTTTAAGATATATCTAAATATCCTCTTTACAGCTGTAACATGTGCCTCTTTAGGATCTACTTTAAATTTGGCAACTAGACATACTACATGCATAATTTCCGGTCTGGTAGCAGTAAGATACAACAGTCCACCAATCATAGATCTGTATTTGCTCTGATCAGTTTTAGCAGATTCACCATTTTTGCTTAGCTTACATCTGGTTACCATAGGAGTACTAACTGGTTTAGAGTCATCCATTCCAAACTTCTTTAACAGCTCCTTTACACACTTAAATTGTGAAATGAATATCCTTTTATCAGTTTGATTCACTTGAAGACCAAGAAAAAAATTCAACTCACCAATCATGGACATCTCAAATTCTTTTTTTATTTCAACAAATCTTTTACACATGCCTTCATTTCCACCAAAGATGATATCATCAACATATATAACTACTATCAACATTTTGTTACCTTGCACGTTGAAGTACAGATTGCTGTCAGGAAAGCCTTTGCTGAATCCTTGCTTTGTTAGCTATCTATCCAATCTCGCATACTAAGCTCTGGGAGCTTGCTTCAGTTCATACAACGCCTTCTTCAACTTACAAACCATATCCGGTTTGTTAGATAAATGAAATCCTTCAGGTTGTTCCATGTATATTTCTTCCTCCAATTCACCATTCATAAATGTTGACTTGACATCCATCTGATATATTTTGAAATCCTTGTAGACAAAAAATGCCAAAAACATTCTAATAGCTTCCATTCTAGCCATAGGGGAAAATGTTTCTCAAAGTCTATGCCTTCAATTGTGAATATCCCTTGCATACAAGTGTTGCCTTATTCCTTATAACTTCTCCATTTTCATTCAGCTTATTCCGAAAAACCCATTTTGAACCAATTACATTCTTATTCACAAGTCTAGGAACTAATTCCCATGTTTGATTCTTTTCTATTTGCTGCAACTCTTCTTTCATAGCTTTCATCCAACTCTCATCTTCACATGCTTCACTCACAAACTTAGGTTCAATTTTAGAGAGTAAACACAGATTTACCTCAGCTGCTACTTTACTTCTTGTCTTCACACCTTCACTCTTATCTCCAATTGTCTGTTCCTCTGGAAGATTCTTCTGCACATACTTAGGAGTCTTAACAGCAGGTTCTAGTTCATTCTCTTCTTCTTCAGTCGATTCTTCTTTCTCTTCTTCTTCCTTCTCCTTATTTTCTTCAGGTACTTGTCCACAGATAGGGTCATCAGGTTCAACTTCACTTATCTCAATAGGTTTGTGCATGTCTTCATCAACTTTCACATTAGCACTTTCAACAATCTTCCTCAATCTTTTATTGAAGCATCTATATGCTTTGTTGGTAGTAGAGTGCCCAAGAAAAATTCCTTCATCACATCTAGCATCAAACTTCCCAAGATTTTCATCATCTCTTTTAATGTAACATTTGCTTCCAAATACCTTGAAGTACTTCACAGTAGGAGTCTTACCAGTCCATAACTCAAAAGGAGTCTTTGTGTTGTTTCCTCTAATCTGGACTCTATTAAGAACATAAGCAATAGTGTGTATTGCTTCTCTCCAGTACACATCTGGTACATTTGATTCTTTCATCATGGTTCTTGCAGCTTCCTGTACCATTTGGTGTTTCCTTTCAACTACCCCATTCTTCTTGTTGATGTTGTAGCCGTGAGCCTCATTCTTCCAACAATATAATTAATAATCAAATAAATTCATATAGCCGTGGCTATTCATTTATTTGTAGCTGACTTTAATGAAGAGATGCGTCCATACAAACAATGATTTATATTTATTTTGTTATGGCCAACTTAACAAGTTCACATGGGAGAAAGAGTCTCACCATTTCATGAAGAGGCTGACCTCTTGTGTAGAGACATATTGCTTGGGAGAAGACATTTCATATTGTATATATAGGCACTGCTCTCTCTCTCTCTCATATCATTCATTTATATATTCATTTTGTTCAAGTTCGCATCAGTAAGAATTCGAGTTATATATATAGCAGATCAATCCAAAAAGAAGTTTGATATTCATTGAGTGTGGTGTCATCATTATCAATACAGATCGGCCTTGTGTTTGGCCTCCTTGTAAAGCACCTTGTTGCTATTTGATCAATATATAAGTGATATATTGTTGTTGGGTTTTTCTCCCTCAAGAAGGAGGGTTTTCCCAGGGTATATGCTATGTTAAATTGTATGAAATTGTTCTATTTCTGCTTATTTAAATTCTGATCCTAAAATTAACATGGTATCAGAGTGGGTTTAAGCAAGATCGTGATTAGATTTGTATAAGTAGTATAATCTTCCTCTCTTATTCTCATCTTAGTGTATCTATCTTAACTTCGAAAATGGTGAACAAACTCAAGGTTGAAGATAGACTCGATGGTGCCTCTAACTTCACCTCTTGGAAGTTTAGAGTTTTTATTGCATTGGAAGAAAATGATATTCTTGAGTTCGTGGAGAGTGAGGTACCCGAACCTTCTGATGAGACTGAGAAGACACAATGGACGAAGAATGGCACAAAGGCCAAGAAGATATTATTGATTCTGTGAAGGATCACCTTGTGCCTATTATCTCCAAATTGAAGACAGCTAGAGAGATGTTCAAGACTTTGGAGGGATTGTATGAGATCAATAACACCAGCAGAGCTCTTGCATTGAGGCAACAACTACATCACATCAAGATGGTGAAAGGAGATTCAATCATCTCCTTCTTTATGAAGATCACTGAGTTGAAGGATCAACTCTATGCCATTGGAGACATAATTGAAGATCAAAACTTCGTCATGTTGGCACTTAATGGTCTTCCTCAATCTTGGGAGCCCTTTATCCAAGGTATCGGTGGAAGATCTAAGCTACCAAAGTTTGATCGTCTTAGAGCAGATTGTATTCAAGAGGAATCAAGGTCGGCAGCAAGAGGTAATGGTCGAAGCTCTCACAATGAAGACAATCATTTTCTTGTTGCTCAAACTTCAAAGAGGAAAGGAAGAGAAGGGAGAAAAGGTAACTTCAAGAGGAATAGAGATAGGAAATCGGATGCTGCTCCTAAATCAAAGAAGACGAAGGATCTCTCCCATATTCAGTGCTTCAGATGTGACAAGTATGGTCACTATGCTATAGATTGTGCAACAAGACCAAAGCAGCATGCTTCTACTGCGGATGTGGATGATGTCTCTCCTCAGAAGGAATCAAGAAATAACTCAAGTGGATTTCTATTTATCTTTGCCCTATCAAGCAATTTTACAACCGATAGTAGCACATGGTTGATTGATAGTGGTGTTTCTCGACAAATTATAGGATATAGAGAGCATCTTTCAGATTTGGTGGAGAGAGAAACCAACATTCAAGTGATAATCAGAGATGATGCTTGCTATTTAGTGAAAGGTGCTGGAGCCACCTCTCTTCACCTAAATTCCAACATCCCTCTTCATTTGAGTGATGTCTTGTTCATACCAGGTATCAAGAGGAACCTTGTATCAATTTCAGCTTTGGAGGACAAAGGATATCGAGTTGCATTTTCTAAGGGAAAAGTTCTTGCTTGGCCAAAGAACTCTAGCATCAAGACAACTTGAGTGATTGGTGTTCGGAAAGAGAGTCTATATAGACTTTCCATTCGTCCAATTCAAGCATTGTTGCATGATTCCACCAGTTCAAGCGAGCTTTGGCATAGGAGGCTTGCTCACCTTCACTTTAGAGCTCTTCCATTCATGGAGAAGATGGTTACTGGCCTTCCAAAACTCAGTCAGGAGCATGATGGTACTTGCAGAGGATGTGCAATGGGTAAGAATACTAAGGGTCCTTTTCATAGTAGTGAAATTAGATCAAAATGTATTCTAGATCTTGTTCATTCTGATTTGTGTGGTCCAATGTTTGTTGCATCCTTGAGTCATTTTTGGTATTATGTAATTTTCATTGATGACTACTCTAGAAAGAATTGGATTTATTTCTTGAAGTCTAAGGAATCTAAAGAAGTACTTGAGAAATTCAAAGAATTTAAGGCTCAAGTAGAGAATTTGTCCAGAAAGAGGATCAAAGTTTTGAGATTTGATAACAAAGGAGGATACACCTCTGAAGGCTTCTGTAACTTTTGTATCAAGGTAGGGATTAAGAGGGATTTTTGTGTTCCTTACAATCCACAGCAAAACAGAGTTGCAGAAAGGAAGAATAGATCCATAGTTGAGGCAGCGAAATCTATGATCCATGATCAAGACTTGCAAACCTTCCTTTGGGCAGAAGCATCTAGAATTGCAATGTATGTTCAGAATCGTAGCCCTCATCAAATATTGGAAAATATGACTCTTGAAGAAGCATTTACAGGTGTGAAACTTGATGTTAGTCATTTAGGAATCTTTGGTTGTCTTTTTTATATTCATGTGCCTAAAGATAAGAGATCTAAGTTAGAACCATTTGGCAAGAAAGGAATATTTGTGGGTTACAGTGAATCTTCAAAAGCGTATAGGATTTACATTCCAGGACAGAAACAGATAGAGATCAGCAGGGATGTCTCTTTTGAAGAAGATGTTGCATTCAAAAGATCTAAAGGTTCATACATGGAGATAGATAATGAAGACCAGGAGACTCCTTAGGACATGGACGTTGATCATACTCCCGAGATTCAGAGGGACTCTACTGAACCAAAAGAGGATATTGATCCAATTGAGCCTTTGGAACCAACTGATGCACCAAAAGATATTGTCATAGGTCAAAAGAGACCTCTATGGGCTAGGCAAACTATGTAGGAGGCAAAAAAGTTTGCAGCTCCTAGAGACACATTCAGAGAAAGCAAAAGACCACTGAATTTTCCCGGCTATGTAGCATTAATGAGTCATATCATTGAGTCTGAGCCTTCCAATGTTGAGTAAGCATCAAGTCAGCAAGTATGGAGAGATGCTATGGCTGAAGAATATCAATCTATTATCAAGAATGATGTTTGGGATATTGTACCAAGACCTGAAGGGAAATCTGTTGTATCTTCTAAATGGCTTTTCAAGATCAAGCATGCAGCTGATGGAAGCATTGAGAAGTACAAAGCTAGATTTGTGGCTAGAGGATTCTCTCAGATAGAGGGAATAGATTATGAAGAAACTTTTGCTCCGGTTGCTTGCTATACATCCATCAGGACTATTATTGCTATTGCAATAGCTAAGGGATGGAAGCTACATCAGATGGACATGAAGACAACATTCCTTAATGGCGTGATTGAAGAAGAAGTATACATTAAGCAACCTGATGGCTTTGTGATTCATGGGAAGGAGTCTCATGCTTGTAGATTGAAGAAGGCTTTGTATGGCCTTAAGCAGGCTCCTCGTGCTTGGTATGAGAGGATTGATCGATACTTGATGATCTTGGGCTTCTCCAAAAATGATGCAAATTCAAATCTTTACTTCAAGGTAGTTGATGGTGAGGCTCTAATCTTGGTTCTTTATGTTGATGATCTATTTCTTACTAGAGTAGAATATCTCATTGTCAAATGCAAGGAGTTAGCTTCTGAATTCGAGATGAAGGATCTAGGATTTATGCATTTACTTTCTAGGATTGGAAGTGTGGCAGAGACCCAATGAGATTATTTGAAGTCAAGGGAAATATACTATAAATATCTTGAAGAGATTTGGGATGATTGATTGCAAATCTATGTCTACACCGATGGAAACTAATTTGAAGTTCAGTTAAGTGAGTCTGTAGCTAGTTCAGATCTGGTAGATCCTACTATGTACAAGCAGTTGATTGGATCGTTGATGTATCTAGTCAATACTAGACTAGATATTTGTTATGCAGTGAGTGCACTTAGTCAGTTCATGAGTGAACCAAGGAAAATTCATCCAATTGTAGCTAAACATATCTTGAGATACTTGTGTGGCACAGTTGGATATGGCTTGAGATATACTTCCAGTGTAGATATAAAGTTGCAAGGTTATTTTGATTTTGATTGGGCAAGGAGTGTAACTGATCGGAAGAGCACCTCTAGATGTTGCTTTAGCCTGGGGTCTGGGATGATTTCTTGGTGTAGCAGGAAGCAGTCTTCAGTAGCATTAAGCACTGCAGAGGCCGAATATATTGTAGCATGTGTAGCAGCTCGAGAAGCAGTGTGGCTTCGGAAGCTCCTTGCAGGATTGTTTGGACAATCATTGGAGCCGACTGTTATTCATTGTGACAATCAAAGTTGTGTGAAGCTATCTGTCAATCCAGTGTTTCATGACAGAACAAAACATGTTGAGATCAAATACCATTACATCAAAGATATGGTACTGAGGAAAGCTATTCAGTTGAGATATATTTGCACTGATGATCAAACGACTGATAATCTCGCCCAGCCTCTCTTCAGAGTGAAGTTTGTGCATTTTCGAGACAAGTTTGGAGTTGTGGAGAATGAAGCCCTTGCTGAGAGGGAGACTCAACATCAGTGATCTTTTGTGATTTGCTATAATGCATCTTTCTCTGTGATAGAGAAATTTGAGGTGAAAGCCCTTGTTAATGCACCTTTCTCTGTGACGGAGAAATTTGAGATGAAAGCCCTTGTTCCACCCTCTGGGAGTAGCCATGGTGGATGTCATGTTGAGAGACTCTATGACAACATCACATTGAGAGACTCCATGACAACATCACGTTGAGAGACTCCATGATGCTTCCCTTGTACTTGTGTTTATCCATCCTTTGGGAGTAGCCATGGTGGACGTCATGTTGAGAGACTTCATGACAACATCACGTTGAGTGACTCTGTGATGGGCACTTGTACACATGTTCCTTTCCACACATGGGAGTAGCCATGGTGGACGCCATGTTAAGTGACTCCATGACGATATCACATTGAGTGACTCCGTGATGAGCTCTTTTCTACAAATGGGTGTAGCCATTGTGGATGTCATGTTGAAAGACTCCATGACATGGATATCTGGAAGAATTCCTCCCTAGCTAAGAGGGAGTGTTGATGTTGTAGTTGCAGGCCTCATTCTTCCAGCGATATAATTAATAATCAAATTAATTCATATAGTCGTGGCTATTCATTTATTTGTAGCCAAATTTAATGAAGAGATGCGTCCATACAAATAATGATTTATATTTATTTTCTTATGGCCAACTTAACAAGTTCGCATGGGAGAAAGAGTTGCACCATTTCATGAAGAGGCCGACCTCTTGTGTAGAGACGTATTGCTTGGGAGAAGACATTTCATATTGTATATATAAGTGTTGCTCTCTCTCTCTCTCATATCATTCATTTATATATTCATTTTGTTCAAGTTCGCATCAGTAAGAATTCGAGTTATATATATAGCAGATCGATCCAAGAAGAAGTTTGATATTCATTGAGTGTGGTGTCATCATTATCAATACAGATTGGCCTTGTGTTTGGCCTCCTTGTAAAGCACCTTGTTGCTATTTGATCAATATATAAGTGATATATTGTTGCTGGGTTTTTCTCCCTCAAGATGGAGGGTTTTCCCAGGGTATATGCTGTCTTAAATTATTTGAAATTGTTCTATTTCTACTTATTTAAATTCTGATCCTAAAATTAACACTGTTGAGGGGTTTTCAGAGCAGAAAACTATCTTTTTTATGCCATGCTGTTCACAAAATGAATTAAACTCACTAGAAGTGAAGTCTCCACCTCTATCAAATATCAAACATTTGATTTTTAAATTTACTTCATTTTTCACTCTTGCTTTGAACACTTTAAACCTATCCGGAGCCTGAGTCTTCTCTCTAAGAAAAGCAACCCATGTCATTCAAGAATAATCATCAATAAGGAGTATGAAATACCTGTCACCATTCAGGCTTCTTGTTCTAGTCGGACCACAAAGGTCAGTGTGAATTAACTCCAACATTCCAGTAGTAGAGTGCTCTTTTCCCTTAAAGTTGCATCTTGTATGTTTCCCCAACTGACAACTTCTGCAAATAGTATTAGTAGACTTTGTGATTCTAGGCAGACCTCAAACAACATTTCTTGAACTGATTTTGACCAGATTATCAAAATTTACATGTCCCATTCTCTGGTGCCATAACCAACTTTCACTAACTTGAGATACAAGGTATTGACGATCAACTCCCTTAAGCTGATAGATGTTTCCATGAGTTCTCCTTCCAGCAACAACCACATCTCCATTTCCGGATCCTTTTCTGATTTCACAGGTATTATTTTGAAACACAAGTTTAAAACCATTGCTACACATCTGTCTAACACTCAAAAGGTTATGCCTCAATCCCTTCACATAATATACATCATCAGTGTTGTGTACTCCAAAACTAATTGAATCTTTCCCACAAATCTTAGCTCCTGAATCATCACCAAACATGACTGAAACACCATCATACTTTTCAAGTTTAGTGAACTTACTCTCATCTCTGATCATGTGATTAGAACATCTACTATCAATCACCCAGTAGTCTTCATCCTATCTTGCATGAAAGGCGGTGACCAAAGTACCTTCCGTCTTATTCTTTTTGTTCTCCGAAGCATTCTTGCTTGCACATTTTCCAGGGTTAGCAAATACAGATTTGTTTTCCAAAGCTAAAAACAAGCATTCACTATCATCAACCTCATTTTCAGATTCATCATTAGAGATTCTGGCTTCTTCTTTAACATAATACAACTTCTTGTATTTCTTATCCTTTCTATCCTTATCTTTATAATCCTTGTTCTTCTTATGTACAGCGCTATTCGGACATCTTGAAGCATAATGACCAATATTACCACAACTGAAACATTTAAAGGGCAACATACCTGTTGTGACCTTTTCACACAACTCCCCATTGCAAATGGGGACCCCCTAATTTTTGCTTCGTTCGCATCTTTTGGCTTGTTTTTGGTTGGTTTTTCCCGCTGTCTCCCTCTTTGTTGCTTGTCTTTCCGGGGATGTGCCCGTGTCAATTGAAATTTTGGCTAAGTTTGGTGAATTAGGATTTGCATTTCTCACATCAGTTTGAGGTCAAATCAAGTTTGGCTAACATTGTTGTCAGGACGGCTACAAACAACTTTCCACTGAGTTTTCACCAAGGTCTGACAACTTACTATTTTTAGTAGGTACTTGATTTGGGGCATTTTCTCAGCACAGTTGAAATTCTGACCGCTACACTACATTTTGAGCACGTTGAGCTATCTTCCTGCAAATTTTGAGCTAAATCAAACAACTTACTATTTTTAGCAGTCCTGCCTTCGAAGGCCATTTTTAGGGTTTGCATGCGAAGTTTTTCAATGCATGTTTGGATAATATTTCTGGGTTTTTTGAGACCTACGCAATGGTATAACATGCAAAATGAGATGACGACTTTCAGTAGTCTCGACTTTGGAGGCTATTTTTAGGGTTTGCATGTTGGAATTTTCTATGCATGTCTGGACATTCTTTGTGGGTTTTTCAAAAGCTTCGCAAAGGTATAACATGCAAACCAAGATCAAGACCTTTTTCAAGAGCTGCCTTCGGAGGCTATTTTTAGGGTTTGCATGCAGGATTTCTCAACGCATGTCGACATAATCTTTTTGGGTTTTCCAAGAGCTTCGCAACGATGTGACATGCAAGCAGAGTTGATCACTTTTCCGGGACTTGCTATTTTTAGCAGGTTCACTCTGACAGCTTCCCAACACTTCAGAATCATGAACACAGTGACATGCAACAGAAACGGGGTCAAACGGAGGTCATTTGAAGCACATGCAAGACGAATTAGGGTTTCCAGCTTCGGGTCCCAAAATGAGGGGTCAAATACCAGAATTTTCGAAAACTGGTGTATCCCATTGCGATCCCTTAACAAATCTTTTGTAGAATCCGCACAAACCCAAAAATCCTCTCAAGTTAGAAATATTCTTTGGAGGTGGCCAATCAAGGATGGCTTTAATCTTCTCTAGATCAACTTTGACACCCTTGGCACTAATGATGTGGCCGAGATACAATAGCTCTGTCATCCCGAACTCACACTTTGATTCTTTGGCAAACAAACATTCCGCCTCCAAAATGCTAAGCACTTCTTCTAAGTGCTTGAGGTGGTCTTCCCAAGACTTACTGAAGATGAGAATATCGTCAAAGAAGATGAGCACAATCTTCCTCAACTGCTGTCTAAAAATCTTGTTCATACAAGATTGGAATGTAGCGGGAGCATTTGTCAACCCAAAAGGCATGACAAGAAATTCAAAATGCCCAAAATGGCATCTAAAAGTTGTCTTCTCTATATCCGCCTCCCTCATTCTGATTTGATGATAGCCCGAATGAAGATCAATCTTCGAGAAAAACATAGCCCCATGGAGCTCATCAATAAGCTCATCAATCCTAGGAATAGGATATCTATTCTTGATGGTCTTCTGATTTAATGTGCGGTAGTCAACACACACACGCATTGTTCCATCTTTTTTTTTTACCAACAACACTGCTGAAGCAAAAGGGCTTTTGCTTGGCCAAATAAAACCCATCTCCAAAAGCTCTTTGATGGTTTTCTCAATTTCATTTTTTTGCTTTTTGGGATAATGGTAAGGCGTGGTGATGACGAGCTTTGCTCCTTCTTCTACTTCAATCACATGCTCAAAACCTCTTTCAGGAGGTCTCCCAAGAGGTAGGCTACCAAAGACTTTACTCTTCTTGGTAAGTAAGGCTTGGATATCAGGATGATATTGCCTCTTCTCTTCCACTGGATCAGCTGGTAGGACCATACACTCTGCTGCCCACTCAACTTGATCATGACGGATCAGCCTTTCCATGCTTTTCAAGGACACAATTCGAGGGCCCCCATTTGACATCCCTCTCAAAACAACCTTCTTTCCATCAGCTTGAAATTTCAGCTCCATTGTTTGTAAATTCAAAGTGATCTCTCCAAGAGATCACAGCCATTGTATTCCTAACACGGCATCGGTATCACCAATACCCACAACATAGAAATCATTTTTTACTTCATAATTTCCTAACTGAATAGAAAGGTTAGGAATTTTCTTAGTGCATGACATGGTGAAACCATCAGCTACCATTACTTTGAAGCCTTCAAACTCTTCAGTTCTCAAACCTCTCTTTGTCACCAATCCGTCATCAATGAATTTGTGAGTTGCTCTAGTATCAATTAGAGCAACTATCCTTTGAGATCCAACCACTCCACGAACCCGAAAGGACTCATTTTTTTGAAAACTTGACGGTTGTGCTAAAGCACTACCATCTCCAACCTCATTTGGATTCTCTTCTAGAGCTTCTTCACCTTCACTACTTGTTGATTCGTATTGTTGATCAGACGAATCAGATTCTGATCCATAATCAGAATAGCCCTCCATTCGGTTTGCTTTGCCTCTTCCATAGCAACGGTGACCCTTAACCCAAGGTTCACGGCAAGTGTAGCAAACTCCATCTTTTCTAAGCTGTTCTTTGAGCTCTTCTGACATCTTTGGTGGAAACTTCTTTGGCAGATTTGAAGAATGTTTTTTATCCTTCTTATGGCTGAAAGGTTTCGAATGAAACTTAGGCCTTGGGGCTGCCAACTCCATGCTCCTAGCTTTCTTGATGGCTTTATCTAAAGTTGGTGGATCAAAGGCTTTGACCCAACCCTTCAAAGGCTCCATTAATCCTTCTGAAAAGAGAACCACAAGTCTTCTCTCAGTAATGTTAGGCACCATTACTGACAACCTTTGAAAATCAGCCACATAATTTTCTAAAGATCCTTGTTGCTTCAACTGTGCCAATTCTCCGAATCTCAACTTAGGATCCTTGGTATCAAATCTCTCGATCAGCTTGTTGGTAAACTCATCATAGGTGCGGATGAGGTTATGGCAAAGAGTGACCAATCCATGAGTCCACCATTCGTGAGTTATTCCATCCAAATGCAATGTGGCAAATTTAATTGCATCCTCTTTTGGCATTGGTCTGAGAGAGAGATAGTTATCCAATTTTTGCACCCATGATTTGGCTATACACTTGTTACTTCCATCAAAATGCTCCAAGGTTATCTTTCCCAAAGCTTGATGAAAATAATTTCTATGCCCCATAGGAGGATGTTGCTCATTCCTTCCTCCATTTCTCCGACTCCTTTGATTCATGTATTGATCAAAGGTCCAAGCATCTCTCAAATCGAGAGGTAAAGAAGCATACTCCATGTAAGCTTGACGTGCATCATCAGCAAAAGTTGGTGCAGCTTCAACCGGTTGTTGCTCTTCCCTTGGCATGAAGATGGGGAAAAGAGGTCTAGAGGATGACCCACTAGGAATTGCAGTATGTTGACCCACAATTCTATCTCTTCTATTCACCTCAGGACTGCCATTACTAGTATTTCCATTAACTCCACTGCTTTCACCAGTTGGATTATTTTGGGGCTGAAGAACATTATGTGCTGCTTGCTGATCCAATTTGGACAATAATCGGGACATCATGTCTATCATTTTATCAAACTTCTTCTCAACTCAGTCCCTCTCTTCATTAGCTTGCCTAACACTGTCTGACATTATTTCAACTGTTTGACCAACTTCTTCCACTGACTTTTCTGTACCTTCCACTGTTTTTCCAAGATCCCTTAAGGATTCTGAAAAAGTCTCTGCCTCTGGAACAGGTGGAAATTGATGCTGAGTTCTGGCCTGACTTCTAGTGAATAGTCTAGTGTCTCTTTCACTCATTAGACAACCAACTGCAAAAATGCCACAGGATGGCAGGGTCTTCGGCTCTGATACCACTGAAATATGCTAACCAATTTTTTTGATGCAATTCACAACATAAACCAGCACTAGCCAACTTGATTAGTGTTAGCTTGAAACTCCAAATACTATCAAAGCAACTCTAACCAAGAATACGCCCTAAAACCACTTAAGGAAGAGGGGTGGGCATATGGTCAGAGGATCCCTATGCTTTAACTTGATATAGAATGGAATGCAACTGAAACTGAAGATCCCAGTGAGGGTGAGGTGCTAACATATGACGGAGTTATTAATTGAAATTGAACAATTAGGCAAATACCCAGCCATAGGAATTCATACTAACTAGTTCTTCCGCTGCGGCGGGCATCCACTTAAAGTGGGGATTCACCACTTGATAGTGGGTACAAAGAGAGATACAATTTCAATTATCCACACTGGAGGTAAACCATCCAGGGGTACTTAATGTGAGAAAAGAGAAAGAATTGCAACAAATAGGGACTGGACAGTACTACTGTTTACAGTCTTACAAATAAGAAAGAGAGCTACAAATTACATGACATTACAATAGCTTCAAAGCACATGAGTATTGGATGGTCCCATACAAATAATTATCTCTCTAATTTCTGATAATGAATCAAAAATCTGAACTTTTTAAAGTCTGATAATTAAAATCAGCAAACTGAAATGAAGAACCAGCAACTGTGAACCCACTAAAATATTCATTACTCATTCAAAATACCTCAGAATCGAGTGATGTCTTTTGCAGAGGCCTTCTAGGAGGTAGGCGCCCATATTTTGATCACAAAACAGCATCAAAACTCCATATATAATTATTGCACAAATTCCAAAGCATCCCAGAATGGTATGGCCCTTGAGAAGGGCGATTTAGCAAGCAAAAATCACAAACTCAAAATTAAAATCTGATAATCTCCAAAGATGGTCGCCTTGGGTGTAGGAATGGATTGGAAAAGTACCCACAAGCAAAATAAATTCACTCCAAAAGCTGTATGCAAAAACCACCTTCAGCTATAGATGAACCAGCAAAACCAAAATTGATAAAACTCCAAAATTCTTCAACATATGAGCTCAATCTGCTAGTCTGATATTGAGAAGCAACAAATAGCCAACTAGGTGTTATCTTTCAAACACGAAATTGGACAAGAGGCCAGGAGGTAAGCTTTCTTCGAAGCAATAATTCAATTGTCATTCCGACAGCATAACATTAGCAAAGTTCATGGATGACAAAAGCTGGAACAAAGCATTCATTTTATAGAAGATTAGAAGACTTCAATTTCCCAAGAAGGTACGCCAAGAGTCACCAATGACTTTTCAAATTTCCAAAAATCTTCTAACTTCTCAATATGGCACTTTATCAAGGCACATTAAAACTTTATTTTAAAATAATATCTCCAAGAAAAGGCGTCCACTCTTCCCAAGGCATTAAAAGACTTAATAATATTTAATTCATCCTCCATGCAGGCGTCCCCCTTCAAGACCACCTTTTAAGAACAACTTCAAGTTATTTTCCTAGGCCAAGGGGTCAATTGCAAATTATAACATTAATGCCTTGTAATTAAAAACATGCCACAAATACTACATATGGAAGTCTGCAACCAAAAATATCAACTACTCCAACAAGAAAAGAATACACTGAAGCACTGCCAAAAGGACCACTGCTAAAAATAGTATTTACTATAAATAGTAAACACCCAGGAAAAAGCCATAGAACCTCCAAACATGGAAACCCTAATTTTACCTCAACCAACCTATGGGCCTCCGGAATAGGCTGAAGAGCGACTGAACTGATCACTAATGAGAAGGGGACATTACATCTTCCATAGAGAAAAGCGTGAAGAATGTGAGAAGCGTCAAGTTGCAGAAGAAACAGTGGCCATCACTTTAGTTATGGAGCTGCCAGAGTTACCAGTTAGTGAAATGCCAGTTTAAGTGTGCGGAGATTTCCAAGATTGTTTGAGTTGCTGACAAGCAGTGAATTGACAGTTGAGACATGTGATGACCTTTAGATGGTGATGTAGTCAACAACCTCGTGAAGGGGTTACTTGCCCGAGATCAGGGCTAGTGAACTCCAGATCAGGACGTCCCACCTTTTTAGGATAGACATTAGACACAGCGGTTAACTCGACGCTTCTTTCCGAGTTAACTCGTTGTTCCACATCTTATGCATGTCTATCTTGGAAGCATCTATGTACACTTGGAGTTTCATTTAGGGTTTTCGTTAACTGATGGTAGTTTTCCAGTTAACTTGCTTTCAATAAGGACGTGCATGCTTGCACATTGTCCATCTAGATTAGATGTATTGGTTAACTGATGGTAGCTTTCCAGTTAACTGTATAGCTTTCTTTATTAGGGTTTAGCAATAAAATCTTGCATGTATGCAAAATTGTAGTTGACTCAAGATGATTTTAGGTTTCCCTACACCTTTTGATGTCTATTAATAAGAGCTTTCAGCTCATTTGTAATTAACTTTTGCACGAGATAGTAATATATGTTGAGCCCACCTTGCCTGTAATATTGTTGATTCTGTATCTGTTTATGAGTTTTATTATGATGATGAATTGTTATGCCACTCTGGTTTCATGTTATTATCATGGTGAATGCTCATCTTAGTTAAATATAGTGGCTAGTTTGATCGTGGATTGCATGCGTGTTTCGTCTATGCAATTTACTATCTTGGTTGGCTATTCTTTGTTTTGTTTCTAATAAGTCTATTCGGATAGCAAATAGTTGAGCCCACCTTGCCTTCACGTTGTGAGTCTGTACCCGGTTTATTGTATATTTGTCGTTTCCAATAAACTACTTCCCAGCCAAGCAAATAGTTGAGCCCACCTTGCCTTCACATTGTGAATCTGTACCTGAAGTTTATCGTATAGAACATTCCTGCTCCATTTCCTCATGCTTTGTTTACTTGAGAAGACTGGATAGATTAAAAGCTTTAGTTTAGTTGTAATTAGTGATTTGCGAAACCAGAAAATCCTTAGCTGCAACGTTCGTGGTTTTTCTTAACCTTGTGCCTCTTTCAGCTGAGACAAAAAGATAGGAATTAGTTTAGTTTACTTTTTTCAAGCATTTGTCTGCACAACGAGGGAGCTTCCCCTCCTAATTTGAAGAGCACTTATTACGTAGTGTGCATTGTTGTCCATACCAATTTGCACTCCAGAGGTGTTAATTGTTACACAAACACATTTCAAAGTTACCAATCCTTTCTTCACCACAAATCAGTTGATTTCCTTGAGGAGAGCTTGTTTCCATTTAGAAAAATTAGACGTCTTTTTCCCATATCAAATAATCGCTCTTATTTGAGAATAAGAGACCTAGGCTTAATTTGATTTATTGCTCACCATGTTGAATCACCTAGCAAAGAGGTTATTATTTAAAGTGGCCCCACCTTTATGAATAATTAAATAAAATTAATGAACTATAGCTTTTTTAACCTTTATTTAATTATCGCCTTATTCCCTTGTAGCTCGATTTATTTATAATCTGCGGGAACACAAAGATTAGAAAATTCCTTCATAAATGACCTTAATCAAAGAAGGACATTACAACACTTAATCGTAAGCATGAACTCTGTTCATTTCTTTCTCATAGGAATTAGTTATGTTTTGTTACTTTGTTACAAAGTCTTCCTTTTCACAATCATTGCATCTAATAGCCTATGTTCCACCAAGTTTCCGGAACATGGACAATAGGGGATGAGGGAATGCATTTTGGGGATGGATATTTTGGAGGCCATTTTAGAGGATGGCAAGGGAACAGCTATTGATAAATAGGGAAATTTTAAAAATATAGGGACATTTCAAATATTCATATAATACCATTAATAAGGCATTCATCATATACATTATAGATCTTTAATACATAACATTTACAACAAAATGCCCAAAGACTGCAAGTTCCAACTACAAAATGAAAAGAAATTAGAAAATATGCTATCACCCCTGAACAACCAAAGAACTTGTGCAATCAATGAGCCTATCTCCCTTGTCTCAGAATTGTAGTGGTTGACACAAGCAACAACAAGTTCTTGACTTTGTATTGAGATTTGAAAGGAGGCTGCCTCAATAAGACTGAAACTTTTGCCATTATATGTTGCAAACCTGCAATTTAGTGACTGCAAAAACAACTTAAAGTTGTTGTTTGCAATGATGAAAATCACTATCTTGGGAATGAAACACCACCTTGACAGGTACAAATGGAGCTTGAAATCCTAAGTTTGTTTTGCCTGATTTTATTTTGAAAACCCTGCTATTTTACTAACTGAAATGGCTGAAAACTTCTTTCCAATTTGCAAAGTCAACCCTAACAACATGTGACTGTCATAAACCATAAAGGAGCTTGAAAATTTGTTGTTTTGCAGACCAAAATTTCTTATTGAGTGCTGAGAGTGGTGTGGGGGCCTACAAAAGAGCAATAAAATATTTTCTAATATATTTTGGGCCTTTTTTAATTAAAAAATTGAGTGTAATGGCAAGGGGATGGCTGGTTGTCCTTGAGATGCTCAGGGGACATCATTGAAATCCCCAACTGTCTCGGGGATGGTCAGCTGTCTGCAAGAAATCCCTGGGTTTCTGGGACGTTAAGGCCAGATTTTTTTTTTTATTAGGGATGGCAGGGAGACATTCCCTAGGCGTCCCCAAGTTCTAGAGACGTCCCCCTTACAGGGTGTTGGCATTTCAATTCGCACCTCTAGAATGCGGATTGGAAACGGACAGCTATGTTGGAAAAATTGTCCTTGATGTCAAAGGTACAAAGACGAAGCTTGCTAAAGGAAGATTGTTGGATATTACCATCGATGAGTCAAGGCAAAATGAGAAGATGAGCACAACTGAAGATAACATATTTGAAAGAAAGAACTAGTGGAAATGTGTCATTGATGTCAAGGAAAAAAACAAGATCAACTTAAAGATATTTGCACATAGAAGAATGATGAGACTAATCAAGGCTGAGAAAAGATGTGGTTTGTACTGACCAAAGAATAAGAACATGAGTTTAATAGAGTTGGCTAAATACATCAACAGATATCAAGGGCTTGATATCAAAACCATAAATGATCAAGAAAACATCAGTTAATGGAGTTTGCTGAGATTAATGAAGTTTGTCATCTGTACACAAGTGGTCAAGACATGCTACAGAACATAATACAGTATGCTGCATTTTTCAAAAATAATGTTTCAGGCCAATGCTGTATCACTCAGAAATAGTGCTTCTTGACATGCTTCTACAAGACATGCACAAGACGTCATACTTGCAACTGAGCTTGATTAATGTGAAAAAATCTCTAACCAGGTCAATATATATGCCTTCTGTGCATGTCTAACAGGGAAGTCATGGCTGCAACAAGCTGAAGTGTCTCTTTACCTTGTCTGATGTATATATGCCCTGCACACATCTCAGCCCGTAATACCCATTTAGTAAGGCATGCCAAACTGTATCCGAGTATCCATCATTCTTTCATATTTGTAATTGACATCTAATCCTAACTAATTCCGTGAAAATTAATCATTTTGAGTTGTTCCAAGCCAGCAGGTTCTGCAGATTCTCTGTGTGCTTTCCTGTCAAAGGAGGGCAAGTTTGACTTTGAACTATCAGACTTACCTAACAATTCATTATCACTTTTAAAATCCCAAAATAGGTCAACTTCTTTGCATCTCTATACATGATCATCTCTGTATCACAACTGCTTGACCTTCCCAAAGATCAGAATCATCATCATCAACCTATATGCAATACCTATGTCCCACAATTACTAGAGTATTTTTTTCTGCAGAAAGACACCCTTTATCCACAACAATAGAGTGCATAATCCTGAGTCAGCATACTGAATAATGTTGGTTTCAAAGAGTTCACCTTAGCGTCCCTTTCCACCTGTTTTCACATCTATAATATACTCTTAACAATGACATCTTGACTATCTATGACCAGGCTAGTTTTAACAGCCATTCTTAGCAAGCTATATGAACACTCTTTGAGAATACAATAATTATAGTTCAGTAATTTAATTGAACTTCATCACGTAAAGAAGGATTAAACATAAGGCAATGTTTATTATCAAAGGGTATAGAATTGGCTGGCATACACACAAACTCTACACACTTGGCTAGTAACTCTCAAAGTTTGCCAAAAATGAACAACTTGCAAAAGGTTACAGAACAGTCAAAATATCGATGCACAGATCTATCTGCTTTATAAAGTTGTGAATGTCTCATATAGATGGACACAATATGGGAATTTTCAGTATACTCCCTTTAGCATGCCTTGAAAAAGAGGATGAAGATCCATCAAATTTATTGAAAGTGAATTTTGTCTGGTATTTTTCATGGAATTCTCCTGAAATGTAAGCTACTGGGCACACAAATTGTTACTTGCAATTCAATGATTGTGGGAGTATAACAAAACAGGATGACAAAATTTCTTTGGAACTGTTTTGCAAAGACAGTTGCAAAAACATAATATCCAATCTTAGGATTTTCTCAGCAGATACCAATAAGGGGCTTTTGAACACAATATAGAAGTCCAACTAAAAATAATGAAGATCATATCAAGATGTTATTTTGTTGCTTCCCTGTTTGACACACAAAACATATGAAAGTTCTGAAAGCAAACAAATGATTTGAGAGTGTGTCTTAATGAACTTTGGTCTCACAGGTTATAAGGTCTCTTCAATTCATAAAAAATTAAGTCAAGGAGGGTTGTTGTCAAGAATGGACGTGCTTGCTACAGTATTACAAATATTTAAAATGAGGCTGTGTTGAGTTGGTAGGACTGTAAGGGCTATATAATATATTTGAGAAAATGCCTCAATAATATGCTGAGCCATGGCCTGCAATATTATTGTAAAACAATGGTTTCTAGTCTTTTTGGTTATTGTGAGGAACAAAAATCTGTAGTTGCAGTCAGGGCATTACTGATTTTCTTCTTCCTCATTTTACTAAGGGTAATGAACCAATTTTCTACTCTCATTAATCGGTTGGGAAAAAATAGTATCAAGTTGTAACTGTTATTGCGGTTCTGGATTGAGGATAGTTGTAACTCTGTGTTTTTGATTTCTAATTGTCTCAGTAGTCAACAAAATTCAATACATTTTTCATTTGGTTTTTTCTTGTTTCAAATGAAATAGCGCATGGGCCCAATTGACTTCAAGCAATACAAAATGTGTATAACAGAACTTTCCTTTCTGAGTGCCACCCGAGCAGAAACAGATTGACTAAGAGCATCCCCAGATGCCTTTGATTTATGTGAACTCAATCTATTGATTGCTTCATTGGAAATCTTTGTGATTGGCCAAGGGAGAGAACGTGCAGTACTTAGATTAGTAGAACCTCAGTCCTTTTGTATACTTAATGATAACTTCCCAGCAGTTGTAGGCTTCCCTAGTCTGCTTTGAGGATTCTCTTTTTTGGTCTTTTGTAAGGTAGCTTTAAAGGCACATAACTTTTCAGCATGTAATTGTGCTTCGGCCAATGGACTTGGCTTTGTATTTTACCCACTCCACGTAGTTGTGTCAGCTTTCTTCTTTGCTAGTGCTTCTTCAGCTGCTTTCAACTGCTCTTCCTTGCTTTTCATTTCAGGCAATTCTGTGACATTTGCTTTACTTTGATTATTTTTTAGAATGCCTTTCTCACCCACATCACCATTGAGGTCTGCATCAGGATGCTTTTGATCAACAATGCTCACTAGGTCCTGGATATCATTATCTATGGCAGGATGCCATGATTGACCTAGAGAATCTCTTTCAGTATTTCTCTCTGGCACCATTAACAAATCAGCTGGCTCCCAGCTAATTGAAGTTTCAGAATTGGTTTTAGGGACATCATTGGAAGAAAAATCTCCTTTACCAATGGGTGGAAGCTCAGAATCCATATTTATCCATCTTCCATTGAATATTAGCCTGCTCTTGTGGTACAGACCTGGTTGAAACAATGAAAGAATCATCCACTAAATGCTGCCCATGCTGTATCCCTGGATGCAAGCGATCATCATTCCTACTAATTGTGTGCTTAATATTGTCACCTGTATCCCATTGTCAAACTGTATGAGCTAAGTGTATTTCACTATGTTGTTCAGAAATTACAATCGAGTCATCTATAACTGCCTTCTTTTGAATAGATAATGTCTCTCTCTCAGCACCTATTACAGCATGTTTTTCATCCCAGGTTGAATAACCCCTTTGAGTGAGCAGTCACGGTTCATTTGACATTCTACTTCAGATTTCTGACTCACCACGGTTAGCTTCTAGTTCAAAAATTGCTTGCATATCAGTATTTTCTGTGACCATATGTTATTTAATTTTCACATCCATTTCAGGCTCAAGTGAAGCTCAGTCATTTGCATGAATAGCATTGCTGCTGTCATCCTTTGGTTTATTTTGTGATGATTCACTGTCTTTCAGTAAGCATGTCTGAAAGACTTGCCGGCTTGAATTGTCATCTTCACCTCCATTGTCTGTGCTCTCTTAATATTTTCCATTTTTCTCACTAGAACTATGACTTTCAGCAAATTTATTATGAGACCCCTTTTTTCTTGAAAATCCCCCTTCATGCTTATGTTTTATCTCAGAAAGATCAATTACGATTTCAGGGTCACTATCACTCTCAGGCTCTGATTTTCTGATATTCCATCATGTTCCTTTGAAGTAATATAGTTGATATTTCAAATAACAACCATGCCAGATTGCTTATTACCTGACCTGTTGGAGGATCTTCTGTTTGAGGTCTTCAGAGGCCGAACCTCACATTCTTTCTCCAGCTCAGAATGTCCACCCTGGTCTGTAAGACCTTGAGATTGTGGGGCAGATCTCGGACTTCCTGGGCTTCCCACTTCTGTTCCATCTGTTGGATAATGTTTTGAGCCTGCAGACACAGTAGATTCTGACCATTGGGGTGGATGAAATATAGTATTGAATTGTGGCCAGTATGAATTTCTAGAATAACTTTGATAATATGGAGAACCAATCTGAATTCCTTGCACTGGAGGTCCAGACCCAACCATATGAGACTAGAAATTCTGGGCATATTGTGGAGGCTGACCTGGCCATACAGGCATTGTAAGCTGTTGAATATTTTCATTCCCTCCAGCTATTCCCATAGGAAGCGGTGCTGTTGCGGATATCCCATTATCTGCTTGTTAAGGAACCATTGTAATTAATATGAGTGATTAGCTAAGAGGAGCTCATTCACATAGCAAAAAAAGCAAGCCAAATACCTCTATTATGACTTAAGTTTGTGTAGTTCCCATTTGGACCTTGCATGACTGCTGTTTGTTTCAATTCACTTATATTGCTTGGATCATCACTGGCAGCATGAATCTTTGTCTGACAAACAGAGTTGCTGTTCAGCACAAACTCAGAAGTTCCCGCAAAGGACGGCTCAGATAAAGCAGAATTATCCTCTATAGCTGACATTTCCATCTCCTCCAACCAAAGCCCAGCTTCTTATTTTCTCTTGTACATATCCATGATGTTCAAACATGGTTTTCTGTTGCACATGCGACCAGTAAATTTCTAAATTTCAAGATGCATTTCCAACACCCACAGAAAAGATATTTGCTTCCAATCAGCACAGTAGTGAATTCATAATATATAATTATTTTAATAAATTGTAAATTAAAAAATCATGCACATGGTGAATGGAACCCTTCTGTCTTGATTTGAGCTCAGAAATAAAATTTCCAAGATCATTTTGTTTTCCAATTTTTCTGCCTATTATTGCAATAGAATTCTGTGGATATTTAGATAATAGTACCTCAAACGAAGAGCTCCAAAGTACTCTGCAAATGAGACTAGATCGGCCATGTGTTCGTTATCAAAGCCAGCAGCTGCTGCCTGTGCATAGGCCATTCCTTGTTCCTTCTGTAAAACCATATTTCGACTCTCCAGTATTTTTAAAAGCTGAACTCTGACAAAAGTAAATGTGTAGATGATATTAGATACATTTCCCAAATCTGTATCATAGCAAAATTAGAAGGGCAGAACATTGCATAGCATCTGCAAAAGAATTGAAGTTCTTACTCTGAATTTTCTCCTTGTACAGGTGGGGTATCATTTGCCAATTCTCTTCTTGGCTACATAAGATTACACCCACATTATAAGCTGATCCTGTCTCAAACTTTTGTATAATCCTTAACCACATATTTATTATAATGGATTTGCTACTTATGCATTGGATATGGATCATGTAGAGAAAGACTCTCATGCAAGTTATAAAATTATCATGTTCATTGAACATACCTTAAAATGAACAATTGTTCTCTCAAGGTTTAAATCAACCATCATATTTTTGCCTGTCCAAGTTCACACAAAACCATCATATCAAATAAAGAGATTAACAAAATTTTCCGAAGAGTGGTATTTCTGTAAGTAACTGTTTTGACAGTTTATATCAAAATTTATTACAACAGCTCACAATTGAATGACATGTTTCAACTTTCATCATAATGCATAGTATCTGCATATAGACCAGAAGTATTCAACAAATCAATTACTGCAATATTGATGTATTCGATGAAATCACAGAAAGTTGATTGATAGTTGTATTTTGTATGATAAAATCTCCAATATAATAAGATCAAGGTGAAATGCAAAATCTCCAATTTAATATCAAGGCTATGAAGATGGTAGTAACACCTCCCATGACTAAGCCCTTTTGAAGCTCTTCAAGTTCTTTACAGAAGTTACTAAATGCTAATGATGGAAGAAGAAAAATGATGCATAACCGAGGAACTAAATGCAAGCAATTATGTTAGAAATTATGATCAGATGTAATGCACAGAAAATTAATTCAAAATCAGACACAAAACACAGCAGATACCCTGGGAAAACCCTCCACTTGAGGGAGAAAAACCCAGCAACAATATATCACTTATATATTGAAACACAAAGTGAGTCTCCTTTACAATAGAGGCCAATATCAAGGCCAAGAGAGAGCACCACAATCTAATGCTCGCACAGCAATATGATAATGCCCTAAGAACTCAGCCTTCTATAATGAACCAAACTGCTCTGCTCCTTCCTCTTATTTGCACCTCAGAATAATGATGAATAACGAATGAATAAAATGGATGATCAACAATGAGAGAACATAGAGTATATATACAATGTGTAGTGGAGAGGACGCGGCCCTTCATAACAAATCGGCCTCCACCAAAAGTTGGCCACCAAATGAATTGTCTCTTCATAGAAAATCGCGCCTAAGAGGAGTATCTCTCTTTGCAAATTGCATCCAAGGAGCATGAGGTCGGCCTTATAAAAACTACATCTCTTCATTAAAATCGTGCCTTCAATAATTAAAAATAGTTAAGATAAAATCGTGCCTCTTCAACAAATTGAAATCGCTATAAATTAAATAGCCCTTGGTAATTCAATTTATCATCATTAAGGAGATCATTGGAAGGATACAACCGACGCTGCTATGAACCTCAACACTCCCTCTCAGCTAGGGAGGATACTTCCAGTTGCATAAGACATATCACCTCATCGTGATGTCAACCACAATGGCTACACCCATATGTGGAAAGGAAAGATATCACCTCATTGTGATATCAACCATCATGGCTACACCCATGTATGGTATGTACAAGTGCTCATCACCCAACGTGATGTTGTCACCTCATCGTGACGTTCACCATGGCTCTCCCAGAGGGTGAAAACGCAAGTACAAGAAAATTCATCACGAACTCTTTCATGTGATGTCATGGAGTCACACACATGACATCCACCATGGCTCTCCTAGAGGGTGGAAACAAGGGCTTTCACCTCAAATCTAAAAGAGAAATGCATTAACAAGGGCTTGCACCTCAAATCTCTCTGAAAGAGAAATGCATTAAAGAAGATCACTGATATTGAGACTCCTTCTTGGCTAGGGCTTGATTCTCCACCATACCAAGCTTGTCTCGAAAGTACACAAAATTTATCCTGGAGAGAGGCTTGGTGAGAATGTCTACTGTCTGTTCATTAGTGCTGATATACTTCAACTAGATTGCTTTCCTCAATACCATATCTTTGATATAGTGGTATTTGATTTCCACATGCTTAGTTTTGTCATGAAACACAGGGTTGACAGAAAGCTTCACATAGCTTTGGTTATCACAATGAATGATAGTAGGCTCCATTGATTGTCCAAACAATCTTGCAAGGAGCTTTTGAAGCCACACTGCTTCTCGAGCTGCCACACAAACTGCAATATACTCGGCCTTTGCTGTACTCAATGCTACAGGTGATTGCTTCTTGCTACACTAGGATATCATCATAGACCCCAAACTGAAGCAACATCTAGAGGTGCTCTTCCGATTAGTGACACACCCTGCCCAATTAGAATCAGTATAACCATACAACTTCAAATCCACACCTGAAGAATATCTCAACCCATATCCAATTGTGCCACGCAAGTATCTTAGAATATGTTTTGCTACAACTAGATGTATCTGCCTTGGTTCACACATGAACTGACTAAGTGCACTCACTGCATAGCAGATATTTGGTCTAGTATTGACTAGATGCATGAATGATCCAATCAATTGCCTATACAACATGGGATCCACCAGATCTGAACTAGCTGCAGCCTCCTTCAACTTATGCAAGTTGGTCTCCATAGGTGTAGACATGGATTTGCAATCCATCATACCAAATCTCTTCAGAATATCAATAGTATACTTCCCTTGAATTAGAATCATCTTATCTGGCTTCTGCCAAACTTCTAAGCCAAGGAAGTAATGCATGAGACCCAAATCCTTCATTTCAAATTCAGAAGCTAACTCCTTGCATTTGATAATGAGGTGATCTTCTCCAGTCAGAATCAAATCATCAACATAAAAAACCAAAATCAAGGCTTCACCATCAATTACCTTGAAATACAGGTTAGAATCAACATCGTTCTTGGAGAAGCCCAAGCTTGACAGGTAACAATCAATTCATTCGTACCAAGCACAAGGAGCCTACTTAAGACCATACAAGGCCTTCTTCAGCCTGCAAACAAGAGACTCCTTCCCATGTACCTTGAATCCATTAGGTTGCTCAATATATACTTCTTCCTCGATTACACCATTCAGAAAAGCTGTCTTCACATCCATTTGGTGAATCTTCCATCCTCTAGATGCAGCAATAGCAATGATTGTCCTGACAGAAGTGTAACGAGCAACTAGAGCGAATGTTTCTTCATAGTCAACTCCCTCTTTTATGAAAACCCTCTAGCCACGAATCTTGCCTTGTATTTCTCAATGTTCCCATCAACCACAAGCTTGATTTTGAAGAGCCATTTAGAAGATACCATAGATTTTCCTTCGGGTCTAGGAACCATGTCCCAAACATCATTCTTGAGAATGGACTGATACTCTTCTGACATAGCATCCCTCGAAACTTGTTGACTAGAAGCTTCTTCAACACTGGAAGGCTAGGCTCGAACTCAATAATCTAACTCATCAAAGCAACATAGTTGGAGAACTTATGAGGTCTCTTACTTTCTCTAAAGGTTCCTTTTGGTGCTGCAAACCTTTCTGCCTCCTACATTGTTTGCCTAGCCCAAAGAGGTATTTTTCTTCCAAGTTAAATGATATGATGCCATCCTTCACCTAACCATCTATGTTTCTCCCTTCTAAGACTCAACGATGTTGAATGAAATCTTTTTTTTTTTTAACCGAAATTTTCTTCTCAAAACCCCAAATTAATTTTCTTCAAGAACCCCCCATTTTTTTCCCACAGAATCTCCACCTTACAATTATTTTGCAGACTAGACCTCTCCCATCCCCCAAATCTCTCCAAAATATGATAATTATTTACAAAAAAAAGCTGTTGATTTTCAAAAACAAAAATCAAATAAAAATCTCACAAAAACAAGAAGTTTCTATTCTACAATCAGTTCAAAGTCACGCATGTGCTCCAAGAAATCTTTTTCTATGTTTTTAATTATTCTAGCTGATTGTCCATTATCACATTCCATTTTTAATATTTTATTTTATATTGCAATATTTTCCCACATTTTTTATTTATTATAATCCCACCATCATTAGTAATTATATTTATATTTAGTTACAAAAACACTTTTCAACTTAATAATTTAATTTAATAAATTAATCAATCAAGAACAACAATTAACAAACAACTTAAACTAAACAATCCGAAACAACATTTACCAAACATTTATCAAACATCATGAAAGGTTGAATCATAGAGGGCAGTGCATGTTTGATGTATCTTATGGATTTTTGTAAATAGAGGAGTCACTTAGAAGAGTGAGAGATTCATGGGGGTGTTTCTAGATGATGCCTTACTAAGTTAAAAAAAAGTCACACCAATCCTCTATGTCACCCTATAAGTGAATGAATTCAGTTTGGATGATATCTACTGCAAAATTGACCATTAAATCAGCAGCCCTTCTTGCCTCATGGTGGTAGCATGTGAAACTTATCCATTTGAATTTTGCAATAAGTGGTTCCTCTAGGAGACTTCTTCGACATCAATTTGTCCATCAACCTTATAATGTTCTAGGGATTGCTCACTACTTTGGCAATGTTATTTTTCTTTCGTGCAAATCTGAGAGCTTCCACCCGGGTGATAGATTCTGGCATGATGCTTGTAGCTTGGGGAAAATGCCTGTAGGCATTCCCCAAGATAATCTCAAATTGTACCTCCAACTTCAGCAATCCTGGGGCCTCCTGTTGGGGCTTCATAAAAATTTGACTTAGCACACTATCTTGGAAGGAGCCGATTGAGCCTTTATTCCTTCTACTGGCAGTGCTGCCAACCTTACTAGAGGGAAAGGTGGACAGATGAGGGGTTTCCCATTATAGCTCAACTCTCCTATCCCTGTCACTAAGCTTTGCTCAAAGGAATTGCACTGTTGAATGTTTCCACAAAAGCTTCCTTCAAACAAGAATTGAACAGCTCCTACATTTTCTGTTTTTCTTAAAAGGTCCTGAATTCCTGAACGTCTTTCAAAATACCTTAGCTGTGACTGACCTATATTGAACCTACCAACCTTGCAGGAGGTGAGCAAGATCAGCTAAACATTGTCCTTACTTTCTGGAAAACCACTGAAATATTAAATGGACAACACATTCAATTAATCACATTTATTTGATGCTTGATAGTCAGGGTTTGTTGTGTCAAACTAACACACTTTTGATCAAGTCAAACACAGGATTTTTTTGGGAAAAAATGTGAAAAATCAGGGGTTATTCAATAACCAATGTTTAAAACACAAATTATATAATAATCCACAAAAAATTCATAAAATCTCTGCTGTGGTTTAGGGTTTAGGGATCAATTTGCCAAATTCTTCCTATTAAATGTGTAATTGAAATCCATTTACATTTGTAGTTTTCTGTGTCAACGTTGTGTAAATGTAATGCAACTATGGAAAAACCAAATTCAGTTCTCCCAAGCAAAGGGGCAATCAAGGAGAATATGGTCAGGACTTTTCTCACTGAACACACAAAAAATGTAGTGAGAAGGTTTGACGAATCCAATATGCAACAGTGTATCTTGACTTATATTTCAAAGTTCCATAGTCAAAATTGACCTATATTGAGCTTGTTGACCCTGTTGGAGCTTAGCAAGATCAACCGAGTGTATCCATTTTGACTTTTTGGAGCAAACCAAATCCAAGTCTCTGAAGAAAAGGGGAAGTGGATGAGAAGATGATCAAGGTTCTCTTCATTGAAGGGAAAAAAAGCTTATTGCCAACATTTACTAAACACATATTGCTTGGATATCTAACCCATTTTAGGTTGTCCGGCTCACTTGACCTTGCAAGAAATCAGATTGTTTTGAATATTGTGAGTTGTAAGGATTCCATGTTTGAGTGAAGGCTAAACCTTGTAGGATCCTTCCCTTTTCTTTCAAGACCTATTCTCTCCTATGTTTTAATCCCCAAACTATCATATAGATTTCCTTAAGCTCTTCAAAGTCTTGATGGAAATAATGAGGCCCTAGTATGGAGTCATGGACCATTAACCCCTCCAGACTAAAGATATAGAGCTATCTTTTATGTCTCAACATAGATTCTTCTAAATGATGTCCTTGCTTTACCCAAGGAAATTCTATATAAAAATTGATTTTATCCATTGGTTACACTATTACCAACAGGAAAAATGCTCTTCATAGAAAAATGGAAAGATGCCCAATTCAGAATGGACGAGATGTATTTTGTTAGAAGGTAATACCAGATGAACAACACATGTTTGTGAATCACCTCCTTGTTTGAGTACACCTTGCATCTAGGGAAAGCTTCATGGTCAGAAAACTTTAATTTATATATTGTAATGTTTACCATTAGGAAAATGCACAATTGATAAGATAAACAATCATATGGGGTTCCTATTTAGAACCCCAGAGCCTGCATTCTTGGTTAAGTCTGGTTCAAAGAAAGATATTTTTTTGTTAGTGAAATAGCTCCATGTAGGGCTATAACGATAACTATAGCCTTGGACACAATAATGCCTACAACTTTATCATCATAGAATGAGAAAGAATGGAAATTGCAATTTAAACTTGTACATTTTGCGGAACATATTTGGACACTTAACAAATTGAATGATGTTCTTGACCAAATAGGTTGAATGATGAAAAATAAGCCATAAAGTTTTCTCTCTTCAGTCAATTATGATCCTAATGTGCAAGGAAAATCAATAATAGATGTTCTAGAACCAAGATCCAGTATCCTAAAGCATTAGTGTTATTTTATAGTGAACAAAAAGCTAATAAATGAAAAGTTTCAATACAGATTTTGTGCTGCAATCTTTTGAAATCTTAAATGCCATGATGATTGTATTAACTAATATTTTTGTCAACAGATTTTGACCATTTCAAACGAACTCACTTTTATAGCTTAAGAGGGGTGGTCTGGATTACGTGCAATGACTGTACCATTTAGTTCATTGTTTTCTTGTTCAGCTGAGCTCTTTAGTTCTGATGATGGATTACGACTAGGCTGGTGATTCTTTAGATGAAATGGGAAGCTGCCAAAGTCTTCAAGAGTAGATCTATTTTATTTGTAAAATAAGCTCATCATGCAGAAAGGAATTGTTGAATGCATCAATGCTACAGTGTGTGTATGTATTGGAGTCTATAGACATGGTCTTATTTTTTTGTAATTTATGGTGGTTGAGTTTCCACCGTCATGTTTTGTGGTCTTTTCTGTCATGGAGATCATTGAAACATACAAGAGCCTTTTATCATAATATTCTATTCAGCTTTGTCTTATTTCTTCTCAATTTGGAGATCATAAATACTTATCATTGAGTGAAAATTGTTGCTCTGGTTTGTTTTCCCATTGCATTTGTACATACAAATATATTCTGATATTAATAAGATCTTGATTGAGACTACTTTGGGGTTTTCATTTTAAAGTTTAGGATCCAAAGCTTTGTGTGGGCTATTTAAGGAAAATAAAATTGTCAATAGAATATGTTAAAGGTTTATAATCTTTTGAGTTCTAATGCTTCAAATCCAATGCATCAAGTTTCCAAATTTCTACATAAACTGATCCATCTATAATTCTTGTTTCATATATGTAAATGCAACTGAACAAGTAAAATGTTATTGTGGTTAACATCTATTTGGACAGAAATGTTACTGTGATCAGTATTTTTTCTGACACTAGAAATTAAAATGTGAAGCTTCAAAGAACATAGGACTTAAGTTTCTAAGATTACAAGAAATTTTAGCACACGGACAAACAACTTAACTTCATTAGTGTGCTCTTCAAAAGAAACTTTTCCTATACTTATTTAGTGTAGAAGAAACAACTAACGTACATTCATGTCCATTCCTGTTAACTATTTGCCCATGCTTTTTTTTTCTTTTGAACGGCAGGGCGGAGTTTTGAGGTACATGTGCATCCTCTTTGGCTTAAATCCATCAAGTTAGGAGGAAAGTATATCAATTAATATGTTTTTTATGCATTTTTAAGATCTAAATATAAAATTCAAGGTTATATATCCATCATCCAAGTGAAGTGCAGATTGGAGGAAATAATGCAGCCAATCAATGGACCCGGAAGCAATGATTAAATCACTCCCACAAATTAGGAGTAAAATCTTCTATTGTTGATGGAAAGGCATTTAATTGGCCAATCAGTTTACTATAGTACATTAAATCTACTTCATAGACAAAATCAATAATGCTTTCATTTTATTTGTTATCCCAATATATCTTTCCTCACACCCATATACAAAAATAACATGCATAAAATGAAATAAATTACACCTAGCTCATTAGTATCATTTAATTCAAAATCTAGTGTTTAGATCCATACCCGTCAACATGACCTATATTCTTTAATTTAAATTGAAATCCTACTCTATGGTCAAGAAGACGAGAAAAAGCTATCTAATTATTGAATCCAAGAATGTGGAATCAAATCAAGATATTTGTAGTGAGGAGAGGAGATACATGATGAGTTAGGCGTTGGAATCATAAGGATTCTCCTTTATTATAAATAATGTAGCATGAAATCCCTTATTTTTGCAATGTGCACAAATAACTTCATATAAAAATAATAAAATCTAATATTCTTTTAGAAGAGGAAGTTTTACCCAAAAAAAAATTAGGCTAGGGTGTCATTCTCATTTTCCCTTTCAATTATTAAGTAGGAGATATTACCTCAACTTCAACTTAAATTTGATCATTCAAGCTTTCTAGACATTAAGAATTAGCTTATGTATGGACCAAACAACCATGCTATTATCACTACAATGTTCTTCATAAATTTCTTAGGCACATAGGAGAGTATTAGAAGCTTTCCCTTTATTCAACTTGATAAGAGGTGAATGTAATCCTTGTTTTTGTCTTGCTTCTTCTAGTCAAAGGTTACATTACTATGCATGTGCAATAGCCTTCTTTCTTAGAATGGAAACACCATGACATTATCATTACATTACATTGTAGACTTCATACATTTCTTAGCACATAGGAGAATATTGGAATCTTTCCTTCCATTCTTGATAAGAAGTGGACATAATCCCTATCATAGTCTTGCCTATTCAAGTTGAGTTGGAGGTTACATTAAGATGTATGCACAAGATCTTTATTTCTTGGAATGGTGTTTCTTCCTAAAAAGGGAAGGCTAGTAATGGGGTTTTGATCATGGGCCCATCTTCCTCTTCCAATATCATATACTTTTGAAACATTAGTCCTTTGAGGTCTTGCTTTGTATAATCCTAAGATAATAATTTCAACTAATGTCTAGTAATAATTTTCTTAGGAATTTTATTATCATGACAAAAATTCTTTATCTGTTGTTCAACTTTAGTTGTATTCCTAGATATAATATATGTCAACCAAGTAAGCATTTTTAATGATTAAATGCAATATATTTTCAATAAGTCTACAAGGTTACCATGAAACATATGTTTGCATGCTACCAAAGTTGTAACAAGTATTTTTTGTTTGTGGGTGTCCATCTCTAGCACAACCATATTATCCAAAAATTTCTCTTTTAATGTGCATTTATATTCCTTGAGAGGTCTATAAAATTGACCGTTTAAATGTTCTTTGTTTCCCCAAGCTTATCCTTTTTAAGCTTTCCTCCTCTTTTACTTGCAAATCTATTTCATTGTTAATGGCCTTTTTTGTCTTGTAATTGAACAACCTTTGGTTTGTGTTCATGTAGTTCCATGTTAAGTGAGTTGTTTTATAAACCTAAATGGATATTTTTACCAAGTTTATCTTCTAATTTGAACCAGACATCAAAGTTTTCTTTAGCAAGTTTATATTCATAATTGGATATTTGAATCTTTACTATTTGTGACATGTTTTATTATTGCCTACTTCTACACCTCACAACATCGACTTAAGCCACCAAAGATAGTTTCATACTTGTCACTTGGAATTTTCCTTTAGTTTCATAAGCCACTAGAGCATATAATCTTGAAATATGTTTAACCAAGTTGTAGTAATAATTTAATTAGGTTATCTTTCCAAATAATTCTAAGAAAAAAATACATAGTCATATTGTAAAATCACTAACATCTCATCTTGATGTTGGTCGCGTCCACAAAAGGATATAAAAGTCACGGAAAATCCTAACCTGGGAATTGGACATTCCAGTAGGCGACTAACATCTTCTTATGGTTGTTCATTTACATTGTTAAACCAAGGAATATATACTTGAAATGGAGCGGCACTGTATGTGCACTAAGAACCAGTTTCAGTCACGATTTACCAGAAATAAATGCGTGAAAGGAATTCTACTTATGCTACAGGAATGTAATGCGAAGCCTTCTAAACTTAATCAAAGTAGAAATCATGACAACTATGACTAAGAAACAAACTATGAACTGGCCTTATGCTGTAGGAACAAACACAGGGATGGATTCCCGATGCTGCAGGAACAATATAAGACTGAGTTTGCGCTGAAACTTTTCATAATGAAATCTAACTTATGATCAATAGGAAATAAACAACTAACTAACTACAAATACTTACTAAGTGGGCCCCCTTAGCAAGCATCAACTAGTTATGCAAGAATTGAACTCAGAACTTCATCAGCTTTTATTCATAAACTCAGAATGATATACATTGTTATGCTCATATGAAAACTAACACAAAACACTATCTCTCATTATAATACTAACTTTTTCATACTCTGTTTGCTCACTCGCGCAGGAGGAACACTTATTTAAACCAGAAAAGCAACTAACTTAACAAAGAAAGACGTGGACATAAATGTATCTTGAAACCGAGGAACAGACTTCTCATAAATGAAAGCATATTCGTTCAACACGATCCAGAGAGAATTTAACATTCCACTCTTCCCAGATTAATGATCATTTAGATTTCTTCCCAACGACCCGATCAGAGAGTCTTCGCTAGAACAACTTCCTCGACGTCGTGCAGGAAATGGACTTTACTGCAAGGCCAAGATCTGCTGCGCTTGACTCATTCATGCTCCCTTCAACAACCTACGATGCACAAGGCGACAAAGGCGAAAGAAAGCATGCATGGCAAACAACACGATACATTCATTAATCACATATTAAATCTATTTCATTATTCAAAAACCACATGCATTATACCAGTCATTTGGGAGGTCAAACAGGGTAATTAATAAGACACATAGAGATGTTAAGCTGCAAGAATATAGGAATGTATTGCTACAGGATACTACCCCCTTTTATATAAAAAGTCTTTAATCAAAGAGTTAAAACATCCATTAGCAATAAGAGTAGAGATATTAAAAATACATCATAATACTCAAATTATGAGCATATTCTGAGCTTGTCATCTGCCCCTTACTTAACCTAATGATGGTCCGCCAGCATTAAGTTTCCTAGTTGTCTCTCTGAAATCCGTAAGAGCAGTATGGCCTTGTGGTGAAGTTCCAAATTTATAGTAGAAACCTCTGAAATGTTGCCATCTTTCATATCTGCGGGTTTCTGTATCCTTATTAACATCTGTAGCTCGATAGGGATAAAGTGGCCACATAAAAACTGGAGGTCGAAATGTTATTGGCAACCATAACTCGAACCTCTTCTGAAGACCAAGTTGTATGTACTTCTTTGTCCTTCCAAGGGCTGCTTTAAAATTTAGGGGGCTATGAGGCTCAAATTTCCTCAGACCCACAGTCAATTTCTCCCATCTCTTTTCAATTTTGGAAGAGGAAAGCTTCCAAAACAGATATGGTTGGCCTTTGAATTCTTCATACACTTGCTTCCTGATATCTAATATTTTTATTCTTTCAGTTTGATCATTGAATCCATACGCAACAGTAAGCCAAGTTTTTCAACATTGTGTAGGGATTTGAGCTTTCATGTCGCAATGGGATAGGCTCATCCCTTTCAGCCTCTTCATAGGCCTCCAATTGTCTGCCATAATTAGTTTCATTGGCCGCCCATGACATGAGTGACCTCAAATGAATATCACCAATATAAAGAAGTGGATTCCACTCTGTTTCAGAGGGAATTATCAATCCATGCAAATAAAATTCACATAAAGAATTCTTCAGCCAACTAGGGGCTACTTGATAGGCATCATAAAATTATTTGGCTGTATGAATAACATGATCTAAATTCCTTGAAATTTTCATTAATTGAAACCAAAGAAATTGTCTTTAGGCACATAGCATAGACTTGAGGCGGTGGTCTACATTCCATAATTTTACCATTTATTTTCATCATTTCATCCATTTTCTTTTTCATTTCTTGGATTTCCTGTTTCTGCTTTTCAATTTCTCTTTTCAATTTCTTCTTCTCTTCCTCCCAAAGACTTTGTTGAATTTCAGTCTTGGCTAAGTGGCGGAAACTCAAGGTTTGAAATGTGACCAGCCTCCATGTGGTCCTGAGGTATTCTAAAAATTCAATCAAAAATGTCTTTTAATAGACAACCATTGCTTGACAAGTTGCAGGGGGTAATGAGGTTTCATTGGACACTTCCAATTGTTCAGGTTGTTCTTCCTCTTGCTGCAAGATGAATTCTTGTTGCTGCACAGGAGGAGATTGTACTTCCTCTAAAATTTTCCTAGCTGCTTCAGCCAAGTCATCAAGACTTGGCATTCCCCTTTCATTATTAACATGTTGTGCTTCCTCAACTTCCATTGGCTCATTTTGCATTTCCTCAGAAACAACAGGTGGGCTATGTGGAACATTCTCAGATACATTCTGAGAATCATCATGACTGTATTCTTCAGAGTCCTCTGAAATTATTATAACTTCAGGTTGAGCAGACGTTGAGGTGACTTTACGTTGTTTCCTTGCTGAAACTCTTTTTGGCAATGTTGCAGCTGCAGGAGGCACTCTCGTGGCTTTCCTCTTTTTGACTTGCCTAGAGGATTCAGACTCAACAAAAGAAGATGATGGTGAAATTGCAGTGGCAACAGGTGTTGTTGCAGGAGAGGAACACTGTTGTCTTTGAACATGAGGGTCAGACTCTAGGGTTTGTTCTGCCCTAGATGACTCTCCTACCTTCGTTTTTCCTTTTTCTCTTCTACTAGCAGACTTGGTTTGTACTCGGGTAGAGGGCTTTGGTGTGGAGGCCGCAGGAATAGATGCTGCAAGGGTAGGTGCTGTAGGGAGTGCTCTAGGAGGCTCTAGAATTTGCAGACCCTTTTGGGCAACAATTCTTGCCAAGAAAGGGGTGATACATCCCTTAGGGAACACTCAATCAAAAGTTTAATGAGGGAATGATGGGTGATAGAGTTGTCCCTACCCCTCTGGGTTTCATGGGCACATTGTTTCAAAAGGTTTAACAAAAAATTTGGAACATTAGCAGCTAAACCGTGCCTCATATGACTCAATAATTTAAAATGGTAGGAATGCAAATAGGAAAAATGTCCCTCACAAGCAAGTACCTGATTATGAAGGCGACATATTCCGAGTATGGAAAAGGCAGTGACACTCATTTGCATCCTTGTTTAAAAACCTCCAAGGGTCCATCAGTTGGTATTGTAAATTTTGCCATAGCAGAGAGAACATCTGAAGAAAAATTTTCTCCTACTGCCGGAAGCCCAGTTACTTCTGCAATCCATTCTTCTATTATAGCCACTGTCAAACCCCACACTGAAGCTTCTCCTTCTGAAAGAGTTCTCAAAAACTCACCTGCAGCTTCCTCATTAAAGGAATCTAACCTCAAAAAATAATTCAGCCTTCCGCAATTGATGAATGCGTGAACCGTTTGAGGATTTTGTGTCAAGAACTCATGAGCTACAGGCTCATCTCTTACTAACTAGCCACCCATATTCACAAATTATCCCTGCTGAGATTCCTGAAACTCAAACCTTTTCTGAAAATTCAAAAAAAACTTTTCTGCTCTGTTTCTTTTTGCTCTGCCGTCACTTTCCTTTACTTTTCCAAATGACTCAAAGAATATTTGCATGAAATGATTGTTATGAACTACCCAAATCAAGCAGTTAATTGTTGTTTAGGATAAAACACGCAGTCATATTTGGAAAGTATAAGAAAATAAAAATATCTTATCAGTTGTGACAGTGACATAAGAAAAGGATTGAAATAGATTATCCTCGCCCCCTACTAAAAATTTGACATGTGTCCACACATGTGCGAAAGGATAGGCGAAGATCAGGCAATAATGATTGATATGTACATAGCAGTTGATGAATAAATGAAATAAATAAACAATGTGACAATAAAAGATATCGCGTACCTTTTAATAAATGCGTGTACATGCTGGGAAAGATCACAGCTCAACATGAAATGACGGCTGGAATGGAAACCATAAATGAGGGTGGTACGACAGGATGGATGACGTGGAAGAAAAGGGAATGAATGGCGGTGATAGATGGAAAACGGAGAACGTGGCTTCCTTTAAAAGGAAACCTTTATTATGGGCATGCAACATGGAATTTAAAGAGATGTTGCAGGAGAAAGGCCGAAGCCTTTCACTGCAAGAATATCAGTGGCCGCATTTGAAATAAATTGCTTCATAAATTCATCCTTGGACACTGGCTTATGATACAACCGAAGACGGTGTCCATTAACCAGTAGATTGAATCAGACTGGATCTATTGTAGCTAACTGAACTGAACCATTATCAAACACATTTTCTATTTCATAAGGACCAAGCCATCTTGTGGTGAGTTTACCTTGATTTTCCTTGTATCTGGAGTCATAGAGCAGCGCCCAATCACTGACAGAGAATTGCTTAGTTCTGATATGGTGGTCATGCCATTTTTTTCTTTGTTGTTGGATAGCTTCAGTATGTTGCAGGGCAGTTTTCCTAATCTCATCCAATGCATTCAGTTGCAAGAGGCGTGGCGTTCCTTTTGAGCTTCTGAAATATCAATGTTAAGCTGGAGAGCAGTCCTTAAGGTCTTATGCTCAAACTCAATTGGCAACATGGCAGTCTTGCCATAGAGTAACTCAAAAGGAATAAACCCTGTAGTTATTTTCCATGTTGTCCTATAGGCTTAGACTGCTTCAGGAAGGCGACTGCTCCAATCCTTCTTGTGTAATTGGACTTTCTTTGTAAGGATTGTCTCAATTTCTCTGTTGGTAACCTATGTCTGACCATTGGCTTGAGGGTGATAGGGGCTAGACTTTCTGTGCCTGATCTTGTAATCATTCATCAAGGTAGTGATTAAGTTTGATGTAAACTGAGCTCCTTGATTAATAACAAGTTCCCTTGAGACTCCAAACCGAGTAAAAATATGCTCATACAGGAACTCAGCAACTTTATTGTCACGGGCATGTGTCATTGCTTTCACTTCCACCCACTTGGTTACATAATCAGTACACACCAAAATGTATGATTTCACATTGGATGGAGGATTGATAGGTCCAACAAAATCCATGCCCCATTTGTCAAAGGGACTACCACTTGAGGATACAGGGGCATTTCATCAGACCTGGTTGGTCTCCCCATGCGTTGACATCTGTCACATTTTCTGGTATAGGCTGCAACATCTTTGTGTAGTGTGGGCCAATAGTATCTAGTAGCAAGCACTTTCATAGATGTTCTCTTCGTTGCAAAGTGCCCACCACATGGCTCATCATGACAAGCATGCAAAATGGCATAGGTCTCATCTTCCCTAACACACATTCTCATGACTTGGTCAGGTCCTGTGTAAAATAAACAATCTACAATCCATAAAAAGTTAAAACTTTTCTCAACCAACAATTTCCTTTCCTTTGGTGAGAAGTGAGCTAGGATCTTGTTGGCTGCTAAATAATTTGCAATATCTGCATACCAAGGAGTTTGAGTAGTAATAGAAAATAGATGTTCATCGGGAAAGCTATCATCAATTACCTCATGAGGTGTAGTTGTTTGAAGTCTTGACAAGAAATCAACCACCACATTAGCTTGGCATGACTTATCAATAACTGTAATATCAAATTCTTGCAACAATAGGAGCCATCTTGCTAATCTGCCAGATATGGCAGGCTTATTCATGAGGTACCTTATTGTTGCATGATCTGTATGGAAAAATATTTGGTAACCAGTGACATAATGTCGAAACTTGTTCAATACATACATAACTGCTAGCAATTCTTTCTCTGTGACAGTATAGTTTAATTTAGGGCCTTGAAGGTTTTTGCTAATGAAATATATGGCATGCTCTATGAAATTCTCTTTCTGTCCTAAAACTGCCCCTATGGCATAATCAGAAGCATCTATGTGTATATGAAAGGGCAAACTCCACTTTGGTCCTTGAAGAACAGGTGCTTGAGTAAGTAGGTTCTTAGGCAGCAGGAAAGATTTATCACAGGCCTCAGTCCAGTTAAATTCAGAATCCTTAGTCAATAAGGCATATAATGGACTGACTATTTTGCTGAAATCTTTGATAAATCTTCTATAATATCCAACATGTCCTAGGAAGCTTCTAACATCCTTTTCTTTTATAGGTGTTGGCAAAGTTAGAATAACTTCTATTTTTGCAGGATCAACTTGAATTCCTGCTTGAGAGATATGATGGCCTAAAACAATTCCCTCTTGCATCATCATAAAATATTTCTCACTATTCAAAGACAAATTTTGCTCCTGACATCTTTTCAACACTTTTTCCAAATCTGCTAATGCTTCTTCATAAGTAACTCCATAAGTAGTGAAGTCATCCATGTAGATTTCCATAGAATCATGAAAAATATCAGCAAAAATACTGATCACTGCCCTTTGAAATGTTGCAGGTGCATTACACAGTCCAAAAGGTAAGACAGAGTAGGAAAAAGTACCCCATGGACTGGTAAAAGTTGTTTTTTCTTGATCCTCGGGAGCAATTCTAATTTGATTGTACCCACTATATCCATCCAAAAAGGAGAAATACTTTTTACCAGACAATGAGTCTAGCACTTGGTCAACAAATGGCAGTGGAAAGTGATCATTTTTAGTTGTTGTGTTTAGCTCCCTGTAGTCTACACAAACTCTCCATTTTCCTCCTTTTTTAGGAACAATCACCAATGGAGATACCCACTGACTGTCTGAAATGGGGTAGATAAAACCAGCATCAAACAATTTTTGGAGCTCTGTTTTAACTATTTCCCTGAGTGCTAGGTTTATCCTTCTTTGAGGTTGTCTAACAGGTAAACAGTCTTCCTTAATGTAGATCCTATGAGTATAGAGTTGAGGATCTATTCCCTTCATATCCCCATAGTCTCATGCAAAAGCTCTGTGTTGATCTTGCAACATTGTGACTAGGGTAGCTTGTTGAGATTGAGGCAGCTTATTATTGATGTTCAGACAACGGCCTGGAGACACTTCTACTTGCTTGGTAAGATCATTCATGGAGGCTGCTTATAAAAGTGGTATTTGTATTTCATGTGGAAGAAAATTGTGATAAACTGCAGGAGATTCAAGTGGTGGGCTCTTATAATTCAGATGCTATAGGAAACACTGTTGAGGACAGTTATCTGGAATAGATGGGCTACTCATATCAGAGTTGGACTGCAAAATGTGTAAAAGCAGGTCATCCTCACTCTGAAGCTGTAAAAACGGATTAGTTTGCAGCATCATTAGCTGAGCCAATGAATTGAATTATTCAGTTTCCTCTCCTAAATCTGGCCAAATTGTTTGAGATAAGTCTGGCTGAGGCTGGGTAGGTGGATATAAAGCCAATTTATTTCTTGACTGACCATCAGAAATTGTCATATCTCCTGAATGACATCCAATAAAAGCATCAGTTGTAGCTAACCATGGTCTACCTAGGATAATAGGATATCCTCCCAAAGTTGTCTTAATGGACAATATGGTGAAGTCTGCTAAGTATTCCCAAGACTCAAGGATGGCAATGATATCTTCTACCACTCCATCAGGTTTTACTGTGGAACTATCAGCAAGCTGCAGGACGGTAGGTGTAGACCGAATTGTTGGGATTTTCAAACACTCCATTGTATACTTGGTCATTACATTGATGGCTGCACCAAGGTCTATCAAAACATTCTTTACTATTTGGCCATTAATATTTATTTGTACCACAGGACTCCTAGGGTTAGTATATTTTGGAATGACTACCTTCCCTAACATAATATCTGCCAACTGTCCTAGAATATGGATAGTTTGGGGATCTTTTTTCTTTCTTCCCGGTTTCTTTAAACATGCCTCCTTAATGGCTTTTCCATAAATTGGGACATCTTTAATGGCTTGAAGAAGGGGAATTTGAATGTGTACATTCTTTAGCTGATCCAAAATATCAAAGGTAGGCTCCTCCATAGACTTAGATGTAGTAATTTGCAATCTTTGAGGAAAAGGCGGTTTGGCCTGATGCTGCATGACAGGTTCCTTAGAGACAATATCTGATATAGGTATATGTTCTGCAGGATCAGTAGGTTGTTCAGAGGCAGAATCTAGAATCTCTGTAGTTACTGGCGATTGTGGAGCAGGGAGAGTGGTTCCAGACCCGAGATGGATATCATGAATATTCAGGGCATAAGCTGGATACTGGTTGGCTTCTGCAAAATACATAGGCTGTTGTGGCTGCTGCTGCTTATTATTAGGATTTGGCAATGGTTGAGTAGGCATAGGCGTTTGTTTTGGAGGGTCAGTATTTGCTGCAGGTGTTGTAGGAGGAGGCATGAGAGCCTGAGGTTGTGGCTGCTGAAGCTGCAGGGATCCAGGGGATTGGTTCTGCCATTGCTGAGAACCTCTCCATTGAGGATTCTGCTGCCAGTTACCTAGGGGTGGAGTCCATTGTCCTTGTGGCTGCTGCCAACCTCCTTGAGGAGATTTCCATTGAGGACTCTAATAGTTAGGCCAGTGAGGTTGAGAAGTATTCCAAGGTGGTGATGGGCTATATGTAGGTTGTCATTGGTTATTGTAATTAGAATAAGGATTACCAAAATTCAAAGGGTCTTGAGGCATACCTTGTCTTTGAGCCCATGGTCGTCTTTGTGCGATGAATAATACTTGGTCATTATCACTCTCTACCATCTTAAAGTCAGTAGGTAACTGCTTAGCCTCCAGGTTAGCCACCATCTTACATTTGCAGTCACGTTTCTTCTGTCTACAATGTGGACAAAACTCAGTCAAGATTGCTTCAGCTTCTTCATGTTTCTTCCGAGCTTGCATAGTATCCAACTGTGTAGCCATATTGTTTATGATATCTTGCTTAAAGTTAGACAACAAATTTGTGATCTCCATCCGTGAAACTCCATTAGTAGAAGACTTTCCCACTGTGGCTTGATGACCTCTACCCTTTTTAACAATTTTTTGAGATTAATTGAGACATATCTTGTTGATATCATCCCAAGGCAGTTGGGTTATATCTCCTCCTCCCATCAGATCTAGGGCATCTATACAGGTTTCATTGATTCCTCGTAGAAAAAGTAGTTTCTAAGATTCTTCATTGAGAGTATGGTCTGAATTCTTTTTCAGGGAAAACAAGAATCTTGAGATATAGTCTTTCAGGCTTTCATCCTCATTTTGTTGAATTCTGAATATATCATCACCCTTACTACCACTCTTACAATATTCCTTGTATTTCTCAAGAAATTTTGTTTGCATGGCTTCCCAAACTCATAAACCATCTAAGGGCTCCTTCTTTCAAAGTAGCAGGAAACAACTTTAGCCTGTGAGCATCTGAAGTGTAATCATAGTTGCGACAGAGGATATCAAACTCAAACAAGAAAGTTTTTTGGTCCTCTGTAACTAGTCCATAGAACTTAAAAAGTAATGAAGAAGGAATATTTTTAAGGTTATCATTATCTTGCTGAGCAATAATGGGGAATTCAAAAGCAGGAGGTCGATTAGGTGGATTACGTGCCATAGTTGCTTGATGGAGTATCAAAGAAAATGGGTTTTCTTTAGGTTCTTCGTCAGCTAGATCAAATGGCAGTTCAACAAGTAGGTTTTCAGCAAACGGATTGATATCTTGATCTCCTCCTTCCTCAAACAGATTATAAGCTGGTTCAATATTGTTATCAAGGAATGGAAGGTTAGGGAGGAATCTTCCCAGAGCGTTTCTTTTTCTATGCATGCAATAGAATTAATTTTGAAAATGCTTGAATAACAAACTAAACTACTGCTAACAATGACTATGACAGGTTCTTAGCTTCACACCATCCCCGGCAACGGCGCCAAAAATGGTCGCGTCTACAAAAGGATATAAAAGTCATGACAAATTCTAACCTGGAATTGGACATTCCAGCAGGCGACTAACATCTTCTTATGGTCGTTCATTTACATTGTCAAACCAGAGAACGTATACTTGAAATAGAGCGGCACTGTATATGCAATAAGAACCAGTTTCAGTCACGATTTACCAGAAATAAATGCGTGAAAGGAATTCTACTTATGCTACATGAATGTAATGCAAAGCCTTCTAAACTTAATCAAAGCAGAAATCATGACGACTATGACTAAGAAACAAACTATGAACTGGCCTTATGCTACAGGAACAAACACAGGGATGGATTCCCGATACTGCAGGAACAATATAAGACTGAGTTTGTGCTGAAACTTTCCATAATGAAATCTAACTTATGATCAATAGGAAATAAACAACTAACTAACTACAGATACTTACTAAGTGGGCCCCCTTAGCAAGCATCAACTAGTTATGCAAGAATTGAACTCAGAACTTCATTAGCTTTTATTCATAAACTCATAATGATATACATTGTTCTGCTCATATGAAAACTAACACAAAACACTATCTCTCATTATAATACTAACTTTTTATACTTTTCTTGCTCACTCGCCCAGGAGGAACACTTATTTAAACCAGAAAAACAACTAACTTAACAGAGAAAGACGTGGACATAAATGTATCCTGAAACTGAGGAACAAACTTCTCATAAATGAAAGCATATCCGTTCAACACGATCCAGAGAGAATTTAGCATTCCACTCTTCCCAGATTAATGATCATTTAGATTTCTTCCCAACGACCTGGTCAGAGAGTCTTCACTGGAACAACTTCCTCGACGTCGTGCAGGAAATGGACTTTATTGTAGGGCCGAGATCTGTTGCGCTTGACTCGTTCATGCTCCCTTCAACAACCTGCAATGCACAAGGCGACAAAGGCGAAAGAAAGCACGCGTGGAAAACAACACGATACATTCATTAATCACATATTAAATCTATTTCATTATTCAAAAACCACATGCATTATACCAGTCATTCGGGAGGTCAAACAGGGTAAATAATAAGACACATAGAGATGTTAAGCTGCAGGAATATAGGAATGTATTGCTACAGGATACTACCCCCTTTTAGATAAAAAGTCTTTAATCAAAGAGTTAAAACATCCATTAGCAATAAGAGTAGAGATATTAAAAATACATCATAATACTCAAATTATGAGCATATTCTGAGCTCATCAGATGTATTGTGGAAAAATCATGTCTACAAAGGTTATCTTTTGTTAGGAAAAAAAAATGATTCATTCTTTAATTTTAATTGTATTGCTACATGTAATACTTGTCAACTAAACAAGTATTCTTAGCTATCAAGTGGGATATATTATCAATAGATCTCAAGGTTACCATAAGACAAATATCTACATATTTCTTAAATAACTAATAAATGCAACAAACCCAAGAATATAGATTCAACAAAAAAATCATATATCCAATTGAAGAAATTTACATGATTTTATAGCCTCTTGAAAGGAATGACAAACTCCTACAAATTTGACTCTAGCTAAGTTGCTTGACTATCAAACTAATATTAACACTCACCTATATAATGTTGTTTGAGACTTGAGTTGCCAATTGCATGGTTTTCAACACTCCCCTTAATGAGCACATGAATTCTATAACAAAAACATAAATTAAGATCTTCATCTTCATCATTTTTTCCCTCTTTCACCATTATGAAATCAAGTGTAGGAACCAAACTCCATCAAGCTTTCTCACACCCTTGTAAAAGGTATATGCTTTTGAGATCCCATTATATTTATCCCAAGTTTGTAAATCTCATATTCCCAAATAATTGAATTATGGATCTCTCAAATTATTGGATAACAATCCATATTGAACTATACCTACACAAATTCCTTCCATTGCCTCAAATATTCTTCTTTAAATTGAGAAATCATTGCTTTCTCTATTCATCATCCTTTCTAGTAATAAAAAATCTAATGAATTGAATTAATTGTAGCATTGAAAATTGTCACCCTTGACAATTTCACACTAGGTTTAGCTCTCCCCTATGTGCTTGGACCTAATTATGCATTTAATTACCTATTTTATAAATATTTTTGAAAAACCAAATAATGGAAATGAAAATAAGCATTTAATATTTTCTCTTGATGTTTAAGGCCCCGAAAAGGATGGGTCTCGACTAGGGCGCTCCACGCCCTTGACTAACTCTTTTTGGCTCCATTTTGGATATGTCAATGTCGATATTTTATTATTTGAATTTCCAATTTTATTTGTTGGCTATCGGTATTTGATTTTCGGGAAATTAGAAGAGTTGCATATAAATATTAGTAATTTTCACCATTTTAATCCTAACATATTTATTGAACAAAATTGAGCATCTTAAAAGAAATCAAGAGCAAAATTATCAAGATTATTGCAACATTTATTTCAGTCAAGCACCTTGACAATCATTTATCATGTTTTTATATAAGTTTGTTCACGTTTTATATTCATTTGTTTTGTGAGTAATAACACTTGTAGGACTTCAAATCAAACAACAATTTCTCCTTGAAGGTGATAAGTACATGACTTCAGTCCATCAAGGAATGCAAATTTGAGTGGTGAGTTGCAATAATTTTTCAATTTATCACTTGTTTTTCATTTACCCTCTACCTAATCGACGATAAGCTCTCTCTATACATCATAGCCATTGAGGTATAAGTACCAAAATGAGGTTTGACTTAGACAAGCATCTATATGGCACAACCCTTCCCCCTCTTTCATGCATGTGCATGTTTTTAGATCTAAAGAAAATTGGAGGAAGATTAAGGACTAATTGCTCATTCATGCATTAAATCCCTACAAGTTGTCAAGACAAGGAAAGTGGATTTTAATAGTAATAGATGAAGTTTTGACAGTGACCCCAAGAGAATAGGACTTGCAGACTAGGAGCTATAAGCTTGTGGAATCAAATCCTAAAAAGCAGGAAGCCAATCTAGGGTGTCCCACACCCTTGACCAATCATTTCAACCTCTAATTTATATGCCAGGTTCTTTTATGTCTACCCTCTGCATTTTTGGATTTTATTTAGATATATTTTTATTTTGCATTTCTCAGAAATCATCTTAGTTTGTTGCATTTTCATAGTTAACCTAGGAGCAACATTGCATCATATAATTCAGTTAATTAGAAATCAATTAATCAACACACATAACAAAATAAAGCTTAAAACCCTGATCCACCATTCTGACTCTTTCATTAAGGTTTGTAGCCAAGTGGATAATGAGATCACTTTTAATCCCTAATGTCCCAAATTGAAAGAAACGCGATTTAAGACCTAGATCCTTTTTCCAATCAAACGTTTTGGTGAACTCGATGGTTTTTACACTTTAAATCTTCTGAAATCTAAAGTATATCATTTTAAAATTTAAGTATAATTTAAGGTTGTGTGAATTCATCATTCATGCATACATAATTGCCACAAAAAACATTGAAAATTTACAAAATATCATTACATTTAGCATTCAGCAGTCAATTAGGGTAAATTTCAGTAATTTCAAAGTGGATCTAGTTCATATTTGCATTTCAAAATCTACATTAGGCCACCTCAAAATCTAAAAACAACATTTGAAAGTGTTTTAAGTGATCATTTAGGCATATGCATATAGTGAAAAAGTGGACAATTGCATTGTTTTGTGATAAAAAGACAAAAGAATATCACATTTCTAGATTTTTCAACTTAGGATCAGTGAATTGTTGTACTGTGTGTGTAAACAATGATTTTGGATTACCCAAGGTTGCCTCTAACACTTCTAGGTTTTTCACCTAAAAGGAGAGGAATTAGGTCCAAAATGCTAATGTCTACACTCAAGATTAATGTAAATGCAATGCAATGTATCTAAATATGATGAATAAGTGCAATAAACTAAAAGAAAGTTGATTTAATGATGCTAAACCTAAGAAATGCAAAGTGCTAGAAAACACACTATGATATGCAAAAACACCTAAAAATGCAAGTAAATGATGAAATAACTGAACAAAATTGGAGAGGTGCACCTAGAATCTAGAATATGATGTGGGGAGATTCTGGAGTCCTATAGAGTTGACTGGAAATTTTGACTAAGACACTTATGCCAAGCTGGGCGACTTAGTCCAGTTTCGAGAAAAAATTTCCAAAATAGGAATCTGCCAAATGGGTATCCAAAAATGTAGAAACCACTTTTTAGGCTTGGCAGTGGGACTAATTCGCCATAGATGGCGACTTAGTCCACCTATAGATTTTGGGGATTTCGGGACAAGATCTTGTAGCTTCAGGTTTGCACTTGCTTTTCTATCAGGTGTCTAATCTTGATTCTGCAGAAAATGGGATAAAAAGAGTCTCCAAGCTTCAATTAGGTCTTTGTTGACTTGAATAGATTTGATGGCTTGTTGACCACTTTTCAACACCTATTTCTTTGCAAAATCTGCCTATAAAGTTTGCAAACACACATGCAAAGAGGGGGGAAATGGTTAAGGGTTAGAGTATAGGGGTTTTCATTGGTTAAACCCCACTTTGGTAATCAAACCCTATAAAATGAAATAAGAAGAGAATGATAAATAAACAACATGCAATGTCATAAACTTACCAAACCCTTGATGTAGAAATATGAAGATATGCAATGAATTCTCTAATGGATGACTTGATTATGCTTAGAGTGCTTGAATGCTTGAAAGATTGAATGCTTAATGAGTTATGAGATTGCAAAAGATTAGGAGATAAAAAGTGAGGAGAAAAACCCTTATTTATACTTGATTTTATAATATTTCACAAAAATAACACATCACGGGTCGATCTCAAGGGTTAGAGAACAAAATCCCACCAAAAAATTGAGATAATTTTGATTTTTGTGCCAAATAGGACTAAGTCGCCCCTATTGGCAACTTAGTCCCACTTAAGAAATTTAAGTGGGTGTTGGGAATTAAAGGGAATTAAATGTTGTCTAATAGGAATATCCTCAAAAACACACTTAAGAATGGTCGAAAAGTGCCTAAAGGGGACATTTAAACATGAGAAAGGTTTGAATTAGTGATGACAAGTCTAGAAAAGCATGAGAGTTTGTTATCACTCTTTACAAAACTTTGAAATAAGACTTGGTAAGTGATAAAAAGGGGTTATTTAGGTGAATTATAATGAAAGGGTCTTAGAAAAGTGTGAAAGTAGGTTACAACACTTCACAACACCTTTACAATACATCCTAGAAGTCTTAATGATTCATAAAGATTCAAGACCTAATGTGAACGCGTTAACCACATTACAACATTAAATCTAGGAAAAATCAAGCCAAAATCCAATAGGAGGGCCTAAACATGAGAAAAAGTAGAAGGGTTATTTTTTCTGTGTCCACAATTAGCCCCCACTTTAGTGAGAGGGTGTACCTACTTCAAACTCGCACTAAAGTAGTCGATCATGCAACCAAGAGTGGTCTGAATAAGATGAGACATCAATAATTAAGAGGGATGACCAAGCCCCCAAGATCACAATCCCATGGAAAACCAAACATGAATAGAAAGGAACACACATGATGATGAGAAAATATGGAAGAAAGCTTCGATCATTTTTCTAGCCCATTGTGGATCAAATCTAGGTTGTTTGTTTGAAATAAGAAATGTGTACTCACTCTGGGATGACAGAACTCATGGTTGTCTGTCGAGTGAGAAAGACCAAGTATACTCACTCTGGGGCCATGGAACTTCTGGTTGTCCACGAGGTGAGAAATTCCCAACATACTCACTCTAGGGCCACAAAACTTCTGATTGTCCATGGGGTGAGAATCCCAAAAGGTGGCTATGAGGAAAATTGTGCCTCAAAATGGGATTCCCGCTCAACCATATCAAATTTATACCTCCTGATAACTTTAATAAGGTGCCACAAATACAATGTCATTTCGTGCTTCATAAGACAAGCAAAGCTTCGTATGCTTAGAACTCATGAACAAATGCAATGGCACCACAGCCATGCAAGTTCTGTTATGCAAGGTGGCCATGTAAATGCAAAATGCAACATGCAAAAGATGTTCAAATGAGTCTTGTTAAGTTCATGCGAGGTCTATAACTTAGGGAATATTTTTTATAATGTCTCCAAGAGAGGACCAATCAAAGAATAAAATATTCACAACTTAGGGGATACAGTGTGTCACATCAGGCCACCAAGAGAAATGTAATATGCTAAGATAGGTCACATTTATGAAGGGCATCACACCCAATGTCATCCACAAAGTGATAAATGCATCGTATGAAGTAACAAGGCTGCACTAAGAACCAAGAAAAAGAAAAATACAAAATGAATTATGCCACTGTATGCCCCCACTTTAAAGGAATTGCTACACACCAGTCTGTGAGAAATTACTTTACGTAGCAAATGAACAATGCAAAAAGAAACATGACATGAGAGCCAACTTGGAAAGCCCCTATGCCAAGTCATATGTTTCCAAGTGAGGTTGCATCATGTGAAGGAAAAGGAACAAAAGAAAGAGGGTTTCCCCCAAAAGGAACACACCAAACACATAAGGGATATATGGATTTGGGGTTAGTATGTTCGTTGTTGTAATGTTTTTATGAAAGAGCTTAGAATTGTCATCATTCCCCAAATACATAGAACTAGAAGAATGACACAAAGAGAGTGAAAACATAAGAAAAAGAATATTTGTTTTGGGCCAACATGGAAGAGACATTTATGTCTCAATGCTTTGCATTGTCCCTAAAAGGAAAAACACAAGTGAAAATAAAACGAAAAGGCAAACGAAAAAGAAAAAGCTTTTGGGTCAACATGAAGGAGAAATTTCGGTCTCAATGCCTTTCATTATCCCCAAAAGGAAAAACACAAAACAAAAGTGAAAAGTAAAAGGACCTTTTGGATCAACATGAAAGAGACATGGCGGTTGCATTATCCCCAAAAGGAAAAACACAAAACAAAAGTGAAAAGTAAAAGGACCTTTTGGGTCAACATGAAAGAGACACGGCAGTCTTGATTCCTTACATCATCCCCAAAAGGAAAAACACAAAACAAAAGTGAAAAGGAAAGTAAAAGGACTTTTTGGGTCAATAAGAAAGAGACATTGCGGTATCGATGCCTTGTATCATCCCTAAAAGGAAAAACACAAAACAAAAGTGAAAAGGAAAAAAAAAATAGTGTACAACATATAGAAGAATGAAGGTACAAAGAGAAGAATGTCACAAAGAGAGGGAGAACATCAAACATCACATTACAAGGGAACACGATACACACATAGAAAAGAAAAAGAAAAAGAAAAAGGCTAGCAAGGGGAATGCAAGTCAACCATCTAACAAGTCATCTGCCTCCCAATCATGGTCAGTATATTGTGAGGGCGGTTGACTATCCAAAGGGACAATTGCAAAGGCTGAACTAGGGGAAGTACCAAGTTCTACACTTGTTGTAGGATATTTATCATTTAAGCTCATGGAAGAGGAAAATAATGTATTCAAATTATTATGCACCTCTTCATCTATTTTAGAGACTGCCTCATCATCATCATAATCTAGATTAATTACGATGGGAGGGCGAATGGTAATTTCCAATGAAGGGTGTATCAAGAGTTGTGGTTGTTGTATTGGATCATTTTGTTGTGATTGGGGAGGAGGGTCATTATTTATTGCTTTTGTCAAAGGTGGAGGTTTATTTTCTTTGTTGTGTTTAGTTTGTAATTGACGAGCAAGGAGACGGCATTGACATCTATGCTCCCTAGCACCACGGTTTCTTTTGAGGCACCTTATTAAAGTTATCAATCAATTTTCTTTTGAGGAACGAAAGGAACCGAACAAGATGGGTCAATAAATTTCCCTTTTGCTTTATAAACTTGTTTTATGCAAGGAGGCATGATGAGGTTGGTTTCATTATCTCATGGATGTTTGGATAAAGAAGGGGAAGTGTTTAGTGGTGGTTGATCTAGATTTTTTAGTTGAGGTTTAGGTTGAAGCATTGTCTCTTCAAGGATGGGGATGTTGGCAATGGATGCAGATTGATTGCGGAGGGACAATTCGGAAATTTTCTTTGCTTTAAACTTTTGATAAGCAATGAAAAAGAAATCTTTGCGAGGTGTTATGATCTCCATGGGCTTTGGCCAAAAGGATTCTAAGGAGAAGTTTCCTTTAGAAGATAAAGGGTTAAAGCCACTATGGTGAATAGTGAATATGTCACTGTCATGTGGAAACTTTAAACATTTGTGTATGACTGAAGGAACAACTTTCATCGAGCGAAGCCATGGATGACCTAGTCGTAGACAAAACTGATCCAATTTTGGAATGTTAGAGAATGTAACATCTATTGTCTTAGTTCCCATTTGTAATGGAATAATGATCGATCCTATCGTAGGGCATGCAAAACCATTATGTGTTTTGATCCATGCTCTTGGTTTGTCATAGTTATCTTGATAAAGATCATGTAATACCAAAAATTCCTTAGTGATCATATTCTCACCACATGAGGGATCTATGAGTATCCCATTAGTGGGCTTATCATAAATACATCAGGCTATGTAGAGAGGACCATCAGGAAGATTCAAGAGAATATCTTTAGAAGAGAAAGTAATATCAATATTTTTCTTAGGTTGGCCCTTACAAGGGATAACATCTATCGCTCCTACCATTTCATCCATAGGATTAATAGAAGTGGTATGTGAAATAGGATCAAGATGTTCAGTCTCTTTTATGAACAATCATGACATCATTGTTTTGACTTTCACTGGATTTGACAAATGACACATTATGTTTAGGCATGGGATTGGTAAAAATTTGCAAATTTTGATTGGGTGGGGAAACAGACATATTGCCTTTAACATTAACATTTGAAACAGATAGACAACCATAATCAATGAGGTCTTGCACTATGTGTTTAAGATGCTTACATTTTTTTGTGTCATGTCCATTTTTTTTATGATAATGGCAATAAACGTTAGGTTGAAAGGTTGGAGACAAAGGTTTAGTTGTATCTAATGGTTCAACAGTAGGAAAACAAATCATTTGTTGTTGTATAAGTTGGGTCATTGTGTTATGAAGAGTGTCTGGTAAGGGTGTAAACTATCATTTTAGATCCCCATAACTATAAGGTATCATGGCTTTAACAACTGCTACTTGGTTGATGATGGGTTGAGGTGATTTTTGAGGAGGGGGGTTGAATTGTAAAAAACCTTTGTTTGGTTTTCAAAATGTTTGTGAATTGTTTGAAGTGTTAGGTTCATATTTCTCAGTTCGGTTGGAAGTGGACTTTGCATCTTTTGGAGATGCAGATCAAGAATCTTAACATTGAGTTGGGCATAAAGTGACTGATAGTGTGAGATAAGATTGGTTACCTTTTCATATGTATTTTGTTTGCATCACATTAAATTAGCTAACGTCTTCTTTGGAGTCATATGAACTTGAAAATGACTTATGAATGCATCAACTAGTTCATTGAATGAACTAATTGAATTATTGGGTAAGGATGAAAACCATTCTAAGGTAGTGTCTTTTAAAGTCCTAGGAAACAGTTTGGTCAACAGTTTATCGTCAAGGACAAAGTCACTACACAAGGTTGTATAGGCATTAGCATGATTAGTAGGATCACCCTTTCCTCCATACTTCTCAAATCTAGGCATTTCTATTCCTTGTGGCATTGATGTTCTTAGGATTTCTAAAGATAGTGGGCTGCTACGAACATAATAGGTAGGTGGTCCATTCTAGTTTTGGTTGATGGTGGATATTTTCTTTTGCATAGAGGAGACCATTTGGAAAAAAATTGTGATGAGGGGGTCAGTGTATGTGGGATGAGGGGGAAGGGAAAATGGTGATGGAGTGTATGTAGTGGTAGGGAAAGTGAATGGAATGATTTAAATGGAGGGTATGGTGGAAGAGGAGAGAAAATTCGATGCCACATAAGAATTAGGAATGCTATCATGAATAGTTGAGGAAGGAATCACATTGCTAACCTGTTGCATTGTTGTGGTGACTTTTGGAATGGTGTAGGTAGGTATGGATTCTACTATGGAAGGAGGAGGAGTGTTAAGTCCTCCTTGACTAACCATAGCGTTTGCTAGTTGGGATGTACTAGAAGTTGAAGGAGCATGTTTGTTGTATATCTCAGCAATTCTTTTCATAAATTTTAAGTCATTGTCACTTTCAATCAAGCGATGAAGGTTGTCTATAGCAGGGATCGCAATGGTTGAAATGTTTTCAAGACATGAATCTTGTTGCAAATGTGCAAAATACTCATGAGTGCTAACGACTTTATCTTGTGGAATTTGATTGGTTTGTGTGTCAATTTGCATATTATTGGAAGGAACAGTATTGCTAAAGGTAGGGTCCATGCCTAATGTACTATTGTCAACACCAGGAGTAGTAGCTTGAGACAACCCAAGGTCCACGAGTGTGCTATCACGAGATTCCATGAGTCGTGAACTTCTCGCTAAAGTATTAGCAATAGGGCACCAAACACTCATGCAAAGGTGTCGAAGTGTGGGTGAATTGAAATGCAATGAAGTTAAAATCAATAAAATGCTAATAACTACAATTCTGGAAATTGTAACATGAATGTAATAACATAAAATAGAAATGTAGAAAATTCCCAGAAAATGCCATAAAATATTGTGCAAAATGTGCAAAAGGACTAAGTTGCCCAGTGTGGCGAATTAGTCCCAGTGATGATTTTTTTGAGTTTTTTCAGAAATTTTGAATGCAATTTGATGTTTTTCAGATGCGCAGATGCAACTACAATATTAAAATGCAATTTTTTTGTTGTTTTCAATGTAAAAATGATGCAAAAATGCAAGTTATTTGAGCTTTTCACTAATGCAAATTTTAAATCCCTAGGATGTAGATTAAACAATGCAACACTTGATGCAATGCTAATGTAAATGAAACCTAGGATGCACTTGAAATTAGAAGTAAATATGTTCAAAATTTGGGTTCACCAAAATGTAAACAGTGATTTTGGATTACCCAAGGTTGCCTCTAACACTTCTATGTTTTTCACTTAAAAGGGGAGGAATTGGGTCCAAAATGCTAATGTCTACACTCAAGATAAATGTAAATGCAATGCAATGTATCTAAATGTGATGTCTAAGTGCAATAAACTGAAAGAAAGTTGATTTAATGATGCTAAACCTAAGAAATACAAAGTGATGGAAAGCACACTGTGATATACAAAAAACACCTAAAAATGCAAGTAAATGATGAAATAACTGAACAAAATTGGAGAGGTGCACCTAGAATCTGAAATTTGATGTAGCGAGATTCTAGAATCTTGTGGAGTTGACTAGAAATGTTGACTGGGACACTTATGCCAAGTTGGGCGACTTAGTCTAGTTTCAGGGAAAATGTGTCAAAATAGGAATCTTCCAAATGGGTATCAAAAAATGCAGAAACCACTTTTCAGGCCTAATAGTGGGACTAATTCACCACATATGGCGACTTAGTCCACCTACAGATTTTGGGGATTTCAGGATAGGATACTGTAGCTTTAGGTCTGCACTTGCTTTTCTGTCAAGTGTTTGATCTTGATTCTACAAAAAATAGGATAAAAAGAGTCTCCAAGCTTCAATTTGGTCTTTGTTGACTTGAATAGCTTTGATGACTTGTTGACCACTTTTCAACACCTATTTCTTTGACAATCTACCCTACAAATTCTTCAAACACACATGTAAAGAAGGGAAAAATGGTTAAGGGTTAGAGTATAGGGGTTTGCCTTGGTCAAACCCCACTTTGGTAATCAAACCCTATAAAATGAAATGAGAAGAGAATGATAAATAAACATGCAATGCCATAAACTTACCAAACCCTTGATGTAGAAATTTGAAGATATGCAATGAATGCTCCAATGGATGGCTTGATTATGCTTAGAGTGCTTGGATTCTTGAATGATTGAATGCTTAATGAGTTATGAGATTGCAAGAGATTAGGAGACAAAAAGTGAGGAGAAAAACCCTTATTTATACTTGATTTTACAATATTTCCCGAAAATAACACATCACAGGCCAACCTCAAGGGTTAGAGAACAAAATCCCGCTAGAAAATTGAGATAATTTTGATTTTTGTGCCAAATAGGACTAAGTCGCCCCTATTGGAAACTTAGTCCCACTTAAGCAATTTAAGTGGGTGTCGGGAATTAAAGGGCATTAAATGTTTTCTAACGAGAATATCCTCAAAAACACACTTAAGAATGGTCGGAAAGTGCATAAAGGAGACATTTAAACATGAGAAAGGGTTAAATTAGTGATGACAAGTCTAGAAAAGTGTGAGATTTTGTTACAACTCTTTACAACACTTTGAAATAAGACTTGGTAAGTGATAAAAAAAGGTGTTATTTAGGTGAATTATAATGAAAGGGTCCTAGAAAATTGTGAAAGTGGGTTACAATACTTCACAACACCTTTACAAGACATCCTAGAAGTCTTAATGATTCATAAAGATTCAAGACCTAATGTGAACGTGTCAACCACATTACAACATTAAATCTAGGTGAAATCAAGCCAAAATCCACTAGGAGGGCTTGAACATGAGAAAAAGTAGAAGGGTTACTTTTTCCATGTCCACAGTGTGTAGCGTCATAAATTGTGCTCCCTTTTAGGAGATAGTAGAATTTCATGCTTAATTTGGACCTAGTTTAGTGTGTTTTTCATTAATGCATTTTTAACACCCCTTAATTAGACCCCAATCTTTGAAATTATGCATTCTATGGCCTATTTTTGACAATATTTGAAGAATTGCAATTGAAAATTAAATGCATTCATTTAATACATTGTCCCTAACTCCTAAAAACCCAAAAAATAGGGTTGGGACACTCACACCTTGGGTGTGAGTGTCACCCTATTTTGGCTCAAATTTGAAATATGTCAAAGGTGGCAATTTGTTATTTGAATTTCAATTGTCCACAGTCGGCTATCAGGATCTAATTTACAGGAAATTAGATTAGAAGCCTGTAAATTCCTAGCCTTTCACCATTTGAAACTAGAGAGGAAAAAGAATAAAATCTTGGAGAAAAGACTAAGCAAGAGATCATCAAGTACATCCTATTTTGTAGATTTTCAAGCATAATTGCAGATTTGATCAAGTTCTATAACATGGTTGAAGGTTGATTCCAATAGAAGAGTAGATTGATTCTAGGTTATGGAGATGCATTTGGCCATTTCCTTCAACCTAATGACTTGTTTCCTAGTGTACTCATCTTCAAGCTTCATCTTATTTGCAACTTAAGAAAGGTATGATTGTGATTTAGATTTGCTAAGAGTGTTTTGACTTCTCTCTTAGCTAGATCTTGTCATTATCATATAGGAATCTCTTTCTAACACACTTGAGTAGGGTTTCTTTGCATTTTATGTCATAAAAACCTTAGACACACTTAAGGTTAGGGTTCACACACTATCTTTTATAATATCTTTGGCTATTTGTGGAGGTTTAATTACCAAAATAGGGGGATTGACTGAGGTAAAATCCTATATATCCACCGCAAACATTTATTTTGTAGATTTTTTGTAGGTACAAATCTGAAGAAAGAAATTGAAGAGTAGAAAAAGCAATATAGGATCAAATTTTGAAGTTTAAGAAAAGCTAACCAAGACACTCATGCCTTGGGTGTGAGTGTCCCTCATTTTCAGCTCCCACCAAATTAATGGTTTGCATATCATCATCATAAGATGTTCTCCATCGAGATAAAGTCTCAAACAAAATAGTATGGCACCTTGCACTAGGTGGTGACTTATGCTTAGCCCATATCAGCTAGTGTGGGGCATCACGAAACAATATCTATGTTGAATCAACTGAAGAAGTTGAGCCAATCTCATGCCCCAATTGTAAACAAAGAAAAAATAGATTGACATGGATGGTGGTGCTTGATTTTGTTATGTGGAGGAATCTATGTTATCATGCTTTGATTCAATAAATTGACATAGGTCATTTTATGTGGATGGTTGGATGGAGGAGGATCTTTGGATAAACTCTTCAAATGGGGTGGATGGAGGGATGGAGATTTGATGAGGTTTATGGTATGATGGTTGGATAATACTAGGGGTAGGAAATGAGGATTGGGACTAGATGGATTTATTGGGTTGGATGATGTTAGGAGTTGGAGTATGAATGATAGTTGTTGGATGGAGAAGGACCTTGTCACTAATGACTAGACATGGTTGAGTGCGATAAAATGGTTCTTCCACTATGTGATATGGAGTTTGTAATGGGTTCTTTGTTGTGATTCCTTGGAGGACTTTTGGAGTAAGATATATGTATGCTTTAGGCTTAGATGGGGGGTTGGGATTAGATGGAAAATCAGGAATACATGGAGTATTGGGGTTATATATCGAAGGATTAAGATTAGATGGAAAATTAACATATGAGGGATTAGAAGGTGGATTGAGATAGGAGAAATTGGATGGTGGATTAAGACAAGGGGAATTGGATGGTGGATTAAGATAGAAGGATGGAGGTTTGGCACTCCCACTAAAAGGTACTTGTTGTCAATCAGTTTGCACCTGAATGCTTGAATGATTAAATTCAGCAATCTGTTGAAACATGGGAACTATCTTCAGGTTGTGGGTATTCCTATGGTGAAGATAGACCTCTAAATTCTAGGTTGGTTCCTATATGATTCTTAAATTAATAATTGGTAACTTGCTGGAAAAGGGATAGAAGAACTATTGCTAAATGCATGTGAAATTGTAAACTAATGGTGATTCACCTAATTGATAAAGATCTGCAACTGTGATTCACAATAAATTTCAGAAAAACATCCACACAAGTCGATTTTAACAGTTTGACCACAAAAATGATTCTAAGGAAGGTGTGAATAAACCACCTTTGAAGGAAAATAGGGTTTTCTCAGCAAAATAGAATATTATTCCTTTACACAACCTTAGACCTATGAATTTTTACTATTTGAATGCATGCAAATATAAATGAGACAAATAGTTTAAAGGTTTTGATATTTAAACACAATAAAACTTCATCAAATCATTCATAAAAGCAACATAATGACAAGGCAGACTTTCGATTTCACTGCAATTGAAGGAATCTTTGTAAAATGACACACATAAATCTGTAAACCTATTGCTATATTAATCTGAATATGAAAGTTGAGTTACAAAATATCTCACTTTGCAGAATGCAAAGGCTGAAAAACAAGAACTAGAGGAAAAAGATAAAAAATTTCCAATATGTACAATGAGATGCAACTCCAAAGTGCATGAAAATGAATCTGAAAGTCAATTTTAGTATAGAAAAATGATAACTCCAAGGAAAATTCTGAGAAAAATAAAGAATCTCCAAAAGAAAAGCTCAAACTCATGCAAAAATGAGTGAACTCGGTCTCAAACTCGCAGTCACAATGTGTACAACTGAATTGCAACTCGAACTGGCTCTAGAATGCATGAAAAAAGCACTGAAAGAGATCTAAAGTCAAAAACTATCTCCACAATATGCTCTCACGAGCAAAAGAGAAAATCCTCGTAAAAATGGCCTAAAACTGAAGCAAACTGATCTTAGTGTCTAGAAAACTCCACCTCTCATGCACATGATCAAGATATATCGTAAACTGATGTAAAATTGGAGCAAAGTGCCAATAAACTCCATAACTTTCACGATTAATTCCCCCAGTTAGCTTTCACTTGCTATCTTGCATGGATTTGAGAAAGGCATTCATTTGATTAAATTTTAAAGATAATCATCAAATGATTATTTTAATATTTAGGCAGCTGATAATATCACTCTTCACTACATGTCTAAATATTAAAGTAATAATAATATTACTTTTAATATTTAATTAAATATTTGATATTTTATAAATCCATGCAAGATGGAAATATTCTAAAATCAAACTATTTCTTTGAGGTCAGCCTCAAAACCCACGGGCCCCTTATGCATTATTAGGTCGATTGACCTCAAGAGTCAAGACCATGGTGATGGTAAAATGAAATGATTTATTAAAATCATTAGCAAAATAAAAGTCACCCTTGGTCGAATTAGGGTAGACAAAAGAAATTGAACCCTAATCACTTGTTATCATTTGCTCTTTGAATTTTGGAGAGAAGCTTCATGAAGAAGCTGGCCACCATGCTGCTGGGTAGGGTTTGGACTACACTGGAGCTCGAAACTTGAGTTCATACTGCTGTTTCATATCAATTTCTTGAAGATCTCCACAGGGAAACGTATGGTGAGCTTTTCCTGAGACAAATCTGAACACTTCTCTTATTTTTTTGAAGTTATCTTCAAGCTTTATAGCCACAGTTATGGTAATATTCTGATGTATTGTTCTTTTCATCTTTTTGTCGCTATTGAGTTTCCAGCAAGCTCGCCATGAATGACAAGGCTTTAAGCTTTTGAGACTCAATCTACAAGAGGAACCCACGGCTTTACTTGTATCTTCTGGCATAGAAATTTTGGTAAGCTTCAAAATAATTTACCTCTTTTCTACTATTAATTCATTGAGTTCTCTTTATACCTGTATGAGATTGAAGCTCTTGTAGCTGAGATCATGTGGATTTATGTCTCTGGCCACGACTATCTCTATGCTTTCCTGTTGTTCTAGCTTTAACTATGTGACAAGAGGCGTCATATTATCTTGGTTCAAAACTTTGAAAGAGACAAACAAAATCTCTACATTTTCTTTTGTACTCTGAATATGGCTTTAACAATCTCCATCTGGGTACTTGTGATTCATTGCATTCTGCATTTTTAGAGTAAACCCTCACATGGGTAAATTGTGATGACAATAAATTTTTATTTTTTCACTAAAACCCCATTTTTGAGTAGAGACCATTGTATGAATGTTGAAAACAGTGACAAATATGCATTTTTGAAAACTGGGTTCGACCACATCATAGTAGAATACAAATATTTTCAATTTAGTAGAGCTTTACTTCTATCTTGCAAAAAAAACAAGAAACATTGTATATCTTAATAAGGAAAAACTTGAACACCATGATTTTTATCCCCACTTTTACTGTTGTCTCACTTTGTCTCAAGCTTCCTGTTGTCCTTCATTTCTATAGCGAGATTTGTGTATCTGGATATTCATAAATCACCGTATGATGTGATTGTGCCTTATCATTTTGTATGCTCATTTTGATGGAGTTAAATTGGATCTCTGAGTAAGATGTAAAATCTGTTGCACCTTACCTATAATAGTGAACTCAAAAGATCACCAAGTTAGTATTATAGTTCCTTTAACTGTCACTAGTTTTCCTCACTGATATGTTCTCTTGTTGTTGCTTTCTGCAAGACTTCACCTTAGCTCGCATCTACTCCATTATGCATTCCTTTCAATCAGTTTTGTAACAGCAACCTTATTTAGTCTTATTCATCACTGTCCTTTTGGTAACTATGTGGACATTCGCTCCATTTTCCATTTTTATTTCTTAAGTCTCTTACAAACTATATATGTACTTCAAAAGTTGTTAAAAAACTCTTATGATGACTTGATGTCTTGTTCACCCTTTAGCACAAAGGGGCTCAAAGCCTCATTAAAATGTGAATATAAATGAAAGGCAAAGCTGAAATAAGAGATGACAAATGCAATTAATGCTCTCTTAACATATTTCTTTGATTGTTTTCATTGAATTATGAGCAATAAGATGCTTTGCTCAATCTACTTTTATCATGTTGAAATAGAAACTGCTTATGAAACTATTAATCATAGTAGTCCTATTTGGTGACTGTAATTTTAAATATTTAATAACTCTCAACTAATGATGTGAATGAGAGATGTCCTTATGATATGTCGGGCTCAACCCTTGTGGGAGGCCATTTTGCTCCACATATCTGATGAAAATAATCACGAACACAATGAACCTGTTCCTACACATTTAAACAAACAAGTTAGCAAAAATAATCGAAGCTGAAAGCTTCCATTGAATTCTTCATGTTCCTTGATTGTCAGCCTTTGTAACTCAATCATCTAGTGAATGCCTGATTGAATGTATATTACATTCCTATTGGTAGCATAGACATGAAGAAGAATGTAATTTATCATTGCTTAGAGTAAATCTCTAACATCATTCTTTTTACAATCTTGCAGGTTTATGGAGCGTGGAATCAAGATTGTTGCAACTTGGAGATGCAACAACTGAAGACATCGAGCAAAAGCAGTTCATCATCATAGGAAATTATGAATTGCTTCCCTCCTTTTTGTTTACACTATCTTTAGTAGTGTAGTATTCCATCCCATTTTTTATTCATTATTTGATTAAGACAATCAAATTCAATTACTCCTGCGGCTTGTGTGGGATTTCAGTTTTTTCAAAATGAATAAAAAGCATTATTATGCAAATGTCCAATTTTCTATTTCAAATACTTGCATAATAAAACTATAATAAAAATGTAATCTGATCTTTATGATGAACAATGAATACTTAGCCGCAAAAAAATTGGAAATTTATGTACCAATCAATGATGAATTTAATTCAGCTCTACCTGTTTGAGCTCGTAGTGAAAAATAGATAACAAATTGGCGACCTTTGCTGAGTGTTTTCATGCTAAACACAATAGACCAGTATATAGCTTATCCATTCGGCATGGAGTCCATTTTTTGCTCTGTTTTAACTCAAAAAACTGTAACTCGGCTTCAAACCAAACAAATTGAAAGAAACTACTGCAACTCTGTTGAAGATAGAGTTTGAAAAACCATGTGCAACAACTGCACTTTATTGAAAACACAAGAAAACCGAAATGAAACATGACAGCAAGAACTTATTGAAAGCATAACTGAAACTGAAACCTATTCTACTATGTACAACTGAAAGCTTGATGCTTAATAACATTGTTTCAAGTGAATCCCATTGACAGGGATTGGCAGTACTTCACCATCCAACTTTGAAAGCTGAAATGCGTTGTGTTCCTTCTTTGTTGTAATAATGTACGGGCCATCCCACATGGTGTCAAACTTTGTATGTTTGCTAGGCCTACTTTTGAGCTCATCCCACTTGAAAACTAAATCACCTTCATTGAAGATCCTTGATGTTGCTTTCTTATCGAATGTCCTCTTCATTTAAGAATGATGAATTTGAAGCTCTGTGTAGGCTTCCTTTCTGGTTTCTTCCAACTCTGTTAATTGTTGCAAGCCTAACTTGCATTGGTTGCTCCTCAAATAACTCAAGCTCTTTTATATAACTCAAAGTTGGCAATTCAATTGAGATAGGCAATTTGGATTCTTTTCCATAAACCAAAACATATGGTGAAAAACCTATTGATCATTTTGGTGTAACTCTATCAACCCAAAGGGCTAACTTGAGTTTGTCATGCCATGACCTCTAATTATCTTCAATAATCTTTTTTATGATCTTAATCAGATTCTTATTTGTTGATTCAGCCTGTCCATTACCCTGGGGGTAATAATTGGATGAAGTATTCAGATAAATATTATGCTTTATTGACCAATCTGAAACTCTTAAACCAACAAAGGCCAAAGCATTATCAGAAATAATTGAATCGGGTGTACCAAACTTGGAAACTATGTCCTGATAGAAGTTTAAAACTAATGTTTCATTTGCATCTCTTAATGTGATTGCTTCAGTCCACTTCGTAAAATAGTCTGTGGCAGTTAAAATCCATTTGTGCCTAGCACTCAAGGGTGGATTGATTGGACCGATAAAATGAAGTCCCCACTTTCCAAATGGCTGCTCAACTTGAATTGGATTCAGGTGCAGGCTGCTAACTTTTGTTTTCCTACAAAAAGTGAACATTTACTGCATCTTCTAACATAAGCATGAGCATCTTTGAAAAGATCTTTCCAATAATATCCAGCTCTCATTATTTTTAGAGCTGTAGTACATGATGCAAAGTGACCTCCAGTAAGTCCATCATGGAATTCCTCAAGAATTATTTTGGTCTGATTGGGGTAAACACATCTGAGGAATACTCCATTGAAATCCTTATTATAAAGAACACCATCAATTTATGCATATGGAATTGCTTGCAATTTGTAATATCTTCGTTTAGACTTGTCTAAACCTTCTAGACAGTATCCAGTATGCAAATAATGAATCATTTGATTAATCCAATCAGCTAAATTAGCTGAAACAGTAGGTTCTTCATTATTCAGAATTGTAGCAAATTCTTCACTGTTGTTTTCTTCACTTTCTGCAAGCTGCTCACATAGACCCTTACCTCTAACAAGCTTGGTAACCTTTATGCTAATGTCACATTCCATGACTTTGGTTATCCAGCCTGCTCTCTTATCGTTAATGTCCTTATTCAACATAAATTCTTTGACTGTTGGGTGAGCTACTAGCAGGTGTATCTTATTATTAGACAACATATGTCTAAATTTTTTCAGACTTCTCACTATAGCAAGCACATGCTTTTCAACGAATGAATACTTGGTTTCATAATCATGTAAAACTTGACTAAAAAAAGCTATAGGTTGCTCCATACCTTCACTATTTTGTTGACAGAGCATTACGGAGATGGTATCCACTCCTCCAAATGTGTACAGTATAAAATCCTTATCAAAATATGGATTAATAAGAGTAGAGGTTGTTGCAAGTGCCTCTTTAATCTGCTCAAAACTATTCTTTCCTTCTTTTGTCCAGCTGAATTGAATGTTTTTCTTCAGCATGGTTGTCAATGGCTGCAATAAAGCTGCAACATTAGGAATAAATCTCCTCAGGAAGTTTATTCTTCCTAGAAAGCTCTGCAAACCCTTCTTGTGACTGGGCAGCGGTAAATCCAATATGGATGTAATTCTCTCTGGATCTATAGAAATGCCATCTTTAGAAACAATATAACCCATAAGTTTACCTTCGTGAACAACAAAGATACTCTTTTTTAGATTTAAAGAAATTCCATATTCTCTGCATCTTTCAAAAATCTGTCTAAGATGCACAAAGTGATCATCAGCATTTCGTGAAAAAATAGTGATATCATCTAGATAAACAAGAACAAACTTGTTTATCAAACCTTGGAGAGCCATATCCATCACTCTTTGAAAGGTGGCTCCCCCATTTGACAATCCAAATGGCATCTTTCTATAAGCCATAGTACCCCATTTGGTGGTAAAAGTTATCTTGTACTGGTCTTCCTCTTCAACCAAGATCTGGTTATAACCTGAATATCCATCCAGTAATGAGAACCTTTCTGATCCTGAAACAACCTGCAATATTTGCTCCATTGAAGGCAGTGGGTAGTGATCTTTGAGTGAAGATCTGTTCATATCACGGAAACCAATGCACAACCTTATCTCTCTGCTCTTCTTCCTGACATGCACTAAATTTGATACCCAAGAAGTGTGCTTGATTGGAAATATTATACTACCTTCGATTATCTTGTTTAATTATGTTTCCATCAGATGTTCTAACTTCGGATTTAGGGGCCTTTGCTTTTGTCTTACCGGTTTTGCATTGGGTTCGAGCTCAATTGTATGCTGAGCTAACTCAGGGTTAAAACCCTTCAGATCTCCATACTGCCAGGAAAATATGTCACTGAATTTTTGGCAATGAAAAATAAAGGCTTGTTGTTCTTCCTTTGTACAGACTTTTCCAAGCTTAAGCAGCTTGTCTTTGAATATTTCTATTGATTCGTAATGCTCCTGCTTCACTGTGATGTTTGATTTATCTCTTCTAACCTGATCATCAATGTTGAAGATGGATTCAAGGGTCACCAAACCCTTTTGCAGCTTGTTATACTTTAGCTGCATGATTTGATCACCATATTGCTAATCAATTTTTTGTTGATTTCCAACAGAAAACTCTACTTCTTCCAACAAAAAATGAATTATTTGTTCATCACTATCAAAAATCTGCCAACTTACATTATTATTAGGTATCGAAGGTCTAACAACTACCTTCACATATTGTTGTACCTCCACATTGTGAATTTCAGTCAGAATGTCAAATTGTGACCCTAGAGCAACAAGTTTATTAGCTTGCTTATTCTGAATTCTTGGTACTGATTACAGATTAAATGTGTCAAACTCCTCAATTAAGTCCCAAACATGATGCTTATACAATTTCAATAAATCATTCTTTGTTAAATTCAAGTTTCTAACTTGATTTTCTATCAATTCTGAATCACCATACACCTGTAAGCACTTAATCTTTCTTTTTCTGGCCCATTCTAAGCCATGTATTAGTGCTTCATACTCAGCAACATTATTAGAATAGTTGAAAGCAAATCTAAAAGTTGAATAATACCTATCTCCTTCAGGCGAAATCAAAATAGCTCCTCCACCAACACCAATTTTACTTTTGGATCCATCAAAATACAGCTTCCAAAGTTGATCAATCTGCTATACTTGTTTTTCCTCCTTGACCAGTTTTGGAATAGTTACATCGGGCTCCTAAATCTATAAATTCCCAAACCTACTTTGTCTATGAGATTGAATGGATCAACCTCATGATTCTCATTTTCCCACTCATCTAGATTTGTGTTAGGTATGCCTTCTATAGGTATAGTGGGGTCGAGGGTCATGGATTGATCCTCCTGATCATGGAAAGCTAGGTTTGCATTTATGGTATTTGGAACATAAGGCTCAATATGGTCTTTAGTCTGTAATTCTGACTTAATCATGACTCTAGTACCATATCTAGTTTTGAAAAACATGTGTGACCAGTCTGATGACAGATAACCACCTAATTGTGCAGTGAAATCTTTAGACATGCAAATGGAAAAATAAGGTGGGAGATCAATGATATATATGTCCTATGAAATTTGAAAGTTGGGATAGGCATGCAATGTAAGAGGAAATTTTTTAATAACTCCTACAGACTTTACGGTTGTACCATCCAATTGAACTACCCCTTTTGACAATGGTTCATACTCAAGTCCTAACTTATCTACCAGCTGTTTAGGCATAATTGAGTTGCTTGCTCCACTATCGATTATGCGATTATGCACTATGTTATCACCAATTATCAAGCTGACATAAAAAGGCGGTGGTTTTACCTCTTTAGCTGGCTGCTCCTTTTGATCTGAACTGTTTGCAAGAACTCTTGGATGTTCTTTACTTGTTTCATCAGAAATTGATATCTTAGTCAGAGCCTCCTGCAAACTTTCTTTTTGTCTAGGCAGGCGTAATGCATCCAACATGGTATTGCTAATAGTTTCCTTTTTCATATGTTCAACAATATTGAAAGAAGAACCACTAACCTTTGGTTGTACCTTTTGAACAACAACGTTTTTTTGTGTTACTTGAGGCTAGAACTAAACTTTAGGCTACTCCTTTGATGGTCCAGCTTGTTGTCTTGGTAAAATCTAAACATTCTCAGCTATTGAAGGTTGAACTTCCTTGTTGGGCTATAAAATCTTCAGTTTTCTGTTCAACAGCAGGTTGTTTGTCTTTTTCTGCCTACTATTTATCAGGAACAGCTTGCTATCTTAGGTCAAATGCTCTTTTCTTGGCCCTCGTATTGGCTGCAATAGAAGTGGCTGACTGATTTTGACCTTGCATGTGATTAACTCCTTAAAATTCACTTCCTTGCCAATTCATCATGGCAACGTCAAGGTCATTTTGCTACGTTTGATCATCTTGTTGATTATTGTCCTCCTTATTTGTCTTTTCAGAAGTAGCATAACTACTTTGCACCATAAGAGTTTGATTAATCACCTCATTCATGCAAGTAGCCTAATTGTGAGGATGATTGCAGGGATAACACCACACATAATCCTGTGCTAAATTGTTTTGTATTGGCATCAGCTCTTTTGAGGAGCTAGCAGTAGTCGGATTAAATGGCTGATTAGGCCTAAAGTTGAAATTCCTCCTCTATCCCTGGTAATCAGCTTGATAAGCAGGTTTGTTTGCTTGAAGTGATGACTGATTAGGTCTGAAATTCTGACCTTGCTGCTTTTTAAGGCTTACTAAGTTGTTACTCACAGTTTGTAGTAACTTGGCTATTTTTTGTTGGTCATTTATTAGTTGTTGTTGAGTATCTTTAAGTCCTTGCAAGTCAAAATTTGCTGGAACAACATTATTTTGTGTTGTTGTTTGGAATCCTAAGGATAGAATGAGTATAGTGGTTATAGGAGGTACTTGAATGGGCATAAATGGTTGTACCTCTAGGAAAATTGGCATAGGGCATCTTAGAGCAATTTTACCAGCTTGTATAAGGCTATTTTCAGCTCTAATAGCGATGTCATATGCTGCTAGTAATGTTAACCCACCCATTGACTCTATCATTAAAGCAATATCGCTATGCAATGATCTAAGGTAATACAGAAAAGCATGGTCAGGAGTTGGTCATACCATTACTAGAATTCGATCCCACGTCCTTTGAAATATGAAGTTAAAGTCCATCATATGTTCTTGTGGTGCTCTCTTTATAGTCGTCATTTGTTCGACTAGAGATAGATGATCGGACTTGTCAGAAAATTGTTTGGTCAGCTTATCTCCTAAATCATCCCATGTCGCAATGGTATTGAATGGCAAGCCATGAAACCACTGAAGTGCTTTCCCCTTGAATGACGATGTTAACAACATCAAAGCTACATTCTCCTGAATCACATGATGAACTCCACATAGTGAAGCTACGTCTCTAATATGCTCAATGAGCGTAGTATGATCTTCACCAGTAAAAAGGGTAGACTTTTGAGTGTTGCAATTGGTATATCATCATGCTGAGCCAGATCCAATGGGCTACCCCCATTAAATGGAACAAAAGCATGCGCTCTGGCCATCGAAACTACTGGTATTTTGAGATTTACAACTTGTACAATCGATAGAGGTGAAACCGGTACTCTGTAACTTGGTGAAGCTGAATATGAAACTGGTTTCCTTGCTAATGATCTGCCTCTTCTTATTGATGTGTAAACTAATGGTTTTTCTCTTAGAACCAGAGAAACTGATTGCTTTCTTGAAGGCTTACTAGGTGTTCACATGGTTGTCCTTCATCTTCTCTTTGGTGAAGATAGCTGCAAATATTCAAACAGAGAAGAACTTCTTGTTTGAATATTTCCCATAAGCTATTTGCACTTGATCTCCTGGAAACTGAGAACGGAGTCGCCAGGTATATGAAAATTATCCTCTAAAAGGCTGACATACTGTTGTATTATACCACAACAACAGCTTGAACTATAAAATTATTGCTCTGAAAAGTGATTCAGAGTCCCACCAGGTGTGCCAAAAACTATTGTCAATCAAATTGCACCCAAATGCTTGAATGATTAAATTCAACAATCTATTGAAACATGGGAATTATCTTTAGGCTGTGGGTATTTCTATGGCGAAGATAGACCTCCAGATTCTACGCTGGTTCCTATATGATTCTTAAATTAATAACCGGTAACTTGCTAGAAAAGGGATAGAAGAACTATTGCTAAATGCACGTGAAACTGTAAACTAGTGGTGATTAACCTAATTGATAAAGATCTGCAATTGTGATTCACAATAAATTTTAGAAAAACATCCACACAAGTCGATTTTAACAGTTTGACCACAAAAATGATTCTAAGGAAGGTGTGAATAAACCACCTTTGAAGGAAAATAGGGTTTTCATAGCAAAATAGAATATCATTCCTTTACACAACCTTAGACCTATGATTTTTTACTATTTGAATGCATGCAAATATAAATGAGACAAAGATTTTAAAGGTTATGATATTTAAACACAATAAAACTTCATCAAATCATCCATAAAAGCAACATAATGACAAGGCAGACTTTCCATTTCACTACAATTGAAGGAATCTTTGCAAAATGACACACATAAACCTGTAAACCTACTGTTGTATTAATCTAAATATAAAAGTTGAGTTACAAGATATCTCACTTTGCAGAATGCAAAGGCTAAAAAATAAGAACTAGAGGAAAAAGATAAACTTTTTCCAATATATACAATGAGATGCAACTCCAAAGTGCATGAAAATGAAACTGGAAGTCAATTTTAGTATAGAAAAATGATAACTCCAAGGCAAATCCTAAGCAAAATAAAGAATCTCCAAAAGAAAAGCTCAAACTCATTCAAAAATGAGTGAACTCGGTCTCAAAATCACAGTCACAATGTGTACAACTGAACTGCAACTCGAACTAGCTCCAGAATGCATGAAAAAAGCATTGAAAGAGATCTGAAGTCAAAAAATATCTCCACAATATGCTCTCACAAGCAAAAGAGAAAATCCTCGTAAAAATGGCCCAAAACTAAAGCAAACTGGTCTTAGTGTCTAGAAAACTCCACCTCTCCATGCACATGATCAAGATAACTTGTAAACTAATGTAAAACTGGAGCAAAGTGCCAATAAACTCCATAAATTTCATGATTAAGTCCTCCAGTTAGCTTTCACTTGCCATCTTGCATGGATTTGAGAAAGGCATTCATTTGATTAAATGTTAAAGATAATCATCAAATGATTATTTTAATATTTAGGCAGCTGATAATATCACTCTTCACTACATGTCTAAATAGTAAAGTAATAATAATATTACTTTTAATATTTAATTAAATGTTTGATATTTTATAAATCCATGCAAGATGGCAATATTCTAAAATCAAACTATTTCTTTGAGGTCAGCCTCAAAACTTGTTAGAACTATAAAATTTTGAAAATTTTATGGCTATCCATACCTGTTAGTTCCCAAAGGAATTCCATACCAGATGCTCATGAATCCGCTTTGCATATCATGTTTGCCCATGTTTTAGTTTGTTTTCATCATTTGGTCCCATGGAATTCATCTATCCTTGAGAATTTGAATGTATAATTTGTGTCGGCAAGAGATGGTGAGGGTCTCCCCGATCCATAAAGCGCTTTATATTAACATATATTTTTTGCAGTCTGTCGGAAAGAGTTCAGGAATTTCATACCGATATGATTTCATCTGAAGACACATATCGGCAGGACACAATTCGGGGTCTCAGTGATAGAAAGATCTTATTGGCAAGACAGTATGCATCGGGGTGAGTCATATTAGGTTTGTTTGTGTCTTACCGATCGTGGTGCAATTCTGGGGCATCAAAAAGGAATCTAAAATATTCTCAAAATCTTTCCCGAAAAAGTAGGTCCTATTGGCGAGAGAGTCTTCATCGATATAAGTCATAACGAGCACATGTGTGTTATATAGATGAAGCACAAAGTGATTGTCGACGAGACCTAAGTCATCGATGAAATGTCGCGAAACATTCACTTGGTCTTACCGATAAAGCAAAGGTGGGTTTCCTCGTCATCGGTATGATGTCTTGAAGTCCTACCGACCCCCTATGTCATAACGAAAGGATTACATTGGGACTTGGTGATATGTTTGATCTTCAGTGAGACTGGCTTTAGCGGGAAGAGATACAAAAGGTCATATCAAATGTACTTCCATCGGTAAGAGAAACATTTGTTTTGGCGATCGGAATTGCTGAAGGAAGATTCTCGACAAGATACAAGTAGTCGAAGGAAATTCCCAGCGACCCTCTAAGTCACAGGGATGGGCTTCATCGACGAGAGTTACAACGACATATTCAGTACTGAAGCGATAATTCTCAGGGAGACTAAAGACGTCGGTATAATTGCATGACACCATAGAGACATATGATCTATAGGCTATCGTTGAGACTCAGAACATCGATGAAACTGTGTGACACTAAAGCGATATGTAATATGTGATAGTTGGAGAGACTCGGGGCATCAGCGAAACTATAGGACATTATAGCGGATATCTGGTAAACGTTTGGAAAAGCCCGAATAAAATAATTTCCCAAGATTTGAATACGAAGGGATGCGACTTTTCAAATGACTAATATATAAATACTCATTTTTTACGGTGAATGAGAGATAGAGTAGAGAATGAACAGAAAATACAATAGATCAGAATGTTTATATTTTGAGACTATGATGCATGTAAAAACTAATGGAGATTCCAATTGAATTCATTTGATTTGGTGACATTTTTCTGGTATCAATTGTTTGTTGTGTTAATTAAAAGTATTGTTGAAGTTGTCTCCAAGGTTGATGTTTTCTAATTATTTAGAAGGATATATCAAGGATATTTTTCAGTTTATTAGTGCACACTTGTTGTATCTGTATGATTGGATTAATTGGTTTTTTCAAGGAAAGATTAAGTCCTTTTAGTCAGTCATAGTAATTAGGAAATCTCATTTGGATCATTAAGAAGAACTTAGTAGTCACATCCTTGCATGTTTATACCAGTTATAAACTTAAAATTGTATGTCAAACAATTTGAGTATCTTCCAAAAAGAAGTTATTCATTTCAGATTATCATTTGACTCCGTACACCCAATAAGGCTCTAGTCTCTACCATTCCACTCTTTAAGTTTCATTCATTTTTTTTACATATGAACACATTAGATTTAGCCTTGATATTGCTTATACAATTTGTATCAAAATAAAACTCATTTATCCACTCCCATTTGCCAGTGTGGGAAAATTGCTTTAGGAGATATACAAAGGTCAAGTCTGCCTTATTGTTATAGGTACACCTGCCTAGGTCTGGCAACACCCGAAGAGTAGAAGGTTCAATTCATTTGGCCTTGTTTGTTACCCTAAAACGTATCTAGAGATTGGAAACCTTTAGAGGTATCTCACTTGCATTTTTGAGAGCTAACAAATTGGTGAATCTGTTGGGGAACTTATTGTAGGATATCTGGTTGAAGATTATCATACAGAGTCATTGAACAAAAATTCGTAATTTGAGAAGTTTCTAAAAAGGTGATTCCGTTGGGGGATAAAATCAAGAATAGTTTCATTTTTCTCACTTTTCACAAAGTGAGTGGCGACTTTGACAAAGACATTGCATCAATTCAACATGAATGGTAGAAGATCCCAATACAAAGGAGGTCCTACTGGAGGTCCTACTGGTAATAGTAAGTGGACACATAAGGGTGATAAGGATGATAAGGGTAAGAAGAAAGAGGATGACATGTGCATAACGAACAAAGACAAAATATGAAGACCAAATTGTGAGACATATGATCATTATGATACATGGAGAGATAATTCAAGTGCAGAACCTTGTACCCCTGAAGAACAAATAAATCCTTTTTATAATCCTCAGAAATAGGCAGATTTCGATGCTAACTCGAAGCTGAACAAATCAGATATCAGCATGAATATGATAAAAGAATGGAGGGTAATCAAAGTGGGTCTATTGATCATGTGATTCCTCAAGAAAATTATGAGTTCTCAACTCATGAAGAAGTAGAAGCACAGTTTGAGTTTCATAAACAAGAAGTAGAAAGAGCAAAAGCTGAACAGGAAAAGATCTAAATGATAAAAGAAATCCAAGACTTGAAATTGTAGAAAGCCCAAATTGATGCTCAGACAGTTGGTTTTTCAAAGTATATACCACCTCATAGGTAGGGAAATGATAATACAGGGCCTTCAGACCCATCAAAGGCTCCTCAGAATCATATGAGAGATCAATGTAAAAAACCAAACCATCCACCGTATATTGCATCACAACTTACAAATGTACAACCACCTCATGGTCAGCAATATGTACCATATCTTCATACACAATACAATAATCCAGTGTACCAGTATCAACACTTGCATAATCCTCCCCCTTAGCAATATATAACAATGATCAGACAATTTGATTTGACAGGGTTTCAATTACACCCTTACCCTATGGATAGCAGTTGGAGAAGTCTTGTTCCTAAGTTTACAGGGAGCAGTGCAATTACTGTTGAAGATCATTTGAGGAGTTTTAATGCTTTTATCCAGGACTTGGATATAGCATATGAAGATTTACATATGAGGTTATTCATGATGTCACTCACCGAAGAAGCTAGGGATTGGTTCAATGGCCTGCCAACAACTTCTGTTGATTCTATCCAAGAATTTTAGGATCGATATCTTGAACAGTACGAAAATCCATGTGCACCAGATGTTGCTTTACATGAATTAGTATGGATTCAAAAAAAATAAAAATGAGTCATTTTATGATTTTAACCAAAGATTCAACAAATTACAAAATAAAATACCACCTGGGTCAAAGTTGCTAGACTCTGCAGCAATGAGTATTTATTTGAATGCATTTGATCCAAAAATAGGATATGAACTAAGAAACAGGTTTCCAAGAGATTCAGCTAAAGCCCAGAAGATAGCACTGACCATTGAAAACAACAGGAAAGTTGTTGGGATGATCAATAAGAGAGACAATTCTAGGGTTCCTCAGCAAGCCAATAATTATCAGTATAAACAAGAGAACATGTACATAAATGAGAGGCCTTAGTTACATGATATGCCTTACAATACAAATTGGAAGGATGGAAAACCTATAATGGATAGACCTAGGAACAAAGAAACACCTGATCCATTAAGGAAGAAGGGGGTGTATATGGTAAATAATAATCTCTGGTGTGAAGGTTGTGATGGGCCACATTCCCCAGATCATTGTGTTGTAGCCAAAAAAATGCAAGAAGAAGGGATGCTAGTGGGTGACAGTGGAGAGGATCACACAGTGTACTTGACCTCAAATACCTTTCACCCTGCTGAGGAGGAATATTCATCTTCAGAAGATGAAGGCTGCGAGTATGATGTTTCAAATCAAAGGTGCAATGTCCACATGGCTGAACAACAATTTTTTTCTGATTCTGAAGAGAGTTATGCAGAACAATACTCTATTGAGGTGCCTACTCAACGTGATATAAAGAGACCCACTGAAGAGGAAATAAAGAGGTTAACCATTGTTGTCGTTGAACAAGCAAAGAGCGGGTATTGGTTAAGAAATAGGACAGTGAATGAAAAGGAAGGTGCTCCCAGGGAAACATTCATGAAAGATAGAGAAGTAACACCAAGATTTTTGAAGAGAATAGAAAATAAGCAACATGACAAGAGAAAACAAAAGCTTGTTCAGAAAGAAGAGAACAAAGAGTTATACAAAGAAAAGCATAAACCTGTCCAAAAGGAAGAATTCAAAGGGGAAACATTAGAGAAAAAGAAAATGGTTAAGGCAGAGGGTTCTTCATTTGACTTTTCTCAGGCTTTATCTCAGATATAAATGTATGTCCCACTGCTCAAGATGGTGAGAATTAAGGAGTATAGGGACAGTGCAATTCAATTGATATCAAATGGAAATGAGAAAAGTACAAATTCTGAAAATCAAATGGCCACTAAAACGGTTAATAAGCAAGAGAAGGTGACTATCCCAAAAGTGTGCCTAAATGATGTATTGGTAAATTCCCCACAAGTTGAACCTTTTTCCACCACATTGCTTATAAACAACAAACTGATGAGGAATTGCATGATAGACTCTAGCGCTGCAATCAATATCATGCCCGTTGGAGTTATGAAACAACTTGGTATGTGGATTGATACTAATGAAGGGAAGTGCTATGCAATGGATAGCCGGTCTATTCCAGTAGTAGGTGTTATAAAAGATGTTGAAGTCAAACTAGCTACTTATCCTCAGGTGGCCTACAATATAGATATAATTGTAATTGATACCCCTCCTCAATTTTGGATGCTCTTATCAAGACAGTGGATGATAGAAATTAGGGGAAATGTCCAATTTGATTTGTCTTATGCAAGAATTCTAGTGAATGGTCAAGAAGTTAAGTTGTATAGGGAGCCAAGGATGAACCCAATTGTAGATTGTGTACCTTTAGATCAAGTCAATTGATTTTGTGATGTGGATCTTGGGAATTTTAAGATAGAACCAACCTAGCCAAAATTAGTCAATGGTGATCCAATTGATAAACATGTTGCAAAAAATTGTGATAGTGTGTGGAAAATGTACTTTGATGGAGCTTGTAGCCAAGGAGGTAACAGAGCAGGAATAGTGTTTATTTCCCCTAAAGGAGTTACTTTTAAATATTCATTTTTTCTGGCATTTGATTACACGAACAATATAGCAGAATATGAAGCTTTGTTAACAGGTTTGAATATGGCTGTAAAACATAAGATCAAGCTGCTAGTTGTTCTAGGGGATTCTGAGCTAGTTGTTTCTCAAGTTAAATCAAAATATGCAGCAAAACACAAGAGGTTGAAGCAATACAGGAATGTTGTATGGGACACAATTGAGTTGTTTGATGCTTTCTCAATTGAGTGGATTGATAGGTCAAAGAATATAATGGTAGACTTTTTAGCCAATATAGCATTGAGAAGAGATGATATCACACTGGCTAGAGTGTCTCAAATTGAATTCAAAGCAAGACCCGTTGTGCCTGACAATATATACAGTTGGCAGGTTTTTAATGATGATGATGACCTCTTGAAATTTCTTCACTATATAGATCAATATGAAGCTCAAGAAGTTGATTTCAATGCCTTTGTTGAAGAAGTAGATGGACAGTAGACAGTATTTGGGAAAGAGGTCTTATAGCTTAAAACTAATAAACTTCCCAAAGGGCTAGTAGCATTGGAAAGGGTATATGATGGAAATGATCGTTCCCTCATGAAATAGATACCTGTCAAGAGGAAGGATATTGAAAAGGTCAATTTAGGGACTGAACTGGCACAAAAAAGGTATACATTGGAAATAAAATAAGCCCGACAATTCGAAGAATGTTGATTACACTATTGAGAAAATATAAAGACGTGTTTGCATGGTCTTATGAAGATCTCAAAGCATATAGGGAAGATTTGTTTCAACATGAAATCCCATTGAAGCCAGATGCAAAGCTATTCAGGCAAAGACAAAGACCTATCAATCCAACATTGGAACCAAAAATGCAGGAAGAATTGGAAAATCTCAAAGATGGGGGTATCATCAAACCAATCAAGCATTCAACATGGGTTTCGAACCTGATTCCTATGAGGAAGAAGAACAGGGATATCGGATTATGTGTGGACTTCATAAATTTAAACGTGGCATATTTGAAGGATAATTATCCTCTACCTGATATGGAGGTTGTACTACATAAAGTGATAGGGTGTGAGTTGTTATCTACGATGGATGGGTTCTCTGGTTACAACTAGGTCAAAGTCAAAGAACCTGAGCAATACAAGATAGCCTTTACAACTCCATGGGGAACGTATGTTTATGTGAGAATTCCATTCGGTCTCACAAATGCGGGTGCAAAATTTCAAAGAGCTATGGATGTAGCATTTGCAGACTTGATTAATGCTATCATGGTAGTGTATCAAAATGACCTTACTACTTATTCAAAAAGGGCTAAAGATCATGTAGAACATCTGGAAAAGGTATTTATTAAAGCTTTAGAATATGGTATTAGTCTGAACCCTAAGAAATGCCATTTTGCAGTCATAGAGGGAAAACTCTTAGGACATATTGTGTCAAAGGAAGGGATTAGAATAGATCCTGAGAGGGTTGAGGCCATAGATAAAGTTCCTATCCCTAAAACTGTCAAGGCCATCTAGTCATTTTTTAGACAGATCAATTTTGTTAGGAGATTTGTCTCTAATTTTGCTGAAATTATTAAGCCCATATCAAAGATGTTAAGAAAGGGACAAAAGATAGAATGGACTGTAGAGGCATTGGAAGCTTTCATATCCATCAAAAGGGCCATCAAGGAAGCCATTGTCCTTAAATCTCCAGATTTTTCAAAACCATTTCAAATATTTTCATTTGCTTCATTGCATACTATAGCTGATGTCATGTTATAGAAGAATGAAGAAGGTTATGAGCAGCCTGTGTCTTTTTTCAGCAAGTCATTGCAGGGGTCAGAATTGAAATATGATATAATGGAGAAACAAACATTTGCATTGGTGAAAGCCATAAAAGCTTTTAGACCATATCTTGTTGGAGCCAAAGTGATAGCTTATGTTCCTCATGCAGCTGTTAAAGATATTTTGACACAGTCAGAGGTAACTAGAAAGAGATACATGTGGATTAATAAAATTCAAGAATTTGATATGGAAATACAGATCACTAAATTAGTAAGAGGTCAGGGTTTGGCCAAGTTAATGGTAGAAAAAAATGTTGAAGCAAATCAAATTTGTAATGTAGAAGATGAAGGAAATGCAATTGCAAGTATTGAGCATACTGCTTGGTATACAAATATCATGTATTACCTCAGATACATGAAGTGCCCTGAAGGATTAAGTGACAATCAAAGAAGAACCTTGAAGTTGCAAGCATCCAAATATGTGTTCATGGAAGGTGATTTGTTTTGTAAAAATAGGGACGGGATGTTGCTATGTCTAGATGAGTCACAAGACAAGCGTGTTTTGAGAGAAATGCATGATGGGGTTTGTGGAGGCCATTATTCTACAAAGACAACTACACACAAGATTCTCGGGGCAGGTTATTACTGTCCAAAAGTCTTTAATGATTCTTTTTCATATGTAAGAATATGTGAAGCATGCCAGAAGTTCTCAAGTAAAATGAAGTATCAAGGAGCTTTACCACTCAGACCTTTGTAGGTTGAAGCCCCTTTTCATTAGTGGGGAATTGATTTTATTAGGGAGTGTGATAGGTCGAATGTGAGCGTTAGAAATCAAGCAACAAGTAAAAGAGTGCAAATAAACACAAAGAAAACAACCTACACCTCAAGATTAGCCTAAGTTGGAAACAATGCAAGATAAAAGCAACAAATGGAACCCTATACCTTGCGTCGAATCAATCCTTTGGTTGGCCCTTCGATCTTTGATGTGTATGCTCCTTGGATGGCAAGATGCAAGCTAGATGATGATGTGAAGATGGATGGAAATGGATGAAAGCATGAAAATGGCTAAGTGTAGATTGAGAAATAAAACTGCAAGAGTTTGGCTAGCAAAATGATCTCCCTCAAAATGAGAGAAAAGAGGGGGTATTTATAGGAATTTTGAGAATTCCTAGGGGAAATGGATGGCCAAGATTGAGCCACCAAATATCAAGATGTAGGGCTAAGGTGAGTTGAGAACTCACAAGCCCTCACATCTTGACATGTGGCATGTGAGATAGCCCTAAAAGGTGAAGTGGACATGAGGTGGAAGGAGAAGGACATGACATGGAGGGGTACAAAGTACCTTGGGATTGGACAAGATCTCCTCATAAAGGAGGTACTTGTCCCCATGTGGGTGAGAGGACAAGTGGGGAATTAAAAATTCCTCAAATATCCTTATGGGGAGAGGAAATAATTTTAAATTCCAAAGGGTGCATTGGGAGATTAAAAGGTGAATTAAAAATTCACATGGGGAAGAGATGTCTTGTCAAAAAGAAAAGCATTTAATAGGTTGACTAAGGACACATGTCATAAAGGACATGAATTTAATATTCCTTGGAAGGATAAAAGGAATTAAAAATTCCTTGAGAGGTTGATTAGGCTAGTTTAGTGAGGGATTAGAGGAGGTTAGGTGGCTAAGAGATTAGAGGCCAACTTGCAAAAGTTGGAGGATGTGACACCTCCTAATCAAGGATTAGGCATGTGCACATCCTAATGATGGGATTAGAAGAAGGATTAAGATTAGATAATAAAAGATGGAGGATGTGACATGAAGGGAATTAAATAAATGGAATATTTATTTAATTCAATTGATAAAAGGAGGATTAAAGAGATAAGGTATTATTGATTAAATACCTTAAGGATTTGGCAGAATTAAAGATATTAATTAAATAATAGCAGTATTACTTAATTAACGAAAATAAGACGAAAGGGGATGAATTTGGATAAATTAAGTGTCCAAATTTAGATGTCTACAGGGAGATATAAGAGAAATCAAGTGGAGGACATAAGTGGATACTAGTAGCTACTTATTACTTCACCAAATGGGTAGAGGCAGTCCCAACCAAGCAAGAAACAAGTAAACTTGTAATCAATTTTTTAATGGATAACATCATTACCAGATTTGGTACACCATTAAGATTGGTCATAGATAATGGGATGTGTTTCAGATCTGATGAGTTTAAAGATTTTTGCAGTACATATGGTATCATTGTTTCTTATGCAACTCCTTACCATCTGCAAGCTAATGGTCAAGCAGAGTCCAGCAAAAAAAGTCTTTTGAAGATCATAAGGAGGATGCTAGGTGGGAATAAAAAGGCTTGGGATTCAAAATTGAGGTTGGATGTGTGGATTGATAGGATAATCGTGAAAAAGGAAATTGGAAAATCCCCATTTGAATTAGTATATGGAACACAGGCTAGGATGCCTTTAAAAAATTTGTTACCAGTTTACAAATTTATCCTTCAGGAAGATATAGATATTCCAAAACCAATGGAGGAAAGAATGGAACAGCTGGTAGAGCTTGATGAAGTAAGAAGAGTAGCCCAAAACCAGAATGTGAAGTTGCAGGCACAAAAGAAGTATTTATTTGATAGAAGAACAAAAGATAGAAAATTCAAAGAAAATGATCTGGTGTTAATGTGGAATGCAAGGTATCAGGAAAAGGGAATGCATGGGAAATTTGAAGCTTTGTGGCTAGGACCCTTTGTTGTTATTGGTAAGAAAGGTGAAGATTCATATTTGCAAAACATGACTAGTGAAGAACAAGAGTTTCCTGTACATGGGAAATTCTTGAATCATTTTTTCTCTTGAGCAATACAGAGGATTAAGGGTTTCCAGTGCATGGACAACTCTTGATAATCCTCTTAAAAATTATTTTCCATGCATAGTAGTTTAGGAAATAAAAAGGAACGAGAATTTCTAGTACATGGACAATCCTGATATTCCTTCTTTTTAAATAAATATTTCCGTGTACAGTAGTATAGGGTCATGTTCATCTCAATTTCCATTCATTCCATCTTGCTCCCTGGTCCATCACCTTGAGTTTGGTTTGCTCACCCAGAAATTTGGATCCTTGCAATGATCTCACAATCATTCATCCCCACATAGAGCCACTATTAGAACTGTAAAATTTTGAAAATTTTATGGCTGTCCATACCCGTTAGTTCCCAAAGGAAGTCCATACCATATGCTCATGAATCCTCTTTGCATGTCATGTTTTTCCATGTTTTAGTTTTTTTTCATCATTTGGTCCCATGGAATTCATCTATCCTTGAGCATTTGAATGTATAATTCATGTCGGCAAGAGATGGTGAGGGTCTCCCCGATCCATAAAGCATTTTATATTAACATATACTTTTTGCAGTCTGTTGGCAAGAGTTTGGGAATGTCATACCGATATGATTTCATCTAAAGACACATATCAGCAAGACACAATTCAGGGTCTCAACAATAGAAAGATCTTATCGGTAAGACAGTATGCATCAGGGTGAGTCATATCGGGTTTGTTTGTGTCTTACTGATTGTGGTGCAATTTTGGGGCATCAAAAAGGAATCTAAAATATTCTCAAAATGTTTCCCAAAAAAGTGGGTCCTATCAGCGAGAGAGTCTTCATTGATATAAGTCATAACAAGCACATGTGAGTTATACCGATGAATCACAAAGTCATTGTCAGTGAGACCTAAGTCATCGGTGAAATGTCCCAGAGCATTCACTTGGTCTTACCGATAAAGCAAAGGTGGGTTCTGTCGTTGTCATCGGTATGATGTCATGAAGTCCTGCTGACCCCCTATGTCATAGCGAAAGGATTACATTGGGACTTGGCGATATGTTTGATCTTCGGTGAGACTGGCTTCAGCAGGAAGAGATACAAAAGGTCATATCAAATTTACTTCCATCGGTAAGAGAAACATTTGTTTTGGCGATCGGAATTGCCAAAGGAAGATTCTCAGTAGGATACAAGTAATCGAAGGAAAGTCCTGGCGACCCTCTAAGTCACAGGGATGGGCTTCATCGATGAGAGTTACATCAACATATTCAGGACCGAAGCAATAATTCTCGGGGAGACTCAAGACATCAGTATGACGGCATGACACCATAGCGACATATTATCTATAGGCTATCATTGAGACTCAGAACATCAATGAAACTATGTGACACTAAAGTGATATGTAATATGTGATAGTCAGAGAGACTAAGGGCATCGACGAAACTATATGACGTTATAGCGGATATCTGGTGAACATTTGGAAAAGTTTGAATAAAATAATTGTCCGAGATTTGAATACGAAGGAATGCGACTTTTCAAATGACTAATATATAAATACTCATTTTTGACGGCGAATGAGAGATAGAGTAGAGAATGAACAGAAAATACAATAGATCAGAATGTTTATATTTTGAGACTATGATGCATGTAAAAAATGATGGAGATTCTAATTGAATTCATATTATTTGGTGACATTTTTCTGGTATCAATTATTTGTTGTGTTAATTAAAAGTATTGTTGAAGTTGTCTCCAAGGTTGATGTTTTCTAATTATTTAAACTGATATATCAAGGATATTTTTCAGTTTATTAGTGCGCACTTGTTGTATCTGTATGATTGGATTAATTGGTTCTTTCAAGGAAATATTAAGTCCTTTTAGTCAGTCATAGTAATTAGGAAATCTCATTTGGATCATTAAGAAGAACTCAATAGTCACATCCTTGCATGTTTATACCAGTTATAAACTTAAAATTGTATGCCAAACAATTTGAGTATCTGCCAGAAAGAAGTTATTCATTTCAGATTATCATTTGACTCCGTACACCCAATAAGGCACTAGTCTCTACCATTCCACTCTTTAAGTTTCATTCATTTTTTTTACATATAAACACATTAGATTTAGCCTTGATATTGCTTATACAATTTGTATCAAAATAAAACTCATTTATCCACTCCCATTTGCCATTGTGGGAAAATTGCTTTAGGAGATAAACAAAGGTCAAGTTTTCCTTATTGTTATAGGTACACCCGCCTAGGTCTGGCAACACCTAAAGAGTAGAAGGTTCAATTCATTTGGCCTTGTCTGTTACCCTAAAACATATCTAGAGATTGGCAACCTTTAGAGGTATCTCACTTGCATTTTTGAGAGCTAACAAAACCCATGGGCCCCTTATGCATTATTAAGTTGATTAACCTCAAGAGTCAAGACCATGGTGATGGTAAAATGAAATGATTTATTAAAATCATTAGCAAAAGAAAAGTCACCCTTGGTCGAATTAGGGTAGACAAAAGAAATTGAACCCTAATCACTTGTTATCATTTTCTCTTTGACATTTGGAGAGAAGCTTCATGAAGAAGCTGGTTGCCATGCTGCTGGGTAGGGTTTGGACTGCACTAGAACTCGAAACCTAAGTTCATACTACTGTTTCATATCAATTTCTTGAAGATCTCCACAGGGAAATGTATGGTGAGCTTTTCCTGAGACAAATTTGAACACTTCTCTTATTTTTTTGAAGTTATCTTCAAGCTTTATAGCCACGACTATGGTAATATTCTAATGTATTGTTATTTTCATCCTTTTGTCGCTATTGAGTTTCTAGCAAGCTCACCATGAATGATAAGGCTTTAAGATTTTGAGACTCAATCTATAGGAGGAACCCATGGCTTTACTTGTATCTTCTAGCATAGAAATTGTGGTAAGCTTCAAAATAATTTACCTCTTTTCTACTATTGATTCCTTGAGTGCTCTTTATACCTGTATGAGATTGAAGCTCTTGTAGCTGAGATCATGTGGATTTATGTCTCTAGCCATGGCTATCTCTATGCTTTCCTTTTGTTCTAGCTTTAACTATGTGACAAGAGGCATCATATTATCCTGGTTCAAAACTTTGAAAGAGACAAACAAAATCTCTACCTTTTCTTTTGTATTTTGAATACGACTTTAACAATCTCCATCTGGGTACTTGTGATTCATTGCATTCTACATTTTAAGAGAAAAACCTCACATGGGTAAACTGTGATGACAATAAATCTGTATTTTTTCACTAAAACCCCATTTTTTAGCAAAGACCATTGTATGAATGCTGAAAACATTGAGAAATCTGCATTTTTGAAAACTGGGTTTGACCACATCATAGTAGAATACAAATATTTTCAATTTAGTAGAGCTTTACTTCTATCTTGCAAAAAAACAAGAAACATCGTATATCTTAATAAGGAAAAACTTGAACACCATGATTTGTATCCCCACTTTTACTGCTGTCTCACTTTGTCTCAAGCTTCTTGTTGTCCTTCATTTCTATACTGAGATTTGTGTATCTGAATATTCATAAATCACTGTATGATGTGATTGTGCCTTATCATTTTGTATGCACATTTTGATGGAGTTAAATTGGATCTCTGAGTAAGATGTAAAATCTGTTGCACCTTACCTATAATAGTGAACTCAAAAGATCACCAAGTTAGTATCATAGTTCCTTTAACTGTCACTAGTTTTCCTCACTAATATGTTCTCCTATTGTTGCTTTCTCCAAGACTTCACCTTAGCTGGCATCTTATCCATTATGCATTCCTTTCAATCAGTTTTGTAACAAAAACCTTATTCAGTCTTATTCATGATTGTCATTTTGGTAACTATGTAGACATTTGCTCCATTTTTCATTTATGTTTCTTAAGTCTCTTACAGACTATATATGTACTTCAAAAGTTGTTAAAAAAAGCTTATGATGACTTGATATCTTGTTCACCCTTCAGCACAAAGGGGCTCAAAGCCTCATTAAAATGTGAATATAAATAAAAGGCAGAGCTAAAACAAGAGATGAAAGATGCAATTAATTCTCTCTTAACATATTTCTTTGATTGTTTTCATTGAATTATGAGCAATAAGATGCTTTTCTCAATCTGCTTTTATCATGTTGAAATAGATACTTCTTATGAAACTGTTAATCACAACAGTCCTATTTGGTGATTATAATTTTAAATATATGATAACTCTCAACTAATGATGTGAATGAGAGATTTCCTTATGATATGTCGGGCTCAACCCTTGTGGTAGCCCGTTTTTCTCCACATATCTAATGAAAATAATCACGAACATAATGAACCTATTCCTGCACATTTAAAAAAACAAGTTAGCAAAAATGATCAAAGCTGAAAGCTTCCATTGAATTCTTCATGTTCCTTGATTGTCAACCTTTGTAACTCAATCATTTGGTGAATGCCTGATTGAATGTTTATTACATTCATGTTGGTAGCATAGACATGAAGTATAATGTAATTTATCATTGCTTAGAGTAAATCTCTAACATCATTCTTTTTACAATCTTGCAGGTTCATGGAGCATGGAATCGAGATTGCTGCAGTTTGGAGACACAACAACTGAAGACATCGAGCAAAAGATGTTCATCATCATACGAAATGATGAATTGCTTCCCTCCTTTGTGTTTACGCTATCTTCAGTAGTGTAGTATTCCATCCCATTTTGTATTCATTATTTGATTAAGACAATTGAATTCAGTTACTCTCGCGACTTGTGCGGGATTTCAGTTTTTTCAAAATGAATAAAAAGCATTATTATGCAAATGCCCAATTTTCTGTTTCAAATACTTGCATAATAAAACTATAATAAAAATGTATTTTGATCTTTATGATGAACAATGAATACTTAGCAGCAAAAAAATTTGAAATTTATGTACCTATCAATGATGAATTTAATTTAGTTGTACTTGTTTGAGCTCGTAGTGAAAAATAGGTAATAGTACCTAAACATAGTCTCTTTATCATTGTTTAAGCGGTAGATGAGGATGAAATTAGTAAGGTTGGATGGGGATAATGTGGATAGTAAGGATGTGAGTGGGATTGGAGGGGGACTTTGGATGGTGGTTTAATTTCCCTTGTCATAGGAAGGTGCAGTCTACGATAAATAGGATATGGATTGGAATATGGTGGAGTGGTAAGGTATGAGGGATTGGAAGGTGGATTGAGATAGGAGAAGTGGGATGGTCCACATTAATATATGAGGAATTGGATGGTGGATTTGGTGGAGGGGAGAAGGTGATGGTGTGGTTATTCAAAGATGGAGGTTGGGATATGACTAGAAGACAAGATGAAGGTATAGATATTAGATTGGGGGGGATATACCATTGAAAAATAGGAGGGAGATATAGATGGTAGATAAAATAGGGTTCCCTTGTCAAAAGTAGCATAAGAATGACTATAAAGATGCATGGAGGTGTGATGGTTGAGGGAGAATAAGGATTCATGATATTAGTTTGGATGAGCATGGATAAAATAAATGATAATCAATGTTTTGAAGGTAAATGGAATGGATTAGAACATGGAAGAAGATATATATAATATTTTCTTTGATATCAAAAAATATTAGATGTGGATTTACTAAAGATCGGATTGGGATTTAGATTAAGCTTAGATTAGGATAATTTTAATAATATGGTGAGATGGTAGGGCTAATGCAAGAAGTTGTGTCCACAAAAAACTCAAAAAGAGGAAGTGTTTCTCTTGTTTTTCATAATTTGTCACACTTGAATTGAAAATTTGAAGCACTTACACACTGAATTTTAAAAAAGGTTAGTAATATAAAATTTAGTAGTTTGAGTCTAGTTTCCAATTATGTAATTTATTCTAATAATGGAAATTAAATTTTAATAGGCATGTATAAAAACCACTTTTAAAAGGTCAATTTTTTTAACCATACCATGCACGTGTATGGAAACCATAATTTGACCTAAATAAAAGTATTTTTCTAATTCCTTTTGGGAAAAGATGTGTAACAAACTGAATATTGATGAGGATATTTTTTTGATTTTTTTTGATTAATTTTTTATTGGCCCTAATTTCTGTTTTTGAAAATCAACATATACAAACACCATAATTTGATCTAAAGCAATCATTTTTTAATTTTTTTATTGTGTAGAGAATTTCTTGAAGATTGATGTCATATAATTTTTTTTGCAAAAAAAGAGATTAAAAGTTATTAAAAAAAAAAAAACTGATATTTCAAGTTTATGGACCATTTTGTTTAGAAATTAACTAAAATTTAGAAAACATAATTCAATCATAAAAAAATTATATATTTGAAAACTAGACATTGTGATCTATAATGGGGTTTAATTTTATAAAAAAAATAAAATTCAAAAGTCCATCAGCCATATTTCCAAAGTTAGAAATTTCTCTTAACATTTAGCTTTTTAGTTGCAGGTCAAAAGCTAAGGGTCGGGTTACCAAACCTTTTCCGAGCCTAAAACCCAAGCAAAAAGGGGCTTGGAATTATATTTTTTTAGAACGAGTACATGCTTTAAAATGGGTACCCATTCTATTTTTAGAATGAGTACCCATTTAGGAATGAGATCCTGATCTAAGGCTTGGAACTCGTTCCTAAATGGGTACTCATTTTTTTTAAAATGAGTACCCATTCCTTTCAACATTTTTTTGAATGAAACTTCCCCTCTTTGTGGACCCAAATTCTTGCACTTACCCAATATTCTAATGTTAAAGGATGCAGTTAAATCAATGGGGTAATTTTTGAGATGGATGGTTGATAGTATCCTCTTAACTATGGTCGAAATACTATGTCAAAGTTTGATTGGATGGATTTCCTACATGAGATAGGCTAATTTATCAAGCAAGATGAGATATTGAATTAGGATCCATTTTTAGTTTATGTATCTAATTTGATTTTTAAATTTATTGAATTCAAAAATTTAATTTTGATCTTTTGCTTTGTAATACTTTTGCTTTTGTTGGTCCCAATCAATGAGTTGAATAATTTTGTAATGATGGTTTATAATGTGGATGGGTTTAGTGTTGGAAACCACCTTCTCATAAGAACTACACATGGAACCTATTTTGATGCTTGCATTAGATTAAGTTTCCCTGTATCATGTAGGAACCACTAATATCATTAGATATACTAATTAAAGAATAATCAAGACCTTGATATTTGGGATTTTCAAAAAAGTGTATGGGTTCTAAAATACCTTGTTCATGTAAGCCTAATCCTTTTCTTTGATATTGCATGAGATGAAACATTCTATTTTCATTAGAGTGTGTATTATTTTGGAAATAAAATGCTAACCCATCTTTTTATGATTGTAAACCATCAATATTCGTTATTTTCTCTTCAATAAGAAAGCATGCTTTGAAAAAAGTGAGTAATTTGATTTGATAGAATATTGGTGTTTCCTCTGTGTTCATGTTGTTGCATCATTGAAATGTTGATTTGATCTATATTATCTTATTCATCAACATATTCAACCTAATTCATGTGGTTTATTTGATCATATATGTGTCCAAGGGAGGCAAATGTCTCATTTGGGGAAGTAGAGGTGATTAAAATATCAATGGGATAAAACTCAATTTTTTTTTATCATGGATGATATGGAAAGGGATGATGGGATCATCATGGAATTCTAGAGAGGTAGAATCTTGATAAATTATTATATGAGCTTGAATGTCAAGATCATTTATAGGGACGATTTATGTAATTTGACCTTGATTCATTTTAGATCTTATTTCTTCATGCTTTGGACTATTCTCTTGAAAAAAATCCAAAATTGACAATGGGATATGAATGGGGGACTCTTGGATGGGATCAATATTAAGGCACAATGATATAGGATTTTGAATAAGGAAATTTTTACTGGGATTGATAGGTGATGGAGTGCATGATTCTGTTCATTATAGGATTATTGATCATATATATGATTGTATAGGAGTGAATTTGCACCCCATGTGTAAATTTCCCTTTTACTTCTTTCCACTTTAAAAAACAAAGTTCGGAGGCTTAATTCCACCTCTTGCATCCCACTTGGCACTTGTTTTGAGCTTCGGTGCAGGCATTTTTGTCAGGGATACCCCTGCAGCACGTAGACGTTCGCGCGGTGCACTTACATCCCTGGAAGATTCCTGTGGCTGAACCTGTAGAGGCATTACACTTCTCATTAGGAGTCAAGTTGTAACGCCCCCTTCGACTGACCGACCTGAATATGGCCATTTTTCTCCATCCCTTCTTCAAATTCATTCCTTGAACAAGCATTTCATCTTCTACAATCCTATTAGCATTCAATTGAGCTCCTACACACTTCAAGCATCCATTCTCACACTCTTGCACTCACTTTCAAACTCCCAAGTAGCATACTTGCACCTCATTGTAGCAAAAACAACACTCCATCACTTTGGTAGAGCAAGTTGGGAATGAAACACCATTGCAGCAGAGGCTCGAATACTCTCATTTTCTCCCCCAAGAAGCCTTGAGTGCTCTTGGTTGAGGTGGTAAGATTTCCTTTTCTCCTCTCTATCACTTGGTTGAGTTAGCACTTTACTTTTTTGTAGTGCTTTTGTGCTCTTTATTATGTTATTTCTTTATCTCGCTTCCTTGGTTTTTCATGGAAGTGGAAACATCTAAACGGGGGTGTGACTGAGACAGGCCCCTATACAACCACCCAACATTTTCCTCTCTTTCTGTGTGTAGGTGTACGTGATTTGTGGATCTAGTTAGTGAATAGGCTCTTCTACGAAATCATCTTTGTCACCCTAGCTTTGGTATATTTACTTTATCACATTCATTTATATTTCTCATATCTCATAGTGTTGTTTTGCTCCCTTAGAAGTTGCTAGCTAGGCTGCTAGCTTGTTTTCTAATAGTTTACGTTGTACTTCCGGCCCTCTAGTCATATGGACGCCACCGCACCTAAGAGATTCCAGTGTGTTGTGTTATCATCTCAAAACTACATTATCATCCTCTAACACAAAGCTATCCAAGATACAGTGTTGAGTTCAAAAACCAGCTTGCCTAGCCCCATTTGGAATCTCAAGATTGTAGAGTGGTTGCAAGGCCCTATCGTCCTCATCATTTTCATCCCCATTTCCTAAACATCCCGCTTAGTTGAGGTAAGTTAGGGAAACCTTCCACATCTTGGCCCTCCATGACCTAGGGCCTTGCACATGGAGGTCCCCCTATCTTAAATTTTGGTGAACCTAACTTGAACCAACGTCTTTTCATCCATTGGTGTTGAGGCTTCTCTCGTGCACTTCGTGACCATTGTGTCCCTGAGTGTTGTGAAGGTTTATGAGCATCACAACCCAATCCATAACTTCTAGGTATATTGTTAGGAGAAGTGTATGACACCTCCTGATGGAAAGGATGAAGGTCTCTATTTGGTTATCTACAGGTCTTTTCTTTGGTCCCATTGTTAGTGTATCCACACAGGAGTAGTTGTTGAGGAACGAGATGGGATTCGTTGACGAGATCGATAACATTCCCACCCCCTATGTCTCCTACACCATCTTTGGTGGATGAGCATGAGGCCATTTAGATCCCTACAAAATATGTGTCCGCCCTTGCTAGAGGATTGGGCGACTTAGAAAACCACTTGGAAAGAAATTTGAAGATGGCTAGAGCTTCTCATGTTGTTAGTGAGTTAAAACATAGGATGAGTAAAGATCGAACAGGCATAGAGCTTGTGACTAGCCTCCTCAGTCTCGCGAAAGCGTGCACTCCTTCAAAAAATTAAGGACAATTAGGAGTATCGATGCCTCCCACTTCTGTTTATATGGTTGATGTAGTCCCTTCTATCAGTATCCCTTTTGTCTTTGACAAACCCAAAACTATCAAAGTGAACAGGGTCCCCTTGGGCTTTAGCTTCAACCCTCCTGTCACCTCTAGTAGTGGAGGCTTTGGTGAGCTAAGTGGTGGGGGCTTTGGTAGTGGTGGTGGATTTGGTAGTGGAGGTGGTGTTGGTGGAGGTTGTTCTGGTGGAGGTCATGGTGGTAGTTCTGACATAGGCCCTACTAGCAATGGTGGCTCTAGTGGTGGTTCTAGTGGAGGTCACACCAGTGGCAGTTCTGGAGGTGGCCTTGGTGGCAACTCTAGGGGAGGTTCCTCTAGCCCTCTATCTTCTAATGAACCTATTCTGAACACTCTTCTTTAGAATATGGGTAAGATGTAGAGCCAGTTAGCGAGTCTTTCCCAAGCCTTTGCCCAGCTTATCTTCTAGCCCTTCTTTCGACACAACCCATTGTCAGTTGCGATCTTAAACACTCCTTTCTCCCAAGGAATGGAGATACCTAAATTCAAAAAGTATGGCGGTAAAGGAGATCCACAAACACATGTGTCTGCCTTTAATGCCCTATGCACAAACTTCTTCCATCATGATGCATTGATGGCCAAACTATTTTCCCGATCTCTCAAGGACATAGTGCTCGAGTGGTACTATTCCTTGCCTGACAATTCCATTTTCTCATTCGACCAACTTTTTAATCACTTCCTTAGGAAATTTCAAGCAAACATCAGACCGAAGATGACCTTTTCAAATCTCATCCTATGTAAACAAGGAGATAACAAAAAAATTATTGATTTCATAGCGTGCTACCAAGGGCTCCTCTCACAAATCTCGTATCAGTTGCCCGATTCTGATGTGCAAAAGGTATTCATAGGGAACTTACAAAGGCCTTGACAAGAAAAGTTCACACTTATGAAATACCATTCTTTTTCGCACTTGTGTGCAGCCTTATGAGAGTACCAGTAGATGGTTGTTCAGTTCAGGGGATCCTCCTCGCCCTCCTGTTTTGAGGGAAAATCCATCATATCAATCTATGGGAAAGGTAAGATGGTTACAAATGTAGTTGTCGTTGCTGATAACAATGGCCTCAAGAATAACCAAAATTTCAAAAAGTTATCAGAATCTTATTCTTCTATCTTGCAAAATTTGTTGAAGGATAAGATCATAACTTTGTTGAATCTTAAGCCTATTAAGGAGCCTTACCCTAATTGGTATGATGGAAGCACTTAGTATGATGGAAGCACTTATTTTCAGTACCATCGAGTTAATGGACATGATACCGAACATTGCATGCACCTGCATCATGAGATATAGGACTGCATCGAGAACAATACCATTCATCTCGATGGGAGTAAACAAAATGCTAACAAATTGATGACAAAAGCTAATAGTGAATTGTAGAAATACAAAAACTCATTTCCATTGCACCCTGCTAACATGATTATAGATCCCACTGATTCTATTCCTCAACTCGAGGCCTATGCTAACATGGTCACGGTGACTCCTACTGCTCTACCTGCACTTGGTTTGTCGGACATTACATTCACATCACAAGACTTTCCTTTGAACAATAAACCCTTGCCTCTCTACATTCCCGCTCACATCAATGGTAACATTGTGACAAGAGTCTTGGTAGACCCCACGAGCTGTGTAAATGTTATCACAGAAGAAATGTTGGTATTAAATTCATTACAAAAGGAAGAGCATGAAGAAACAAGATCTACCATCCGTATGCACGATGGTATGAGTCTTAAACCTTATGGCTCAATAATTTTGTCCATCTTGGTTGGACTCGAGGCTGTTGACACAATTTTTGATGTTATCCAAGAGTCAGATCTATTCAGGGTGAAGCTAGGCATCCCTTGGCTAGCTTCCATGAATGGAATTACCTCTGTTATTCATAAGTGTTTAAGGTTTTCTCATAAAGGTGTCGTGAATGTAGTGCATGACACTGGATATTAGCCTCTAGTGTCTTATGGTGGATATCAGTTGGATCACTTTTGGCCTTCCCCGGTTGGTATGTTTCCTTCGAGAATGGACCTACTTTACTTGAATTATGTAAAGTATAAGACTGGGGGCAAGGGGTAGCCGAAACTGACCCTTCTTTTGATACAATAGTCGGTTGCCTCCTCCTCCTGAGAGGAGAAGGAGAAAGTCATACCGACCGCTCTCCCTTCTCAGAAGAAAGAGAAGTCGACATCGGCTCCCTCTCATTCCTGTAAAGGCAAAGAGAAGGTGACTTTTCCTCAGAATTCCTCATCCTCTCCCCTTTCCTGGGATGAGTACTAGATGAGTAGGTTTGTTGGCTATCCACTAAGTCTGATTATTCCTCCTTGGTGTAGGCTGAAGCTCAGGATCGTGGATCTCCCTAATGAATACCCTAGACCATGGTACTATTTATATGGCAGAAAGAAAGGTTCCCAAAGGGAATTTGATCTGCGACCCCCTCCCGCTCCTACTCCCAAGGTAGCGAACAAGAAGAGGCTCGCTATCAAGGCTCTTGAGCTTACTCCTCTTGCTATTCCATAGCCTATTCCTCCTGCTCCCATTCAAGAATCCATTCCTCCACTAGAAATGGTTGTAGAGGAAGTTCCTATGGTTGAGCAAGAGCCTTCTGCTCCTTTGCAGTCTTCAGCCTCCAGCTCTAAGAGTCAAAGAACCACTTTGTGTGTGTACACAAGCATCGACAAAAGGCCCTCTTAGTTGAGTAGGTTGCCTCGCAAAGGAAGGAGGAAGAGACAGCCACTCCCGCTTCAAGGCCTCCTACAATTTTGCCCTCTTCCCTTCTTTCTACTTCTCTCCAGTTTGGTTTTTCATTGCTTCTGGCTTTTGCTACAAGTGCAAATGCGCCTAACCCTAAGGGGGTACAGGTGTTCATTGCCCATTCGATGAAGTCACCTTTATTGATGTCCATTCCAAATATCCAACCTTTCCCAAAGCCTGTGGATATGATTAATACCTCATTGTGGTTCTTTCCTCCTCTTCCTCTGCACCTCTAGCCTCATCTATGGGGATTTCATCTCCTCCAACAAAGAAAAGGGTGGAGATTGGTCCTTCTAGCAGTGAAGGACATAAGAGGATCCCACCTTCTTTATAGGGTGGTCCTATGCTAACTTGTTTTTTCCTAGTGATGAAACCAGTCCTGACTTCTCCTGAGTTTGTTACCGCTCCTGAGTCACTTGGTGAGCCTAGTGGTGGATATTAGGCACGGCATACCCTGTCCACTAATGTTAGACATGATGCTCTTGTGGGGTGCATGTTTAACTCTATGGATGAAGTTCTATCCTTGTCAGTGATTTTCGTGAAATCGCTGACCTTGACTCCATAGGAGCTCGGTGGAGAGGACCTTGAGGGGCCCTCTTCCTTGGCCCTTGTTGCGGGAGGGAAAAACACTCCTCCTCTTAACATCCCAACATTGCAGGCTCATCCTCCTTCCCCCTACAGTGATCTAGAGTGGGAAGTGGATGACCTCTTGGCCAATCAATGTTAGGAGGAGGCCTCTTCTTGATCTTGTGTGTGTGTGTGTGTGTTTTGTGATGTGTTCCCCCGTGATCATGTTATGTGTTCCTAGATGATCCTCATCACCCCTGTTGGTGCTTGGATATAGGCATAGTTTTTGTGTTGTAAACCTTCTTCTATTTTTATCATCATTCTTCCATGTTTGTGCTTGATTTTTGATAAATTGGGGACGATGCAAAGCATTGGGGAAATTTAGGCTTCCCTTCCATGTTGACCTAATTTTTTATTTTTACTTTATTTTTTGTGTATTATTCCTAATCTGGTTGGGGATTGATGATCTTTCACCTTGCACTGTGGTTACCTATTATTATATGAGCTTGGAAAAATCTGACCCCGCTTAACCAAATCCCCCTGTGCCCTTTGTTTGTTCTTTTCTCTTTTTGATTTCACTTTATCTTTCTTTCTTCTTTGCTTGAGTTTTCCTTCCTATGTGTGACAACACTTTTCTTCAACACTTTGGTTTTCAAAAAATGCATTCGTTTCCAACAAATCTTTTCTCGAAAATCTTTGCAAAATTTTCTTCATAATTGTATTCTCAACTCAGAACCCTAATGGAACATGTTTCCTTCATCACGGGTTCATAAAGAAAGGAAATGAAAAACCTTCCTTCGAAGTGGGAACGACATTAACTTTCCTCTCGCATGGGGGCATATTCTTCCTTTCAAATTCCTTGGCGAAGTGAATATCTTTCAAAAGGATTCCTTGATTAAGGATTGATTCAAGAAAGAGAACATCTACTTCTAGACTGTGCGTCCCTCGAGTGGACCTTGTCTTCATGATGAGTTCCCAAGGGACATCTTAAAAAAAAAATCAAACCATCGACAGTCTATGCAACTATGTGCTCACTTGCCTATGCGGTTGCTTCCTGACTCTACGGGGTACGCTTTTCTATGTTTCCTCCATGTGAGAGATCTTGGGGGATACCTTCCTGCAGGACTAAGAGCCTATAGGGAACTTCCTTTGATCTTCATGTATGCAAGAGATCTAGGGGGTGACTCCCTTGCAAGACTAAGATCCTATAGGGTGCTTTCTCAAGTTTCCTCCATGCAAGAGATCTTGGGGGTTACCTTCCCTACAGGGTTGCAGATATGTAGGATGCTTCCTTGGGTATTCTTCATGCTTGAGTTCATGGAAAATACCTTCCCTACAGGACTAAGAGCCTATAGGGTGCTTCCTTTGGGTCTCCTCCATGCTAGAGTTTCTGGGGACACCTTCCTTGTAGGACTGAGAGCCTGTAAGGCGCTTGCTTCATAGGGTATCCTCCATGCTATATTTTTTGGGGGAAACCTTCCCTATAGGACTGAGATCCTGTAGGGCACTTCCTTTCTTCAACTTCATATTTCTGAGAAGATATGGAGTCCTTTGCTTTCCCTTCACCTTCAGGTACACTAGATCGTGGTATGCTTCCTTAATGGTTCAAGTATACATTTCTAACCTTACACCCTCCTTGATCTACTTTACCGAGCACTCATCAGTATTCATGCTCGCTAAAGTGGGGGAAAAATGTATAGGAGTGAATTTGCACCCCATGTGTAAATTCCCTTTTTGCTTCTTTCCACTTTAGAAAACCAACTTCAGAGGCTTAATTCCACCTAAGCCTATTGCTTGCATCCCACTTGGTGCCTGTTTTGTGCATCAGTGGAGGTGTTTCTATCAAGGACAACTATGCGACATGCAAACGTCTGTGTGGTACACTTACGTCCCTGGCAGATTCTTGCAGGTGAACCTACAAAGGCGTTACACTTCTCATTGGGAGTCAAGTTGTAATTCCCCCTTCAGTCGACTGACCCGAATATGGTCATTTTTCTCCATCCCTTCTTCAAATTCATTCCTTGAACAAGCATTTCATCTTCTACAATCCTCTTAGCATTCAGTTGAGCTACTACACACTTCAAGCATCCATTCTCACACTCATGCACTCACTTTCAAGCTCTCAAGCAACATACTTGCACCTCATTGTAACAAACACAACACTCCATCACTTTGGTAGAGAAAGTTGGGAATGAAACACCATTGCAGCAAAGGCTCGAGTGCTCTCATTTTCTCCCCCAAGCAACCTTGAGTGATTTTGGTGGAGGTGGTAAGCTTCTTTTTTATTTTCTCTATCACTTGGTTGAGTTAGAACTTTACTGTTTTGTAGTGCTTTTGTGCTCTTTCTTACGTTGTTTCTTTATCTCACTTCCTTGGTTGTCCGTGGATGTGGAAACACCTAAATGGGGGTTTGACCGAGGCAGGCCCCTATACAACCACCCAAATTTTTCCTCTCTTTTTGTGTGTAGGTGTACATGATTTTTGGAGCTAGCTGGTGAATAGGATCTTCTACAAAATCATCTTTGTCACCCTAGCTTTGGTATATTTACTTTATCACATTCGTTTATATTTCTCATATCTCATAGTGTTGTTTTGCTCCCTTAGAATTGTTTAGCTAGGCTGCTAGCTTGTTTTTTGATAGTTCACGTTGTACTTTCGGTCCTTTGGTCATACAGACACCAGCACACCTAAGAGATGCCAGTGTTTCACGTTGTCATCTTGAAACTATGCTATCATTCTCTGACAAAGAGCTATCTAAGATACAATGTTGAGCTCAAAAACCAGCTCGCCTAGCCCCATTTCAAATCTCAGGATTGTAGAGTGGTTGTAGGTCCCTATCATCCTCATCATTCTCATCCTCATTTCCTAAACATCCTACTTAGTTGAGGTAAGTTAGGGAAACCTTTTGCATCTTATCCCTCTGTGCCTTGGGGCCTTGCACGTGGAGGTCCCCCTATCTTACAATGATATGTATCAAGAATTGTATTAGCTTGAATTTAATGGCTAGCTATAGGGATAATTTGAGTATTGGTGTTGAGTATCCATTACAAATAGCCCTTAGAGATAACCCTGAGTGAATAGGGATGTAGTGGATTGTTGTTGTGAAGGTTCTAGGAATGAAGGATTACAAGGAGAGATGGAGGATACTTGTGAGAAATATGCTCCAAGATGACCTATTATGAAATCATATGAGATGGATGTGGATGGTATTAATGCAATTATTTTGGGATGATTCATTCCTAGACGTAGATGGATGAATTTTATCACTCTTGTGGAAATGTTCTTTATATATGCCTAGTTTCTCATTAGGTGAGGATGATGTAAGACCTTCCACTTCAATCTCACCATGATCAATGAGATCTTGGATGCAATTTTTGAGCTATATGCATCTTGACATGATGTGACCTTTTATGTAATGGTACTCAAAATACTCATTTTCTTTGTATCATGTATGTTTATTCTCTTCAAAATGTATTGTGTATGGAAATTTTATTAGGTTTTATTAGATAATTTTTTGGAACACTACCTATATAGGTTCCCCCAAGGGAGTGTAGATATATTTTGGATGATTTGGGGTTGTTGATTGTCCTTATGGAGTGTAAAAAATATTTTATAAATACTTATAAAATTTCTTTATTTTATCCAATAGGTTAGATATTTTAGACATTCTTATCAATTTCTTAAGTATGCCTACTTCTTGTCTAGAAAATTATTCATTTTGTTTTTTTTCTTGCTCTTGTTCATTTGTGATATTTTTCTTTGTTTCTTTTATTGTTTGATCATGTTTTTCTTAGTTGGATAGAATTCTTCCTCATATGAGGTAGTTTCTTCCTCTATGGTATCATTTCTACCATTCGTGGTATTGGTTCCTTGTCTTGTTATTACCACTGCTTTGTTATGGGTATGATTTTCTCTTTGGAGCTACTAGTCTCCACAAGTTCAATCTCAACCTGTTCTATTTTATAGCATCCCATTTATGTTTCCTCAATATTTTTTGGTGTTTTACTTAATAGCCTTCCTCCTCTAGATGGATTTAGATTTTGAACTTCATCACTCTTTGATTATGGTGTCATATTCCTATAATAGGTTTGGGATTTGTCCCAATTGAATATATCATGTTTTGTGCTTCCACAAAATCCACAAGGTTTCTTCCTATCACCCCAACATTATGTCATGAAGTTTCCTTTGTTTACCACATTTGAAACATGTGGCATTCATTTGTCTTCTGCTTCCTTTGCCTCGGTCTCTATCTCCTTGTAATTGGCCTCTTTTAGTGTATGGGTCTTGAATCTATTATTTTTTTATAAAATTATTGTTTCTCTTATTTTGATATTGTGGTACTTTGTATCTGTGGTTTAGTTGATAAAGTGGCCTTTCCATTGGCCCTTTGACATATGCTAACTTATGTTGGTCGCTATGATTTTTTATGTTAAGATATTTTAATTGAAATAAATGTGATGGACAATCCTCTATTTCATGATTGTACCATTCTTTGCAAGTCATGTAGTGTATGGAATTTATCTTTTTTGGCAATGTTCGTAAATTTATCCTTAGTGTGTTAGATTTCTTTTCTCCAATTTCCTTTGGGAATTCATTTCATATGTGTCCTTCTCTTCTACAATAAGTACACCATATATTAGGTCTTTTTGCAAGCATATCTTGTTTTTCCATAAGGCCTTGCTAATGTCTTAAAATTATTTTATCCCTAGTTTTAGTTTCTCCATTTCTTTGTCCATTTTTTTTCCTTTTCTATTTTTGCCAGGATTGGTTTTCAATTTGGCATGTTAAAGTGACAAGTTCCAGATAGGTATTAAAATGTCTCCTTTCCAAGGCTATCTTTATTTCTAGTATTAATCTAGAGATTAACCATTCTATTTTCTATTTTTCAATCAATGGTTCTTCTAATCTTCTAGTGATTTCTTTAAATCATTTATCGAATTCTTTTATTATTTCATCCTCATTTTATGTAAGTGTTGGAAGAATGGAGAAGATCAGTCTGTATGTTTTCATTGATGTCACCATGTTTTTTATGGTATCAGATTGGTCTAGTACCCTGAACCAATGTGCAAAACAGGTTTACTTCCTCTGGTATTTTGGTTCGCATATTCCCTCTGGTAATCATTGGTGTTTAAGATTTTGAGAAGTGGCTTATGATCACTTGAAGCATGTATGTATGCATTTTTTTATGATCATATGATTGGTTGGTGTATTGGTATCGGCTTTGGCGATTGCATTTCATTATTAGGTTAATCATGGCTAACCTAATAATTAGTTAATAGTTATGTACTACAGATATATGTGCGACCTATCTTTGGTCCATGCTGACATATTGTAGCATATTATACACTTGGATTACTTTTGGAGAAGCTTTGTATGAAGCTAACAGTTACCTTTTTGAATTGCATCCAATTAGGTTGACCTAATTGATGCTTGCAGATGGATCGAGTATATATATGTTGAACATCTTTTGAAGATTGTGAGTGATCAATGAAGCATAAGTAAATGTGAAAGTGAAGAAGAGTGAAAATGATGAAGTGTGTTAAGTCAGTCTATTAAGCATCACCAAAACTGCATCAACACTTGTTAGGTGCACTCTTTTCAGTTCATTTTGGTTGTGAAGCCCAATTTTTTTTTGTAAATCTTTTTGTAGGCAATGAGCCTCCTTGTAAGCAGTGAGATTTTGTATCCAAACAGTGAGTCCTTTTAGGGTAGTGAGCCCTTGGCAGTGAGCCTTATACATTCGGTTTTGGAACTAATTTATATTGTGAGTTAATTCCTCACCGTGGTTTTACCCTCATTAGGTTTTCCACATAAAATCTGGTGTTCATTGTGTTGATTTTACTTTCTATTTTTTGCATTTCATGCTCATGCTTAATAACAAAACAAAGTAGTTGTGAAATTGATAAGTGTTATAGTTTTGAGTTTAAATTTGGTAACAACTGATTCACCCCCCCTCTCAGTTGTCCTACACTTGTTAACAATTGGTATCAGAGTTTGGTTCCTCCAGAGAAGCCTAAAAACTTAGGGAAGATCCTAAAGATGGAACAAATGAATGATAATGAAGAACTCTGGATTGTGCTTGAAGGTCTTGACAAAGCTAAAAATGAAAATGGAGAGTTGCAAGAATATCTAGATGAGGCAAATGAATGTGTCCATAAGCTGAAAGAGCAATCAAAGAAGTTCAAAGAAAGACATAGGGAAGTGATTGAACAGTTGAAGCAAGCAAATGAAGAGATTATTGTATTGAAAGTAAAAGTGGAGGAAAAGAATAGAATTGAAGAATGTCTGAATAAAATGGTCCAAAGAAAGTATGATGAATGCATTAAGCTTGAACAAGAAGTGGTGAATTTGAAAGTAGATATGGAGAAAGCAAAGCTTTGTGAAGACATATTCAAATCAAACTCTGATAAGCTTGATGAATTGATTGCAGGGCAGAGGCCTTCTATAGACAAAGGTAGTTTGGGAAATGATATTGGTGAAAGTTCCAAGGCTGTGCAGAATACTATGAACAATCAGAAGACTCAAGATAAAGGGAAGTAGAAAATAAATTCAAGAAACCTTGAGTGAAGACTGCCTGTGAGACAACCTAATGCACAAAGGTATCCCTCTTTCAATGGTATTTTTTTTTCCTATAATAAATATGGTCATAAGGAAACAAAATGTAGGAGTTGGATGAATTAGTTTTTTGGTCCCTTCACTAGATAATGTTTTGGATGTAAGAAATTTGGACATAAAGCTACTAAATGTAGATCTTAGGCGAGAATGATCACTCAAGTGATGATGAATAGGTTTAATGGAGGTAGAATGAATCAATCCTTTAATGGCTACTATTATACTTGTAACAAATTTGGACACAAAGAAAATCAATGTAGATCGAGAAGTAATGGAGGTTAGACTAATTAGAAAAGTGTTGTCTACTATAATTGTAACAAACATTGACATATCTTAAAGGTTTGCAGAAGTAAGAAGGGAAAGCAGTCTGCTCCGGTTGAGAAAAATGAACCGATAAAGAAGATCGACAAAGAAGAGATGAAGCAAGAGATGAATAAGATATGGAAGAAGAAAGAAGAACTTGCAATTGTTGATGCGTCTATGCTCTCATCCTGTACAGAAAATTCCTCTAGGAATTAGACCTAGTATGGTCTTAGGGGGAGCATTATTAGAAAATTATAAAAACCCCCTAGATGAATGGCGTTTCAAAGGTTGGCACGAGGATGGAATGTGAAGAATGAATAATCAAAGGTTTTGGAAAAGGAACTAGAAGAAAACATGTTGAAATACTGATTTGTGGACCAAATTAGGGTTTTTTGTGTTGAGAAGAATGTTTTTAGAAACTTTTTGATGTTTTTCACATTTAATATGAATTAGGGAAAATCGATGGTGTATAAGGTAAAATTTGTAAGCATCTTTGATTAGTTGAGCACTTGAAGAGTTTGAAAAGGAAATCTGAAGCATTTCTTAAATAAGTTGAAGAAATTGTTACAAATACTTAGGAATTATTATTCAGTCTGCAAAGGAAAAAGAACCTCTGCTAGGATCTAAATCCTCTGATCCAGATGACATTTAGTCTATGTTGGTTAAAGGAAAGATGAAGAAAATTGGTGAGTTATGGAATGCAGCCTCTCTAGTTGACAGACTCAAGATTGATGATGCCCTAGTAGAGTATCTACTTTGAAAAGGTATTGATGTATCAATTGTTTCTGACTCCTTACAAGAAAATTTAGTTGAGGTTGTTGAAGAAAGAATGTTGCTTGAAGGTCCAGAAGGATGCATGTTGGAATCCTTGGTTGAAAAGAGATGTACTAAATCTAAGTAGAGATTATTTGAACTTATCATGGAAATGAAGAAATGCATCAAAGAAATATCAGATATCTACAAATACTGTCTCTAGTGGCCTGCTGTGGTAGACAATTTCAGAAGTAGGATTGAAGCAATTGAATCTGAGGTAAATAGCATCATAAAGAACTTTGATATCTTTGAATACAAATAAGGGAAACAAAGGTTGAGAATTGGTGAATTGCAAGTTGAGTTGATTATTGTACAGAGACAAAGAGATGATGTGGTGAAAACTTTCTGGCTCCTTAAGGAGATTGTTGAGGTCTAGCTAGACCATCTTTCCAGAATACTTACTAATGCAAAAGATTGTGAAAGACAGTGCTCATCTACATATTGGTCATCTTCTTTTACACTATTGTCCCTATTAGAAAGCATGTGCATGAGAATGTATTCAGCTATATTTAACTGGAAGAAGTTATATCCAGTTATCAAAGAAAAATACAAGAAGTTGTTTTAGGTGAAGAGTGTCATTTTTACTTGAATTCTGAATGTTCAATTTCTGTTGTTTTATTTGTTTTGGAAAAAAAAAAGAAAGAGAAAAAGGGAAATTGAACAAGATGAAGAAAAATTGAATTATTTTTGAAAGGTTGAATGTTTGAAAGTTTTTGGATGGCTGGAAGTTTCTAGAAGAATTGGAATCTTTTTACAATTTTGAATGTCACCATGTTTACATCTTTTTGGTTGCCCTTTTCCATTGATGTCAAAGGGGGAGAGATTTGGAAAGTTGGGAGAGATTGGAGGAGATTTTTTTATTTTTTATTTTTTTGCACATGTTGCCATCAATGACAACGGGGGAGATTTTTGGAAGAATGGAGAAGATCAGTCTATATGTTGTCATTGATGTCACCATGTTGTTTATGGTATCAGATTGGTATGGTACCCTGAATCAATGTGCAGAATAGGTTTACTTCCTCCAGTGGTAGATCTAGTATTTTGGTCTGCATATTCCCTCTAGTAATCATTAGTGTTTAAGATTTTGAGAAGTGGCTTATGATCACTTGAAGCGCGTGTGCATGTATTTTCATATGATCATATGATTGTTTGGTGTATTGGCATTGGCTTTGGTGATTGCATTTCATTATTAGGTTAATCATGGCCAACCTAATAATCAATTAATACTTTAACGTGTACTACAGATATATGTGCGACCTATCTTTGGTCCATGCTAACATATTATAGCGTATTATACACTTAGATTACTTTTGGAGAAGCTTTGTATGAAGCTAACAGTTATCTTTTTGAATTGCATCCAATTAGGCCAACCTAATTGATGCTTGCGAATAGATTGAGTATATATATGTTGAGCATTTTTTGAAGATTGTGAGTGATCGATGAAGTAAAAGTAAATGTGAAAGTGAAGAAGAGTGAAAATGATGAAGTGTGTTAAGTCAATCTATTGAGCATCATCAAAATTAAATCAACACTTGTTAGGTGCACTCTTTTCAGTTCATTTTGGCTGTGAAGCCCAATTTTGTTTTGTAAATCTTTTTGTAGGCAGTGAGCCTCCTTATAAGCAGTGAGCTTTAGTATCCAGACAATGAGTCCTTTTAGGGAAATGAACCTTCTACATTCGGTTTTGGAATTACTTTATATTGTGATTTAATCCTCACCGTGGTTTTTCCCTCATTGGGTTTTCCACGTAAAATCTGGTGTTCAGTGTGTTGATTTTACTTCTCGTTTTCTGCATTTCATGCTCATGCTTAATAATAGAACAAAGTAGTTGTGAAATTGATAAGTGTTGAAGTTTTGAGTTTAAATTTGGTAACAACTAATTCACCCCCCTCTCAGTTGTCCTAAACCTATTAACAGTAAGTTCTCAGAGTTTCTTGAATCATATAGGTAGTTTTAGAGTGTCAAAGTTTGCTAAGAAGTCTTGTTTCACTATTAAATGGAGGAATTTATGTTCCCTTCTATTTAAATAGGGGTTCACGAATAATTTACTATAAATAGAAAGAAAAAAATGGGGTGTAATGCACCAATCTCTCTCTATCTCATTAGGTAAAAGATATCCCTTAAGTGAGTCAACCTTGAAGGAGATCTTGTTGTTTTCCTTATGATCTAGGATGGGGCAGATCTGTTGAAACGACACTTTTGGGAGAAAGTGATATAGGAGCATCTAATGGTGTAGGGAATTCTTGCATCACCCAAAAAAATATTTTTCCTTATTTTATTTAGTTTTTTTGAGTTCCATGATGACACTTAAGGGGTGTAAGACAGTCAAAAGTCAAAAAAGGTGAAAAATGGTCACTTACTATTCTTAGTAAGTTGGCCTAAACAGGCTTGTATGGACCTAAAAATTTACCTCAAGGAGCAGAACTAAAAAATATTTTCGTGGCGAAAGAATCATCTCAATACCCTGCACAGTTTGGGAGATATTAAAGTTTTCATCCTAAGAAATTCCTCCAATCTAGCTTCAAATTCAAATTTGAAAACCTTAGAAGCCTCGAAACAACTTGAAAAGTAGACAAAATGATCTCTGATGGTTTCAACATTGTAGATATCTTTGAGATCTTTCCAATGATATATTATAATAGCAAATCAGACACCCAGATCAAAAGCTATGGCCCTGCAAATTTGTCCCACTAAAAAGTAAATTTAATTAAAATATCTTCCTAGGCAAGAAATTATTAAACGACGAGATTTTTGGCACCAAAACAAAAGGGAAAGTTAGACTTTCTAGAACATTCTAGGGCAGTTATTGGATAAAATAAAAAGGGTTAAGTGGGGGTTGTAGAAGGTGACCCCATTAGTGCAAATTGTGGCTCTGAATAATTTCTTTTTTCAGAGTTGATTTTGTTGTAATGAATCATGCCCATGAGACTGTAGCATTGTAAGTTCTAGATTTGTAATTTTATTTTCTAAAAATAATTGAAAGTGAGTTATTTTTTGTCTCACATCTTCTATGTTGGTATCTATTGTTGTGTTTTGTGTGGGTTTTAAGCAGTGAAGCCCTCATCAAGTGGTATCAGAGAAGGTTTTCCTAAGTGTGGTAACAAATCATCAAACATGAGGTAGTTTGCACCAAGACTTGTGGTTGTAGGTTTTTGAGAAAAGTGATTAGAATGCCTCTGTGAAGAAACCATGGTGGTGGAAGAAATGTTATTGTACTAGAAGAGGGTTTTAGAGCCCCACAGAGACAAGTTCAAGCATTGCAAGAGGAGCTACATCAAGGGTTTGAGCCAAGAAGAGGAGATGAAAGTGAAGATGAAGCTAAAAATGAGGAACAATTCAAAGAAGAACAAGATGCAATAGATCCAGAGCAAGTCAAATTATTTAGGGCCATCTCCAAGATTGGGAAAAGGACAAAGATGAATGTTTCTTAAATTTCTGGAAATCTTAACCCAAAAGAGTTGATTGATTGGATCAACAATATGGAGGAATACTTTGAGTATGAGGAGGTGGAAGATCCTGAGAGGGTCAAATTTGAAAATACCAAGCTCAAGGGTCATGTGAATATTTGGTGGAAAGAGGTACAACTAGAAAGAAATCAAAGAGGAAAAGAGAAAATAACCAGATGGGACCAAATGGTGGAAAAATTAAAACTTGACAGTTCATTCCTATGGACTATGAGCTAGATTTGTTGAAGAAGATGCAATGGTTGAAAAAAGTGGGAAAATCTATCAAGGAGTATATTGATGAATTCTACCATGTCTAATTAGAACATGTCATTCTGAGGCCAACAAGGAAAATTTTTCTCATTACATAAATGGGTTGAAGTTGAGTATTCAAGAAGAGTTGGTTCTGGTAAGAATTTCTACCATTGAAGATGCATATAAGTTTGCTTTGAAGGTAGAAGAAAAGTTGAATAGAAGATTTGAAAGCAAGCAAAGAGGTGGGGTTGTGGTGGAAAGACTAGAGGACGGTTATATGGAGGTCAAAATGAAGATCAAAAGAAGGGTGAAGGATCAAGTAGTAGCCATAATAGCAGCCACAACTAGAAAGGAGATAACACCTATTGTCCTCCTGATCAGAATAATGGAGACCAAAGAGGAAGGGGAAGATCTGGACGGGGACTAGCAAGATGAGGCTTTCGTGGAACCAGTTTCCAGTGTGGAGAAGAATGACATAGATCCTATGAGTGTCCTCAACATCAAGGAAGGACAAATAGAATACCTAAGGGTAATGCATGAGTTGCACATGTAGATGAAGATGTTGATTCTTCACATTCTGAGGATGAAAAAAGAGGAGAGGTTCTTCTTACTAGAAGATCCTTGTGAAATGAGGAGAAGAACCAAGTCAAAGGAAGAATTTTTTTCACACCAGATGTAAGTGTGAAGGTAAAGTTTGAAATATTATTATTGATGGAGATAGTACTGATAATCTTATTTTAGAAGAGATGGTTAGTAAGTTGTGATTGGAGAGAAGGCATTCAAATCTATACCAAATTGCTTGGTTGTAGAAGGAACATAAATATTTGGTAAATGAACAATGTCTGGTAAATTTTAAGATTGGAAATTACCATGATGAGGTATTGTGTGATATTATGCCTATGGATGTTTGTCATATGTCATTAGGCAGACTGTGGTAGTTTGATCAGTGAGCGGTGCATTATGGACATGCGGAGACCTATTCCTTGACAAATGATGGAGTTCGTCATAAGTTGAAACCCTTGAGGGAGGAAAAGGAAAAGATATGCAGTAATGCAAGATTTTTTTTGGTTGATGTCCAAGAAAGTTCCTAGAAGGTATGAGGCATGAGCATATATGTTTTGCATTGATCCCTAGAGTTGATAAAGAAGATACTATTGAGGTATCTATAGAGGTTTCAGATTTGTTGAATGAGTTTCAAGCTATTATTTCTAATAATGTATCTGAAGGTATACCTCCATTAAGAAAGCTTAGTCATCAGATGGACCTGATTCGTGGAGCCAGTTTTCCAAATAATCCAACTCATCATATGACTCCAACAAAGAGTGAAGAGTTGAACAAACAAGTGCAAGAGTTGTTGTGGAAGGGATTGATCAAAGAGAGTTTGAGTCCATGTGCAATACCTGCAATACTAGCACCAAAGAAGGATGGGGAATGGAATATGTGTATAGATTCTAGAGCCATCAACAAGATCACCATCAAGTATAGATTTCCCTTGCCAAGAATGGATGACATTATGGATTATTTGAGTGGAGTTGAGTACTTCACGAAGATAGATTTGAAGAGTGGATATCACTAGATCCATATTAGAGAAGGAGATGAATGAAAGACAACCTTTAAAACCAAGGAGCGCTTGTATGAGTGGTTAGTCATGCCTTTTGGGCTAACCAATGCACCAAGCACATTTATGCGGCTTATGAATGAGGTATTGAAAGAATTTTTAGGAATTTTTTTTATTGTTTATTTGGATGATATTTTGATTTTCAGTAAGACAATGGAGGAGAAGCTGATTAATTTAAAGAAATGTAGTTTTGTGAAGAGAGAGTTGGTGTATTTGGAATTTGTTGTCTGAGAAAAAGGTCTTAAAATGGATCTAGAGAAGGTGAGAGCTATCATTGAATAGCTTACCTCAAGGAGTGTTATAGAGGTAAGGTCATTTCATGGTCTAGCAAGTTTTTATAGAAAGTTTATTAAGGATTTTATTAGTATTTGTGCACCTCTAACTGAAGTAATGAGAGGGATAGAAAGGATTTTAAATGGATTGTAGGAGCAATAAAGAGTTTTGATATATTGAAGAAGAAAGTCACAGAGAAACATGTTTTAACACTTCCAAATTTCAATAAGGTCTTCCAGGTGGATTGTGATGCTAATGGCACAACCATAGGAGTTTTTTTGAGTGAAGAAATATTTTGAATGATGCTAAAAAGAAATATTTTGTCTATGATTGGAAGTTTTATGCTATAGTTCAACTTTGAAGAAATGGAGGCACTATTTGCTGCCAAAAGATTTTTTTTTATATACTAATCACCAGGCTTTACAGTATCTACATATTCAAAGAAAGTTAAATCAAGGGCACTTAAAATGGGTTGAGTTTTTGTAGAGTTATACTTTTGTTTTGAAGCATAGGAGTGGAAGGTCAAATAGAGTTCCAGATGCCTTAAGCAAAAGGAATTTTTTTTTGATAGAGATTAATATAGAGGTTGTTGGATTCAATGAACTCAAGAGTTTGTATCCTCAAGATCCAGACTTTGTAGAAGCTTAGAAGGTTTTCTTGGAACCTGTTACATTGGATAGGAAAAGATGGTTGGATTTCTTAATCCAAGATGGGATGTTTTTTAGATGAATCCAATTGTGCATTCCAAGGAGTTCTATGAGAGAATCTAATCAAGGAGAAGCATAGTGGAGGATTGGTTGGACATTTTGATCAAGATATGACCATTGCTCTTGTTAGTGAGAATTATTATTGGCCATAGTTACAACAAGATGTGAAGAATTTTGTACAAAGTTGCAGATTATGTTAGATGGCGAAAGGAACAAGTCAGAATACTAGATTGTATTAGCCATTACCTGTACTTGAGAGGCCATGGGAGGATATTAGCATGAATTTTGTTTTTGGCTTGCCAAGGACACAAAGAGGGCATGATTCCATATTTGTGGTGGTGGATAGATTTTCAAAGATGGCACATTTCATTCCATGTCATAAGACCAATGATGTTGTTCATATTGTAGAGTTGTTTTTCAGAGAGGTGGTGAGACTACATAGTCTACCGAAGAGTATAGTTTCAAATAGATATACCAAATTGTTTGGTTATTTCTTTAGGACATTATGGAAGAAGTTGAAGACAGATTTGAAGTTCAGTGTTGCACACCATCCACAGATTGATGGAAAAGTGGAGGTGGTGAATAGGAGTTTAGGTACCTACTAAGATGTTTAGTAGGAGATAAGCCCAAGGGATAATTTGCTTACAACAATTCTATCAACAAGAGCATTGATAAATCACCATTCCAGATCGTGTATGGGAGTATTCCAAGAACTGCTTATTAATTGAGAAAGATGGATAAGGGGGAGAAGAGTAGTGCTAAGGCTGAATATTTTGTTGAGCACCTGAAGAATTTGTATGAAGATATGAAGAAACATATCAATAGGATGAACTCACAATATAAGGCTAAGGTAGATCAAAAAATGAGGTATAAGGAGTTCTAGGTAGATGAAGTGATGCTTCATTTGCGAAAGGAGATGTTTCCAGTTGGTACATACAACAAGTTAAAAGATGAAGAAGTTTGGACCATGTGAGATCCTAAAGAAGCATGATTCAAGAAATGCTTATGAGGTAGAGTTGCCTAGTCGAATAAACATTTTTGTTGTGTTCAACATTGCTAATTTGACAGAGTATCATGAAGGTGATATAGAGGATGGGTCAATAAAAGAACAGTGGAAAATTCTAGCACCTACTTCAAAGAAGGAAGATATAGAAGAAATCTTGGATAGTCGCGTGGGTAGAAGTACAAGAAACATGCAACTTATGAAGAATATTTGGTTAAATGGAAGGGAAATCTTGTTGAAAATTCATCATGGTTGTCTAAGGTTAAAGTTAACCATCTTGGTTTCCCTCTAACTTATAAGAACTGATAAGGTCACTTTTAAAATTACCTTGGGTGTCTATGTAGGAGCATCCAGTGGTGTAGGGAAATCTTGCATCACCCAAAAAAAAAAATTCCTTATTTTTTTAGTTGTTTTGAGTCCCATGATGACATTTAAGGGGTGTAAGACAACCAGAAGTCAAAAAAGGTGAAAAATAGTCACTTACTATTTTTAGTAAGTTAGCCTAAATGGGCTTGTATGGACCTAAAAATTTACCCCAAGGAGTAGAGCTGAAAAATATTTCTAGTGGCAAAAGAATCGTCTCAATACACTATATGGTTTGAGAGATATTAAAGTTTTTGTCTTGAGAAATTCCTCCAATGCAACTTCAAATTCAAATTTGAAAACCTTAGAATCCCCAAAACAACTCAAAAAGTGGACAAAATAATCGTTGGCATTGTAGACCTCTTTAAGAGCTTTACAACGATATATTATAATAGCAAATCATACACTCAGATCAAAAGTTATGGCCTCGTGCAGTTGCCCCACTAAAAAGTGAATTTCATTAAAATATCTTCCAAGGAAGGAAATCAAATGGCGGGATTTTTGGTGCCAAAACAAAAGAGAAAGTTACACTTTCTAGAACATTCTAGGACAATTATTGGGTAAAATAAAAGGGGTTAAGTGGTGGTTGTAGAAAGTGGCTCCATTAGTGCAGATTGTGGCTCCAAATAATATATTTTGTTTTCAAAGTTGATTTTGTTGTAATGAATCAAGCCCATGAGGCTATAGCATTGTAAGTTTTGAATCTGTAATTTCATTTTTTGAAAAATAATTGAAAGTGTGTTATTTTATGTCTCACATCTTCTATGTTGGTATATATTGTTGTGTTTTGTGTGGGTTTTAGGTGGTGTAGCCCTCATCAGAAAGAATAAAAATAGTAAATAAACCCAAAAAAGTAAAGTAGCACATGAAATCAAAAGATCAAACCTTAATCTAATAGAACCTACAACTTTCTAGTAGATTTGAGAAGGTTAAGTATTTTTGCACCATTCACCAAAATTTTGCTACTAAGTGTCCTCTAAGACTCATTCGCCCAAGGGCGAATGGGTCTTTGTAGGGCTTTCTGAAATCACTTTAAGGGTCCTTTGGTCCTATGTCTGCACTCTCAAAATCTTTGGATTTCACAATCAAAAAGTCATAAATAATTTCTAAAAGTGAGTTTTTCGTGGCTTGATGACAACTTTGACAACTTTTCCAAATTTTCTCTCTTAATAAATTTTGGGTTTTTGTAGGGCTTTCTGAAATCACTTTATGGGTCCTTTGGTCCTATGTCTGCACTCTCAAAATCTTTGAATTTCACAATCGAAAAGTCATAAATAATTTCTAAAAGTGAGTTTTTCGTGGCTTGATGACAACTTTGATAGCTTTTCCAAATTTTCTCTCTTAATAAATTTTGAATCCTTCTTCAACCTAAGATTTTAAAAACACACAAGAGGAGAAAATTGTTTGTTTTTGGTGAATGGGGGTTTACCTTGGTCAAACCCTATTTTGGTAATTAAACCTATAATTTAAATTAAACATGAAGGGAATAATGAATGAACAAATGCTATGTTACAACTCACCAAACTTTTGATTTGAAACCCTTGAAGGATTGAAACTTAGTAGATCTCTCCAAGGTCTTGATCTTGCATGAGATGGCTTGATTGATGATGCAATCTTGATGCTTGAATCTTGATTTGAATGCTTGAAACCTACATCACAATGTTAGCTCCAAAAACATGCATGATGCTTGAGATCTTGATTGCTACAACAAATTCTTGATAAATCTACTCTTGAACACCTTTGACAATAATCTTAGCTCTTGGAATTCTTGCATGTATGTTCTAGGATTTGAATTAATAAAAAGACCTTGCTTTTATAGACAATTTTCTAATTTCCCAAAAAATAAACATTACAAGCCAACAATTGCAAATGGAATTTGAATTATGAAAATGCCACCAAAAACATATTTAAAAATTGGGGTCCTAAACTTAAGGGGGATCCATTCACCCTTGGGTGAATGGGTCCTAGGCCCCAAACCTAGGACACACCAATTTTTAGGCAATTTAATTAATGTTTGCAATTGTTTAATCCAAGTTCCCCTTTCAAAAAATGGGACTAATTAGGCTTGTAAATACATAATTGGGCTAATTAGAGACTTAATTAATTCTAATTAAATTATGGGACCCAAACATAGTGTGAAAATGTAAAGTTTCATACACTACATTTAGCCCCCACTTTAGTGAGAGGATGGTCCCTACGCTCAAACTCACACTAAAGTAGTCAAACAAGCGTGAAGAGGGGTCCAAGTGCACAAATGTTGATGGGATAGGATGAAAAATATCAAGGAGGTTGCACAAGACCCTAAGATCCAAGATCCCATGGAAAATCAACATAAGCACAAAGGGACACACATGAATGTATGATATAAAGTAGCAAGAAAAGATACACAAACATACAACATCAAAATTAATGCAAGGAGGAAAGAAAGATGGACTAGCAAGTTGCATTATGCCACATCCATAAAATACACTTATAAGGATGTAAAATCACTTATAAACAACTTGTCTCCATAGGCAAGCAAGTTATTTTATGGTCGATGGCCATGAAAAATACACTCACAAGGGCTAGTGAAATGTGTTTTCCACTAGGTGAACCCCAAAAAGTGGTTAATGGGAAGTCATGCTAGGTATAGGATCCCATTGTACAAACCATACAAAAATTATACCTCTTGATAACTTTGATAAGGCACCACAAAATGGTCACAAGGCTAGCAAGTTGCATTATGCTAAACACTCATGAAAAAGGCTCCACTGGCAAGCAAGTTGTGTTATGCTTGGTGGCCTTTATACATGCAATAGGATATTCAAAGGGGTTTTGCTTAGTTCATGAAAGGCCTCACCTTAGGGAACATCATGCCTAATGTCTCCAAGAGAGGAATATTCCAAGATAAAAGATTCACAACTTAGGGAATGCAATTCGTAGCATTACCACTAAGAGTAATGTCATATGCCAAGAAAGGTCACAATATTGAAGTACATCAAACCCAATGACACCACCAAGAAGACACATCGAGTGAATTGAGAAGACCACACTTTTAATAAAAATTCCATACTTCCTAGGAGATGTATGTTATCATCACTAAGAAGGGAACATGCAAACAATGAATGAGGTATAATATTGCCCCACACTTAAAATGTCAGCATACTTGTTATGTTGGTATTTTAAGTAGAAAGGGAGAATGGGAGGATCCTTGGAAAGAATGCACACTTACCAAATACTAGTTATCCTTGCCCCCCAATCATAGAGATAAAGACAACCACCAACAACTATCATGTTTTTGTCAAGAGAAATATGGTTGCACCTAACATTGTACCACCATGAATGGCAATGAGCAAGACACATAAAGCTACTAATGCCACATAGTGATGAGCAACGTGATAGGATAAAAATCAGTATCAATTAGATGAAATAGGTGCATCAACACAAGAAAGAGCACCACAATCCTTAAGATGTTGAATTTGATCACTCAAATCCTTACATTCATTAGTTGAATGACCATGAACTCTATGATATGCACAAAATGAACTTTTGTTGTAAAATTTCTTTTGTGTTTTTGGATGGAGAGATATCAAGCAGGCTTAGAGAAGCCTCAACAAGGTACCCTAATGATCAATGGTAGAAGATGTGTCTTTCTTTTGTGGAAAAGATATTTCTTGCTTAGTACAAGGTGTCATACATAAACAAGACTCTTTAGATTGTGAGATTTTGTACTCTCCTTTAAAGGAGGGTGTAAAATCTAATGAACCCTGGTCATTACTAATACATTTGTTTGAATATTTCTTAGGAGTGTTTTATGTGATGACATTGATATTAGGCATATGTTTCTTTGATGCTTTCATTTCTTTCAATGGATAGTAACTAAGACCACTAGTTGTTTCTTGTGCGTTAGGCTCTATGGGCACATAGATACCTCGTTCTCTAGCACCACATCATTTTCCATTATAACCAAGTTGTTTCAAAAGTTCATAACCTCTTCCATAAATATTTTCCATCACTTTTAGATTTGGTGGTTTCTCATGATCACACTCTTCATATGTGGATGTATAACTTGAGTTTTCCTCTTCTTTACTAAAAGTTGTTGACTCACATGCTTTTGATGAATCAACTTGTGTTGATGTTATGTTTGTTTCTTTATCTTTTCCCGGTTTGTGTGTAATCTTGTATTCTCCCATGAATGTAGGTTTGAAATCCAAATAACCCCAAACATCATCCAATAGCTTTGTGACTTCTTCAATATTCTTCTCTTTTTCTTCCTCTTGCACAGGTTCTACTTTTGAAGTTGGTATCAATGTTTCAAAGGACTTCCCTTGTATTTTTCAATGGGCAAACAAATTTCCGGTTAGGGTCAGCCTTGATTGTATAAACCTTGTTGTTATAGACATATTTCATTAAACGATGAAGTGTTGAAGGTACCCCATTCATTGCATGAATCCAAGGTTTCCCAAGAGAATATTATACAAAAGATTATTAGGCATGACATGAATAGGTGTTTGCAATGTGACCTTTCCAACTCTAATAGGCAATGTTATCACACTAAGTGGTTGTTTTCCCACATTATCAAATCCATGAATAGATAAAGAATCAGGTTCAATCATAGTCTTGTCCACTCCAATCCTATCTAAAAGGTTCACACTACACACATTAAGAGTCGAACCATTATCAATGAGAGTTCGTTTTATCCCAATCTTATTAAAGGAAACCACTACCATGAAAGCCTCATTTTGTTTTTTACTTCTAATGGAGGCAACTCATCTTGATGGAATGTAAGTATATGTTGACTGAGTTCATACCTTGAATTAGGGATGCTAAATCATTTGGTTGCACACTAGGATGGATAGCTTGTTGTAAGGAAAATTGAAGCATGTTATGGTAATTAGGTGATGCTTGAATCAAATCCCATAAGGATATCTTAGCAGGAGTGATGCAAATTTGTTCTACGAGGTCATCCTCCTTTCCATTGTGCAAAGGAAAACAAGGAGCACTAAGCAAAATAGGTTGAGGAAATGGTAATGAAGTAGGTATGGTTTGTGGTTTCCTATTGTTCCTTGTGTTATATGTATGAGCAACGGTGTTATAACTTGATTGCTATGAAACATTGTCACTAGTAAGATTCGTTGCAAAATTCAAAATTATTCCTTGAGGTAGTGGTTTGATTTTAGGTGGTCCTATGATAAGCATAGGTTGGTTTTGAACTTTTTAGTTTGGGGGTGGGTAAATGGTAAGAAGTGGTTTAGGAGATGACTTGGGAGGTCTAATAATTAGAGGGCTTGTAGGAGGTATAAAGGGAGATCTAATGTTCAAAACCTCAATAGACTTATCCTCATTTTGATGATCTTCTAGTGAGAGGAAGTCTAATGTCACCTTATCATATTCATCTAATGAAGCTACATTACTATTGTTTGAAAGACACGTACCAATACTATCATCTTCCTACACCATGATATCTTCCCTAGTAGGAGTGTTCTTAGGAGAGGAGAAAATGAGATTTTCATGACATTCAATGTTTGTATCTTTTAAGATAACTCCATTCATAAGTAGGGGAGGTATCTAGAGAAGAACAACTATGATTTTCTTGCTTACCATTGTTATTCAATTATATCTTCCCAAGTGGGAGAAGCATTGGGAGAGGGAGAAACAAAATTCTCATGAATCTCAATGAGTGGATCTTCTAATACCAAAATATCTTCTTCACAAATATGAGAGATATTTGGAGAAGAACACATATGATTGTCATGTGATTATCTATGATTGCATCCCCTTGTATAATAATGTCTTCCCAAGTAGGAGAGGTAGGGGAAGAGAAATAAATAGGATTTTCATGGCTCTCAATGATTGGATCTTATAACACTTAAATATCCTCTTCACAAATAGGAGATATATTGGCAGAAGAACAAATGTGATTGCCATGGTTGTCCACGATTGCATCCGCTTTCACTAAAACATTCTCACAAGTGGGAGAGATGTTGGGAGATGAATGTAGACTAGGTAAAATGATGTTAAGAAATGTGTCAATGATCTCATCTTCTTGTGTCATAATATCATCCCAAGTAGGAGAAGGAGAGGGACAAGCAAGACTTTCATGATTCTCAATGATTGTATCTTCTTTCACCAAGACACCTTCATCACCAGTAGGAGAGGTATTAGGAGAAGAAAAATTATGGTTTTCATGATTATCCATGATTGTATCCTCTTGTATCAAAACATCCTCACAAATGGGAGAGATAGTAGGGTTTGAGTGAAGGATAGGCAAGGTGATATTAAGGAATGTGTCAATGGTTTGGTTCTCTTGCACTAAGATGTTCTAATAACTAGGAAAGATAGTGGGAGGATGGATAACATGTTTCTTAATGACTTCATTTCTTTGTTTAAAATTGTATTCATAAGAAGGGATGTTGTACTTATACAACCCATTCTTAACCATGTCAAAACCACATCTTTGAAAAGGAAACATGCTAACATGAAAAGTAATCTATCCAACTTATGTAATGATTTAGGAAATGTAACCAATTGTCCTACAAATTTGATGATTTTCAATAATGAAATAATTTTGGAATGATTTAAAATGGCTATACTAAATGGATGATTAAACCTAATGCATAACAAAAATTCCCAAAAATTGACAAACTGAAGCAATGGTTTACCAACAAATTTGGGAAGTGCAGGAAACCACAAAAATGCTTAGAAAAGTTTGTTTTCATGGGACCTCAAGGACTCATTCACCCAAGAGAAAATGTGTCCTTGTACAGTGTTTTAAAAAATGAAAAATTCAATTTCTAAGTTGTTGTATGTGTTCTCTGTTCCAGGTTTTAAACTATGGTTTATGTAGTAGTTTTTTCTAGATTTCAATGTCTAAATGCAAGTGAATTTAGTAACAAATGATGAACAATGTGACACTTTTTGAAATTCAATTTTGACTCAATTTTTGAATATGAATGATTGAATGTACACTAATATGCAAATACTATGCAAACTTAATGCAAATTTTTGAATTTTTCAAATTTTAAAGCATGCAAAATGCAAAGCTAAAACCCTAAATGAAATGCAAACTAATGCAAGTTAACAACCCTAAATGAGATGAAAATCAATGCAATGCAATGCAAAGTAATGCAAATCCTAGATCTAGGGTTTGAATGGACTCCAAATTAGAAAATTTATATTGCAATAAGGAACCTTAGGTTCACCAAAATGAAATGGAGGAATTTGGGTTCCCTTCTATTTAAATGGGGGTTCACCAATAATTTACTATAAATATAAAGGAAAAAATGGGGTATAATGCACTAATCTCCCTATATCTCATTAGGAAAAAGAGATCCCTTAAGCAAAGGTTGAATTTTAGCCCTTAGGTGAGTCAACCTTGAAGGAGATCTTGTTTTTTTCCTTATGATCTAGGATAGGGAAAATTTGTTGAAGCAAAACTTTTGGGAGAAAGACTAAAAATAGTAAATAAACCCAAAAATACAAAGTAGCACATGAAATCAAAAGATTAAACCTTAATCTAACAAAACCTACAACTTTTTGGAAGATTTGAGAAGGTTAAGTAGTTTTGCACCTTTCACCAAAATGGTGTTGTTGAGTGTCCTCTAGGACTCATTTTCCTAAGGGTGAATGGGTCTATGTAGGGATTTCTGAAATCACTTTTTGGGTCCTTTGGTCCTATGTTTGCACTCTTGAATTCTCTGGATTTCACAGCTGATAAGTTGGAAATAATTTTTGAAAGTGAGTTTTCGTGGCTTGATGACAACTATGACAACTTTTCCAATTTTTCTCTCTTGATATATCTTCAATCCTTCTTCAACCTAAGATCCCCAAAACACACAAGAGGGAAAAATTGTTTGTTTTTGGTGAATGGGGGTTTTCCTTGGTGAAACCTCATTTTGGTAATTAAACCTTGAATTGAAATGAAACATGAAAGAAATGATGAATGAACAAATGTTATGTTGCAACTCACTAAACCCTTAATTTGAAACCCTTGAAGGACTGAAACTTAGTAGATCTCTCCAAGGTCTTGATCTTGAATGAGATGGCTTGATTGATGATGTGATCTTGATGCTTGAATCTTGACTTGAATGCTTGAAACCTACGTCACAATGTTAGCTCCAAAAACATGCATGATGCTTGACAACTTTGGCATGATGCTTGAGATCTGGGTTGCTACAAAAAAATCTTGAGAAAGATGCTCTTGAATTCCTTTGACAATAATATTAGCTCTTGGAATGCTTGCATGTATGTTCTATGATTTGAATTGATAAAAAGACCTTTCTTTTATAGATAATTTTCTAATTTCTCAAAAATTAAACATTACAAGTTGACAATTGTAAATGGAATTGAAAATGTTACCAAAAACATATTTAAAAATTGGGTCCTAAATTTAAGGGGGGGCCCATTTTCCCTTGGGCAAATGGGTCCTAGGCCTCAAACCTAGGACACACCAATTTCAAGGCAATTTAATTAATGTTTGCAATTGTTTAATCCAAGTTCCCCTTTTGAAAAGCGAGATTAATTAGGTTTTAAATACATAATTGGTCCAATTAGAGACTTAATTAATTTTAAGTAAATTAGGGGACCCAAACATAGTGTGAAAATGTAAAGGCGTACATTTTCCTACACTACACACTATATCCCACTCTTTATCATTCTCAGGATACGTTTTGTGATACCATTTAAGGGTGTCACTGCATATGTATCTGTAGAGGAGGTGGACCAACCACACCAAAACTCCAGGTCATAGAGATCCAAGAGCGGAAGGCTACCCTAGTCTACCTTAGGTTGGACAAGTGTTTTAGCTTAAGGATAGAGAATGAAGAGCACTCTCAAGTGCTTTTGTCACTCTACTAACCTGAGAGTCTTGATGGGGCTAAGAAAGCATGCTTCTAGAACCCAAACTGTAGCTTAGATAGCTCTCTACCAGAGGACAGTAGCGTAGGTCTATAAAACCCCATCCCGCAACCTAGAGGACGATGCAACACTGTGGAAGCACAACTATTTTTTTTTCTTAAAAGGTAAAACAAGATGAGTAAAGTATCCTACTCTAACCACATACATCCTCTAGGCTACACAATGCATCTACATGTGAACACCATTACTTATAAAATTTAAACCAACCATAGCATATGAATATTAAACTCAAGATACCACATACAACAAAGCATTAAACCATTACAAGATAAATCTAACACATAGAAATGTATTGAACATATTTCCATAGATACAACATCACATAACATTCCATACACCATTAAATCCAATAATGAATAGATCAGAAATATTATTACAATTACATCACAAAGGTTCACCTCGATACAAATGAGGTATTACAATTATACATAATGATCCACAGTTACAATGAAGAAAGAGAAGAAAAAATCCAGAGAACTACACGAGCTCCTTGAACAAGAAGATCTCGCCATCACGAACAGGAAGAGAACTCAACAGTGAAGAAGCACGCCACCCAACCATATGGTACCCATAGGCCCAACCCCTGTGCTAGGAGATAGTAAAAGGTAATCGAGACAATCCTACTACCTCTAGACATAGGAAATATACAAAATACTCATAGTATAGGTAAACAAAAACAATGGTCACATTGCTTCCAAAATCACTGAATCAATTATAAACACAATACAAATAAATCGACTGTTGTCATAGGAGGAGTGTCATCACAAAGGTTGCATTGGTTGTCCAAAGGAGATCTTCCTAGGTCTCGGCCCCCATCTTGGGTTATCCTAGTAACCTCTCACGATTCCGGCCCCACATGCACACCAGTGTAGAATCAACTATCTTTCGAGAAGACAAGATAACGATCTAGCCATTCCAGGCCTTCCTGACTCATCTCAAGTCTCATACAAACCCTTGAGCTAATGAGCAAGGCTAATTATCTTGTTAAATGTGTTAAGATAATATATTATTTAATTTCCACTTGATTATACTGACTCCCACACGAGTTGTCTTGGGACTACTTTGTGTCTCATCCCTCGTTGAAAGCCACTCCCTATCAACAACACATAACTCAAACTACATGCCAAGGGTAGATAGTGCACTAAAACTGACCACAATAACCAATACACCTCAAAAGGTAACACATCCCTATAGATGTCCAATACTGAATCCCAATACGTGCACTACCCAAGAGAACTCAAAGGGTGAACTATAGTTACAACAACCCTTCCACAATTTACAACTCTAGAAGACTTAGATTCTCGTAATAACAATTACTTCCCTCCCAGTACACAATTACAGAAACACATGCTTTTAAATACAATTCAAGAAAATAACAAATGCTATCATTCAAATTTCCTAAATCCATTACAATCAATTTTGCAAATTAAAATGCACCATTTAAATATATATAATTTCCAACTTATAATTCAACAGCGAATTAAACTAATTGTTCATCTTCTAGTTTTCACAAGTACTCATAAACTTAACTCAATTTTCTCAATAAAATAAATAAATTATTTCAATTTAATAAATTATGCTAGTATACATTTATTGTAAAATTCAACCATTAAATAAATATATTTAATATATATATAGTTAAATATAATTATATATATACATATAAATATATTATTTAATTATAAACAATTGTACTTTTACCAAATCCATATAAATTAATTACAATACCAATTTTCCAATATATATAATATATATATATATATATATATATAATACATATTATAAATACTATGTATTATATATATATCATGTATATAATATATATACATATATTATATATTATATATGTTAAAAAAAACCAAATGAACATAAAATTGGGTGCGACTGTTTCCATGGCCGAAACCCCAGTTGGGGCCGCGGTTGTGTAGGCAGCACCGACACTGCTTGTGAAGGCAGCACTGGCAGCGTTGCCCTCATAGTCGCCTCCCCTATGGGGACGGCTGTGGGGAAAGCCCCAACCCCATACAATGTGTATTCAATAAAAAATGAAACCCTGCGATAATCAAAATCGCGTACGACAATTACCATTCTGTCTTTTACAATTTCGTTTAAAATAAAATAATTTCCTCAAGAAATTTACAAAGATTCAAATCAAATACAAAATTTATATAAAATATATATATGTATATGTACATATATATTTAAATGTATATGTATATATATATATATATATATATATATATATATTTACATATAAATTAATCCAAGCACTGGTTAAAATTGGGCAATAATTTTTCACAAAAGAAGTTTTCTAAAGGAAAGCTTAGAGAATTCATTTTCCTAGTTGATTAAAAGAAATAGGGAACCAAATAGAATAATGATTTTCTACAGAGATCTATAATTTCTTTTGTATCAATCTATTTCGAATGAACAATTAACACAAAGGATTTTTAATTGTTTTCTATAGAGGTTCCTCTTTCAGGCAATCTTTTTAAAAGAAAGAAACAAAAGCATCTACAATATTGAAAATCTTTTCCTAGACTTTTCCAAATTGCATTACAGTAATATAAACAACTTTTCGATTCAAAATTCACAAAAATAATAAAAGAACTTATTCCAGAAGAACTGTTGCCTCAAGAAATGTTGTCGAGCTTCTCTGTAGCTTCAATTTTCCAATATAGCCAAAGCTTCCTCCAGTGCAATTGCCTCTTCCTAGAAAACACAAACAATCCCACAACTAAGAATTCTACAACAAGATTCTAAAATAAAATCCTCAGAGAGATCCACAATTTCCTTAGCAAATTTTTCAACAACCCAAAAACTCTTCCCGTGAAACAACTTTCTTCCCTTTTTTCCCAATCCTTTTCTCCAAGAATCAATTTACAACAATAAGATAACCAATTTCTAACTCACAGTTATCCCAACAAAATATCTTTTCCCTCAACAACCCCAAATATTTTCCAACCTCATGCATTTAAAATAAAACAAAACAATTAATATATTTCAACAAATTTAAATAATCTTATTTATTTAATTCCCATATAATTTAATAATTAATTTTTTTTTAATAACATAACTAATGTAATTAATTAATTTATTTATTCTAAAGCTTCACGACAATAATTCAATTAATTAAATATTTTAATCAAATACACATTTAATCTACCAAATTAAACTTGCACAATAATAAAATATCCAGAACAACAATGATAAGGCTAAGGCCAAAACTCAAACTGACGACACACTGTACTAGGGTAAAGGTATGACTAGGTAGCTCGTTACTATCTCCCAATATTACTATTGAGTAGTGGACACGCTCAGACCTGTGAAACCAGGTGAAGTCGTTGTCTTGTACCTGCAAACCTACAACACAAGAAAGATTCGTACATGTATATAGATAGTAATTCATACACATCGTGAAGAGAGAATCACGGAAATCACTGGGCACTCACAAGCGAGTGATACACTGTTCTCTTCACCAATACAATGTCACATCAATTGATGAGATAATATATCAATTAAACTACAATAAGCATATATAGCAATGTCATCACAACTTAGCATCTATGCAAACATAAAGCATATTAAACATAATCACCATGCATATAATGTGTCATCACATCAATATAGTCTATCATCGCTCCACTGTCAGCGATAGAATAACAATAACATAAAATAAAGTCTAACAAAGTATCTGAGCTATCAAGAAAACATAAAAAAATGAAGGGGTGTCACAAGGTCAAGGACAACAATGCGATGCACTGGTGTCTCACAGGTGCATTGGTGTCTATATAGATAGAAAGTGAAAAAGTACAATAAAAGTACCAAGAATCCACTAACAACTTAACAAATGAAGCTTACAGTACTAACTAAGAAGATAACTAATAGAATAAGAAAAATAACTAGAAAGATTATATAGAAGTGACAAAAAGAAAAGGTGGTGGAAGTGAACTCACGAAGGGTCCAATTCACTAGCAAGCTCCACATGAATGTGCACCTACACACATCCAAGAGAGGAAAAATGTTGGGGTTGTATAGGGGTTTTTCTCAATCAAACCCCCGCTTTGGTGTTTCCACCTCCATGAACAACCAGATAGAGAGATAGATATAAATATGATAAAGGAAATGATGTTGGAATGTAAATGAAATTGAATACTACAAGACACTATGCTATTCAAATCCAACAACAAAGTAATACAAAAGCGTTACCACCCTCGACCAAAGGCACTCAAGGCCAATGAGAGAGGAATGCAAGCCCACAACAATGGTAGAGTTGATGTAGCTGCAACAACGTGAAAGTAGTCTTGCAAGACACCAAGTTGTAGCTTCTATGGTAAAATATATGGGATGTTGTGATGCCAATAGTGCAACAAGTAGCAAGAGTATGGTGCGAGAGCGAAATCATGTGTAGAAGTCCAAGAATTTCCAAGAAAATGGATTGAATGAGAAAGATAGCCATTTGAAGGAGATTTGGGAGGGGAAGAGTCGTTCAAAGGTCGACAAGAAGGCGTAGGGGCATTGCATTTCGTTGCCAATGGAGTATGTAATGCCTTTATAGATTCTAGAGGCAGGGATTTTGTCAGGATAGTAGCACACCGTGTAGACGTCTGTGTGTCACGTGCATGTCCCCAACAAAAATCCCCCCACCAACACTAAAAACAAGTGCCAAGTGGAAGGGGTACAAAATGAGGACATGGAATTACTTAGTCAAATTTTATTTTTCTAAGGTGGAGGGTGTAAAAGGGGAATTTGCAAGAGGGGTGCAAAGTCACTCCTATACAATATCCAATAAAGTCAAATAGTTTTGTATTATACTTGGTTATGTTTTTTCTTTACCACATTGATTCTAGGATAAATATGTGTTGTTGGTTCATTGGTATCTTTTCTAAATAGGGGTAACTTCCTAGGAGTATTCATATTTGTTTCTTCTTTGTATTCACTATCTGTATATCTTATGTCAAAGTGATATGCCCATAGGTTTCCTATGTTATTCTCCTCACTTTCATGTTCTCCTCTATCTTTTTCGCTTAATGTATGTTCTAATTCTTCTACATAAATTCTTCTTAATTTTAATGGCATTAAGGGTGACTCCTAGTCTAGGGGTTGTAACTGTCTAAACTGTCTCTTAATCCTTGGATATGTTCATTTGTTTGTAAGTGTCATTCAATTAGTTGATGGTGTTGCTTCATTAAAGGTTTTTAAACTCATTTGGTCCTCTTTATTTTCTATCGCATCATCTCCTCTTATTCTCAAAACACTTATGGTTATTAACTCATCCAAGTAATCGACATCAAATGTTTGTTTTGAATATTTTGTAAAGGGATCTCTACCAGTAACCAACCATTATTTATCCATACTTGAATATTTATCCAATCTCGATAAGCAGTTGGTGTTCTAGTTAGGGGTGGTGTCATAATTCGTACAACCTCTTGTTCTAAATCATTTCTATTGTTTCCATAATCTTCAATCTCTCCCTCTATGTTTTGTATAAGTTGATTTATTCTTTCCATGCTAGAATTTAGTTGTGG
>VDFB02271358.1:10729270-10769344 GCA_007258455.2 Sequoia sempervirens
ATATAGTGAGAGAAAAGAGTAAGTGCAATAAGAATCCATATCTAACAACATTTCATTTATAACTTAATTAAGAACAATAATCATCCATAACACATACATTCATTGAATCCTAATAGCTCTTTATATAGATATATTCAGATAATCATTATATTAGTAGGTCTTAGTCTTGGTTATGTATTACATTCCTTTCTTATCACCTCTATCTATGATACTTTTTTAGTCTATTATCTATTACATACATATATTGATTATTTGTCTCTTATAGAGACATGACCCTTATAGGGCACCCCTTACTCTATCTTCCTTGTTAGTCTGAGGTTTTGAAAGTCCCATGTGGTACTTGTTGCAGTAGCTTTTACTCTCCGTCTTGTACCCTGCTAACAATACCCCATTACCTTCATCTTCCCAAGACTATCACTTTGTTGAGTTTATGTCCCATTTAGCAGTTGAGAGGCATTTTTTAACATACAATGACACTAAGATACTTGGTATAGAATATTTATTTTCAAATTAAATTGGGCCTCTTTTTGTTTGGGAGAAAGTGAATTAGTTGGAGGACTAGAGAATTCTATATTTGTTTGGGATTTGGTTCTAAATGTCCTAGATTATCTACTACAAGAAACCTTCAGAGTGTGTTATCCATCATTTAGAGGTGCTAATGTTGTAGTAGATCCTACTTCAAGGTGTTCAAAGGGTTATGTATTTATAACATTTATATATGAGAATGAAAGAAATCATTGACTAAAATGAATGGGGTATATTATTCTACAAGACCTATGTGAATAAGTGTAGCAACTCTTAAGAAGACCTTAATATATAAACAATAATACCCTACTAGAAATATTATTCTAATAGATATTTTACCACTAAAGTCTTATTGGGTTCATACTATTGTTTATTACTCTATATTACAAACTATCACAATATTAACTATTAGCAACTAATTCATAGTACCATAATAAAGAAAATTAAGAATTAATTATGTGGAGTTGCTATTACAAACTATTGAATCACTTACTACAAAAATGAGAAAATGAGTGAATAATATTTATACATATGTAGGAGTACAATGCTTATATGCTACATTGAAATTTGACATGGTACTTTAAGCAACTAAAAACCTAATAAACTACAACAATAAATAACATCAATAATTAGTATATGCAAAATTCATAGTTATCCAACTACGAATTGAGGGATTGGACTCAAAGATAGTATTGGATATTAGACTCACTCTGAAATCCCCAAAAATATTTGGAATCTGCAAGGAAAAATAGAATTTCTACCATGTAAATGAAAATACATTTGATTTTACGTCGAGTTCACCAAAATTTAAGCATGAAATTAGAACAAACAAGTATGCATTAAAAATAATAATTAAAAATTCTAATTGTAACTCAATAAAACCATTGAGTGTAACATGATTGTGCTCAAGATTGCAATGATGTGTGGATTCTTGTTCCGTCAACATACCCATAGCATTTTATGGATGATAAAATTCATAGCGCAATGTTGCATTGTTAATTGATGATGACAAGGATGAGTTAAGGATGCATTTATAGATTTTTGGGAGGATGAATGGATGCTGAAAATTTGATCTTGGATTACAATTATAATCCATGATTTGTGGAGCCAATGAGGAGAGGTGTCGTACATGAGAGAGTTAAAAAATATTTTGATTTTTAATAAGAGTAATAGTTGTTAGTTAACTCAATTCAAGATTAACTTGTAAATAAAATTGATTGATGAGTTAATTATTTACATGGGGGACATATAGTCTATTGAATGTATGAAGTGAACTGAATAGAATGGTGAATGGACTAATTTCAATTTTTTGGTTAACTAAATGAGGTAGATTTTGAAGATTTAATTATTTATTTAATAGATAATTGGCGAAGATGAGGTGGATTTAATATTTTATTTATTTATTCAATGGATAATAGATGAATATTTAAAATTTATTTATTTGAATATGGGAAATTAGTTCATTTTAATTAAATAATAAGTATTATGTAATTAAATGATAATGAAATCATGATTAATGAATAAAACAAAATAATTGATGTTAATGGTAATAAATGCTATAATAATAATAATAGTAGAGGCATAATGTTTTTAGTGTCTATACTAACAATGAGGTGGGTTATTACATTTGGCTTCAAACCGTTTTGATAGGACTAATTCTTTTGGTTGTTGGGTTGTATGCCCTTTTGTTTGATGTGTACAATTCCATAAGTTGTTGATTGTCTACCATTTTATTGCAATCTTTTTACTACTTGCTCCATGTTATAGCTTTGTTTCATTAATTGGACCTCATTTTTTTTTATCTACTCTTATTGTAAAAAAGAATTAGAACCCTTTTGAAAACCCTACCTTTACCTTTATAAAAAATATGTTATGATTCTTTCCACCTATAATTTTTTTGATCAAGCTAATATCTTAAAAATGCTTGACATGATAAATAGACATATTTTATATTTTTAAATAAAATATACTAATCTCTATAAAAAATATTTGTTTTAATATTTATTAGTGAATGTTTGTCTTTGTATCCACTTCCTCTTTCTCTTTCCACCCACCCCCCAAGCTCAACTATCTAGTTACAGTTATGGGAAAATTATAATCTTCTAGATGGTTATGTATTGTATGGCACTGATGGAATACTCTGCCAACTCTATAGTGTTAAATGCTTACTAATTTAATAATAGCTTAGACATAGTAATCCACATAATGAATACTTTGGGTGCCCTTGAAACTTGAGAACACACTTTCACATCATTGGGTTACTCAATTTAATGTGTGGGCTTATCTAGAATTATTTGTAGAGGTAAATGCTTATGACTTGTCAAAAAATGGCAAAATAATTGATGGTTTCTCTGAGGTGTGTTTGACCATTTCATTCTTTATCAGTTCTTTAAAATTCATGGTCTTTGATGCTATAATTAATAAATAAAAGAATGTGAAGCGGACTTATTTATGAAGTGGAACCCACTTAATGAAGGAGGGATCTCATGATCTACAAATATATTAAATTACGTTTTTGTACCTTCAATACCTTATATGGAACAAAATAGTTTCCTCTATGTTGATTTAAGATGCATATAATTAAATAACTTCATAGCTACAGGGTTAATCTCATTTGGTTAATTTGATGTTATTATTGGAAACTACCATGATAAAAAGTTAGTGGCATCTTTGATTGCACATAAACAAAAAATCACTCAATTTTTTTCATTGACTAAATTATCCTTTCAAATTGAATATTTTCTTCAATTTGCCCACAAAGATTCTCATACTCTAATTTTCATACATTTTTGTAGAACAAATACCCACATTCTAACATAAATTGGAAAAACCTAAAAAAAAATATCATTCTCCCACTGGTTCCTTGCTGATCTAATTGCAATAAATTATGTAGATTTCAATTACTAACACATGATTGTTTGACATTCTACTTATTAGTCCTTTCTCTAAAAACGGAGACTAATATTTTCGCCTCAACGAAAGTTTATTAATTTGTGCATGGGATATTTGTTTTGTTGCATGAAAATTTTGTTATTGACCAATGGTTAATTTCCTGAGATTTAAAAAAAATTTAAAAGAAGTCCAATAAAAAGAAGAGGGCAAGTATCATACATCTCCATCTAATGTTTTCTGTTTTTTCACGGAGGGCACATGGAATTATGGCTAGGTGCGTGGCATTATAAAAGGCAGTTTAAGTGCCTTGTCTGTGTTTCGACATTTTGGATTCATGCACGTGCAACAGCAGAAGAGGGGGAGGCCCAGGAAATCTTTAACTGGTCAAAGAGTTCTGCTTTGTTAGGGTTATGTAATATTTTCCTTGCAAACTCTACGATTTTTCTGAACGACATTATTATTAGATACTTTGTCCAGAATCTTGAGGTAAGCCGCTTGGCATGGTTTCTAACAAGTTTTATTTTTACATGTTCTGTAAATCTTGAGGGGAGGCTCGGTGCAAAGAGTTCAAATTGCACACCGACGCAGAACTAAACATAAAAAAGGAGATTTTGCAGATGAAAAGTCAGCATCAACTGAATCAGACTTGGAAGAGACTTTTAAGAGGCTTGTTTATCAGCTGGGCAAATCACCCACAGAGGTTTTTGATGCTTTGAAGAATCAGACTGTTGATTTGTTTTTGACTGCACACCCAACGCAGTCAGTTCGGAGGTCATTGCTACAGAAAAATGCTCGGTATGTTTTTCTAAGTGCCATCCATTATCTTGTTTGTACATGTGGACACAGAAATATACAGCCAATCTCGAAGCTTGTATAGTGGGAATGATCCTGTCAAAATCAACAAAACTTGTTCTGCATTTATAATATGCCAGAGTAGCTATTCTATTATCCTTTTTTTATAGATAAAAAATGCAAGGTTATATTTCCATCATAGAAATATTTTAACATTGATACCCAAAGAATATATCACTAACCCAAGACAGGGCATAATCCCTACTATAGTGACTGCTTATAAAGTAACAGACTGAACCAATCAGAGCTTCATATTAGCAGGCGAGTTGGGTAGCTATTGATGCTTGCCATTTTAATTTCCCCAACTTCTTGAAATGCATTACTGCTAGGATGTATTGAAAGTCCATTTTCACAGAGTCCATATTGATATCTTGTTGCATCTTTATATCCCAACTTAAATTTAAGAGTCATAATCTCAATCTTAACAAAGTTACAAACCTCTCAGTCGTTACAGCTCTGTTAATCCTGTTTTCATTAGTTAAAGACAGATGCTTTTCTGTTTTCTAATGTCTTTGCATACCTTGTTAACAATGGCAATAATTTCCTCATGGTTCTCCTCCACCTATTCAATAAAGAGCTAAACCGAAACCCACAAGAGCATTCTCTAGAGTGGCCAGGACAGATTGAGAAGCTATCTGCAATATCTCCTCTTTATTCTTTCCCTTAGCCTTTGATCAATGTTGAGTTGAGCCTCATATAGTCTGCAACTCTGCTATTCATCGATCTTTGGTTGGCTGCATTCAGAAATCTCTACTGAATAGTCTTAAATTTTAATGCTTTTTTTTTTAACTTCCTTCACTTCATGATGGTCACATTTTTCTCTACAGCTGCCACCAGAGGCTTGACCCTAATTAACATCTTTGCTATGTTTGACCTTCACCTTTCTTGTGCTGAGAAAGGCAGTAAATTTTGAAACAGAAAATGATATAAAAAAACTTAAAATTCTGCACACAAAAAGTTAAGACATAAAACAAGAGAAAAGGGCTACTACCAATATTAGTCGGTTTGCTTCTGCACCCAACAATAATGCCAGCACTCATAGTTCAATAACTACTTGTTGGGGTCTCTCATCCCTACAATCCAAGTACTTTTCATTCAAGTCCAGTGCAATATCCGTACATTATACAGAGCTACCATCCTTTTGCTTCTGGACTGTTGGCATTAGTTCATGTTCTTAAGAAGTGTCACAAATAACATCTAGTTTCATAATAATTGTCATTTAAAACTTAACTCCATATATTGTTAGTTGGGGATGTCAAGTCAACCTTGGGCCGGTTTTCATTGTCCCCAGGTTCCACTTGTGCATAATCTGTTACTCTTGGCGTTGAAACCAAAGCTATCCTACATTTCTTATACGTCAATAATGTGAAAAGAATTTAATCTCATATAACTATTAACTATTAAGCAACAGAGGCAGGTTGTTCCAGGGAGAAATTCGTGTCACTGTGGAAATAAATGAGCTGATAACCAAATATTTCACAAAAACAATATTTTGCTTAGCACTGGATTAGAAATACTAGAAGAAAATGACTTGGGAGTTGTAACAATTTTGTTATTACAAGTAACAAGAGAGAATTTTGTGTTTGTTTTTGCAGGATTCGAAATTGCTTTTCGCAATTGTATTTAAAAGATGTTACCTCAGATGAGAAGCAGGAGTTAGATGAAGCTTTGCAGAGAGAGGTAATATATCATTTATTAGTTAGTCACATGAGATACTTGGGTATTTTAAATTCCCTATTTGGTACTGCATTTCTACTCTCAACATATTTATTTTGGAGTATCATGCATAGATTGCTATAGCTAAAGTAACTATTCTTTTATAAAGTTTTTAAATAATGCTCTACTTGCATTTTCTTAAGTCATATATTGCCCTCATTGAATTTTTATTTCTTTCACTTTCCTTGTATTGCAATTAATATTTTCTTTTAATGAAATTTTCTATATGTTTCTTTCATTTTTTCTGATTGTTTTATATTCAACTAATTTTTTCTTCTATGCTTTGTGTACTTTATTTCATGCAGTTTCTTGTTTTTGTGACATATTTGGTTGCTTGGTTATTAGAGATCTTATTTATTTCCAATTCAATGGCTTTGTTTTGGCTACCATTTCATATATATGTAAATAAAGAGATGGACTGCATCATGGTAGCATATAATTTACACGCATTGACACAACATTGTAAAATTATAAGTGAAATTCAATTACTTGGGTTGAAAACAGGAACAACTTGGCAAAAGCTTGAAAACTAGAAAACAATGTACTTTATCTGAAATAGAGAAAAAAAAAAACTGATTTTGTTTTTCATGTCAAATATAGTGTATATAGATAAAAATAGATGTTGTACACTAGAAAAATGCTAATTATGAAAATTGCATAGGACTTTTAAAAATCTATTTTACTTTACTCTAAGAGGGTTTATGTAAAACAGCTGGCCCTAAAATAGTAGGTTGTTCCATCATGAAGCATGGCTTACTATTTTAGGGGCAGCCGTGTGTTTTCCACCTAAACCTTCATTAGTGTATAAATTAAAAGAAAAGCCCTAGTTGTGGTTTAAAATTTAAGTTGTTAAAGAATCTATTCAAAGTAAAACTTAAAAACAATTAAAATACCCTAACCCTAAACTCAGGAAATGGCATGACAAATTCTGTCTTTGCTCTGTATACTTTTTGTTTCTAAGCATTAAAATCAGCCAAAAGAATATATGATAGTAAAAAGGAAATCACTTTCCAAAAAATTTCATTATTGGCATAACAAATGTAGCAGGTTGTGATTACTCAGGATTAATCACAGTTTTTTCGAGTGCAATGCTAGTATGGTCTGCATGTAGATGATGAATTTATTTTCTTTTTTTAACATTATGGAAACTTTCTGTGATCAATGTGATCCACAGAAACTTTCAGGAAATCATCAAATGACTACAAAATTAACAGGGAATGCCAATAGTTGTTTCTGTTTCAATTCATTGATTGTAATGTTCCCATGGATAATTTGTTCATCCTTGTTTATTGGTCTTTCTCTGTAGCATGTGAATACTAATTTCAGTTTTTGAATTTTTCTTGGTAGAAATTTGAAAATATAATATTTGCAAACTTGATAATCTGGTATGTTTTTAATCAGCAAATATTATGAAACCATTCTATCCTTTTAGTTATAGAAACCTTCATAAATCTTGATTATTCTTTTAGATTTTATTTGTTTTCTTGAAAAACTTGATAAAGTTTGTGAAAAAACTAAAAGTAAAATAATGCTACTTTGTAAAAATTCTGATGAATCTTTTATCAAGAATATTGAAAACTAGCAAATATTAGGCACTTAAAATTTCCCTGCATACATCTGTAGCAATGTGCAGTTGCACATTTGAACAGTATTTTCATGCATTTTGATGCACACAAATTGTCTGCAAGCCCTAAGCCATACCTGCAATCAGGTCTACAATAGTTTTCCAATTTCCAGCCAAGATGTGTATTTCACATTTTTCCAAAGCTCAGTTGTGCATATTTTGTTTTTGAATTTTCTTTTGATGTCTTGAATTTTGCATGCATGGCCTGTGAGACTTGTAGGTTTTTATTTAGAAAGGCTTTTGGCAGGATTTAATAGAAGTTGCTATCAGCTTATGTGATATTTGATAATTTTTTGGCAAGCATCTATTTCAAGACATTTGAAAAAGAGCATGTAAAGGAGAATAACGAAGAATGTGGAAAGCATATAATCTGGTTCATTTGCATTATCTGGTATTTGGTTAAGCTCAGTGTTCTTATGTCTAACTCTATGCATGAATCTCCAGTAATGAAATTTCACATATAAATTGCCTTCTCCATTTGAATCTGTGGCTGTTTGGTGCTCAATATTTTATTTAATGTTTCCAGATTCAAGATGCATTTCAAACAGATGAAATTGGGCGCACTCCTCCTCCTCCACAAGATGAGATATGTACAGGAATGAGTTATTTTCATGAGACCATATGGAAGGGAGTGCCAAAATTCTTGCTGTCGTATTGATACCGCTCTAAAGTCAATTGGGATAAATGAAAAAGTGCCATATAGTGCACCTCTTATACAATTCTCATCATGGATGGGAGGTGACCTAGATGGTTCGTATATTTTTCAAACAACCCAGCTTAACTGATTACTTTTGGTTGCCTTCTTTTCGTAGTTCTTTTTTCCTATACTCGGGTGGTTTTTAAGTCTTTTGCAGAACTCATAACTCTGGTAATGTTTCATTCTTCACTGTCTATAGTTGCAGGAAATCCCAGGGTGACTCCAGAAGTTACAAGGGATGTATGTTTGCTTGCAAGAATGATGGCGGCAAATTTATATTATTCTCAAACAGAAGATCTTATTTTTGAGGTGTGCAATCAAGCTTTCTGAGTTGTCATTTTAGTAATTATACTTATTTCACTTAAAATATATTAATTTCTGTATCTCCATCTGGTCAGATCATTTGATTTCATGTGCATATCTATCCCTTGCAGTTGTCCATATGGTGTTGTAGTGATGAATTAAGAGAATGTGTTGTAGCCATCTCTTTCAACATCCACATTTTTTTTCTGTTTTCAGTTCTTTAGTGAGTAATGGAGTTCTGCTATTGTCCATTCATGGATACATCATGAAAAGCATATAACTTCTGGATAGCACAAAATGTTCTAACTTTATGTTTCTATGTTATTATCAACTAGTGCATTTTCAAGTGCCAAAACTTCATCGAGCAAACTTAGCAACGCCCATAAGCTATCTTATCATATGTTCAGAAAAAGATACAATAGCTTTAGGCAGGGACTCCAGCTGTGACACAGCTCTTGTTTGTTCTGGGGTTACTCTCTTTTTTCTCTTCAGCCATTGTTTCAAATTTTCTATTTGATTATGCATCTTTACCAATATGTACAATGTTGCCTTCTGATGATGGATTGTTTCCCAAATATGGAAAATGTGATCTAGCCTTCAAAACATGATGTATAATTGAAATATAGAAACGTGTTAAAAGTGTTTGTAGATATAAAGATAAAAAATATTTTTAATACGAGAAAAAGGCTCTTAAGTTAATATAAGAGATGAGCACCGACAGCCAATGACTTGTTCTAAGAGGATTAATTTTTTATAAATTCTATTTACCTGTGTACAAAATCAGTTTGTAAACTACTCAATATTGTATTCGTTATATGTTATTTTATTATTAAGAAAATTTAACTGAAGCAAACATTGTAAGATTTTATCTTATTGAAATGACATCACTTTCTATTTTGGCGAGTCTGGATTTATCTAGCGGTTAGATTTATTGAACTGGCTTTACCTGTACATGCAAAGGAAATGCACCTAAGCTAGAGAACATTGTAAAGAATGTCCCAACAACCACCGAGGACTATCTGATGACACTGATAAACCCTAGTGTTTGAACTCTCTTTTAGTTGTAAAATTGATAAACCCTGGTGGTCGAACTCTCTTTTAGTTGTAAAACTGTAAACAGCAAGATGAGTTAAACAATAGCTTCTCATATCACAAAGATATGGCGTCAGATTTTAAGTCATCTATGCCTTCATTTTGCTATTTAATACAGAACAAGAACCAATGCTGAAACCTCTTAACTATGAATCAAGGACTAAATTCGTTTCTGACAAATTCCGCTCCGCACTTACAGCCTTTAACAGGGACTAAGTGCTACAATGTAGTCCTCAATTTTGTATCAATCTTAATTTAACTCAGTGTTTCAAAAATTAAAATGGAATGGTTACATGAGCTTAAATGATAGCTTAAATGGGCATTCCTTTCAGAATGGAGTAACATTTTACTTCAAAATATATCTTACATTTGCGGCATCTTTACATAGAACTGGTAAGGAAATATATAAAGCTTATAAAAAATAAGTATATAAAATGAGGTCAGGCTTATAAATGTATTTTTCTATGAATCTCATTGCTATCCAATGCCCATTGGGCCAATAAGAATCAAACTGGAAGTAAAAGGGATAATGAAACAACACTTCCCCTGCTTATCTTGCAACTGGATATACTGATGTATCTGATTCAAATTTATCAGAGCTGCTGGCTGAAAAGTGAAGGAGATGAGCTGGAGATCCCATTTGACTGAGCTCCATCTCTTCGTAGAAACCCTTTTGGAATCGAATTGCTTCTTTCAATTCCAATACAACCTCACTCATCTCAGGCCTCTTCATGGAAGAAGATGAGGTGCAGGCCATCGCCAATTCTGCCACTTTCCACATTGCATCACTCTTATACACTCTCATCAAACTATGATCTGCTATCCTCTCTATGTCTCCCTTTAAAAGGGCCTCTCATATCTGCCATAAACAACAATTTTAAATCATTTAGATTGCCCAATTGTAGTTGCTCTTGTGATGCTGTTGAAGGATAGAAATTTTGAAGATTTTTGTAAATTTTTATTATAATTACCCAGCTAGCAATATGTATTTCCTGCCCATCAGAGGGGTCCCGAAATATTGGACGCCGCCCGGAGATGATTTCCATCAAAACAATTCCAAAGCTAAACACATCGCTCTTTTCTGTCAGTCGATGTGTTGCGTAATACCTGTACAACTTTAAATTTAGAATTTTTTTGTTCTTTAAATTTAATATGTGAAGATTATATGGGTCTAAAATAGAAAGGAAGGTAAGCTAATTTACTCGGGATCTAAGTATCCAGTAGTGCCCTTTACTAAGGTTGATACATGCGAAGCTCCATCCAAAGGTCCCGTCTTTGACAATCTGAAATCTGCTATCTTGGCCTCCATTCGATCATGAGAAGGATGTTAGAGCTCTTAATATCTCTGTGAATAATGCCTGGCCTGCAGCCGAAGTGCAGATACTCCAATCTTGTTAAAAAACACATAAAAGTAAGACCCCAACAACATCACTTGTTAAAAAACACATAAAAGTAAGACCCCAACAACATCACTCAGTGCTTTCTCACATACCTTGTGCAGCATCAAGCGCAATGTTAAGTCTTCTTTCCCATTTTCCAGTATCTGGAGATGAAACTTTATCTGAAAATTGTCCAGAACGTATGCTTTTAGATGAGTAACGATAACCTTAGAAAACTTCCCTGTTTCGTATACATACAAATTTAAACAGCTTTGACATAAGTGATCTACCATCAAGAAGATGTCGGAGGTGTTGTGACCTTTTCACACATCACCCCATTTGAATGGGGACCCCTTAATTTTTGCTCTGTTCGAATCTTTTGGCTTTGTTTTTCTCTCTGTTTCTCTGTTTCTGCTATCTGCCTTTCCGAGGATGTGCTTGTCTTTGAGTGTCAATTGAAGTTTTGGCCAAGTCTGTGGAATTAGGGTTTACATTTCTCATGTCAGTTTGAAGTCAAATCAAGTTTGGCTATTGAAATCTAAGACTAATATTATTGTCAGGAGGGCTACAAACAAGTTTCCACTGAATTTTCACCAAGTTCCGGCAACCTACTATTTTTGGTAAGTACTTGATTTGGGGCATTTTCTTAGCATAGTTGAAATTTTGACCGATACACTGCATTCTGAACACCTTGAGCTATCTGCTTGCAAATTTTAAGCTGAAACAGACAACTTACTATTTTTAGCAGTCCTACCTTTGAGGGCCACTTTCAGGGTTTGCATGTTGGACTTTCAGATGCATGTCTGGAGATTCTTTGTGGGTTTTTCGAGACCTTCACAGTGATATAGCATGCAAAACAAGATGACGACTTTCAATGATTCGGGCTTCAGAGGCTATTTTTAGGGTTTGCATGCAAGATTTCTCAGCGCATGTCTGTATAATCTTTTTGGGTTTTTTGAGAGCTTCGCAACGAGGTAACATGCAAGCAGAGTTGATCACTTTTCAGAAACTTGCTATTTTTAGCCAGTGCTCGCATGTTGATCATTTTTCTGGGTTTTTTGAGATCTCTCGGGCAGTGTGATATGCAAACTCATCTAACAACTAATTGGTCACTTTTTCAACCACTTACTATTTTTAGTAGGTTCACTCCAGTGGTTGCCCAGCACTGCAACATCACGAACGCAACGACATGCAACAAAAACAAAGTCAAACAGAGGTCGTCTGAAGCACATGCAAGACAATTAGGGTTTCCAGCTTCGGGACCCAAAATGAGGGGTCAAACGTCAGAATCTTCGAAAACCAGTGTATCCCATCGCGATCAGCATCTTTCAAGGAGTCCACTGGTAAAATTTGAAGGCGATCTGAGCATTTACTATTTATTGTAAGTCACTTCTGAAACAGGGCTATAAATAGCAGGTCAGTGTGAGGCACCAGTATGAACAAGTCAAACAAGCAATGAGGACCCCATGGAGCGAATTTCAGATCAAATAGAGTTGCAGAGGTTCAAAAATCAAACACTTACTATTTTTAGCAGGACCATGCAGAGGAATTAGGGTTTCCTAAAAAGCTGAGGGCAAAACGTGACGGTCACACAGAAGCAGCATCCAGTCACGATCAACATCCTTCAGACAATCCACTCACAAAGTTTGAGCTCATTCTAAACAGTTACTATTTTTAGTAAGTTGCTAAAAATAGTAGGTGCATGCAGGCATCAGGCACCAGTAGCTCAGTCAAGTCACGAGGTTCAAGACGAAGCAAAAAAAATCCAACATTCTGAAGCTTGAAATCAGCTTAAAATGCAAAATTTGAGAAACTTTCTAAAAATAGCAGGTTAGGGCAAGCTGAGGGCAATGTAAACAAACCACTTTAAATCAGACGAAAGCTTAGAAATTCATCCAAGTCTGATAAAATGAAAGCTCCAGCATCAACATCTGCCCTAGAAGCTTGAAGAGCCATGAAAATTCACTAAGTCTGAGAAATTTGAATTCCAACATGCCAAATGTGCCTTAGCTACTTGAGGATGGCTGAAAATTCTTCTAAGTACTTGAAATTGGAAGTAGACATGGTGAAATGCACCCTTGAAGCTGAAGATTGATGGAAAATTTTAGTTAAGTCTTTCAAACTTGAAGCACATCCCCTTGAATGCGCCTAGGATGGGAGATAGAGTTGAGATTTTACTAAGTGTGGCAAATTTGAAGCTCCCTACCCCATATGCGCCCTTGCAAGCTGAAGATTGATAGAAAATTTTCTAAGTTATGGAAACTTGAAGCAGGGACCCTAGAATGCGCCCTTGGGAGGAGATGGCATGGAAATTTTTTTAAGTACTTCAAACCTGAAGCTCCCCTCATATGCGCCCTAGGCAAAGATAGGAGCTGGAAATTTCTCTGGAAATTTCTCTAAGTGTGTAAAACTTGAAGTACACCCTCTAAAATGCGCCTTAACTTAAAGGAGGTTGGAAATGTGACTAAGTCTGGTAAACTTGAAGCTCAGGCCTCCAAATGCACCTTGAGAAGAAGGGGAGACTTGAAAATATTCTAAGTGTTGTGAATTTGAAGCTTGATACTCCATATGTGCCTAAGGAGAGGAGAGGATACTTGAAAAGTTTCTAAGGCATTTAAATTTGAAGCTCCCTACCCCAAATGCACCTTGAAAGGAAGAAGAGGCTTAAAAGTTTCTAAGTGTTGTAAATTGAAAGCTCTGGGTCCTAAATGCGCCTAGCGTGACAAGGAATGAGGAAACCTTCTAGGGCACTAAAAATAACAGTAGAGGAGGCCATATGCGCCTAGCTAGAAGAGAGGCTTCAAAGTTTTTCTAAGTTATGAAGATTGGAAGTTCCAGGGTCAAAATGCGCCCAAGGTAAAGAGAGGCATGTGGAAATTTTTCTAAGTGTAAAAAAATGGAAGTAGAGGGGGTCATATGCGCCTAAGAGTTGAAGAAGAAGTTTGAAATATTTTCTAAGTGTGGAAACTTGAAGTAGGCCATGGTAAATGCGCCCAAGCATGAGTGGAACTTGAAAATTCTTCTAAGGCAATAAAACTAGAGGATTGAAGAGGTAAATGCACCTAGCACGACATGGAGGAGTTAGAAAAGTTTCTAAGTACTTGAGATTGAAAGTTCAACACTTCAAATGCACCCCCCTTGAAGAAGGAAGTAAGGAAATATTTCTAAGGCAAGTAAAGTGAAAGCCCAACTACCTAAATGCGCCCTAACGATATGGGTGAGTTTGGACATTTGACTAAGTCATTCAAAATGAAAGCTCAAGGCTTCAGATGCGTCCTCAAACAGGAAGCTACTTGAAATTGCTCTAAGTATAGAAAATCAAACCTCAAGGGATCTTATGCGCCTAGAATATAAAGGTAATATCAAAAGTCTTCTAAGACTTGGACAAAATGAAAACCCAGAGGGCTAAATGCGCCTATCTTAAGGAAGGTGGAATGTGGAGACTCTCACCTCCAAATATGCCCAGAGGGGAGGAAGTTTAAGAAAATGCCTAAGGCATTGAGTATGAGAACATCAAGGGCAATATGAGCCATAGGACAAGAGGTGAAATATGCTCGCAAGGAAGCAACATACAAGATGGGTTGCAAATTTGGCTAAGGCATGAAGACTTTGAGGATGAAGTTTGTTAGAGGAAAAGTGATAAACCCCATCAGATCCAGAGATCACTTAGACCTTGGGAGTCAAAGCATGAAAATCAGGTGAGTGAAGTGAATTTATATTATGAAGTGCTCTGATGCTCTTCTCCTTGCTTGTTTTTTAGGGTGAACGTCGAGGCCAAAGCAAGATGACTTGAAGCAATGGACCAAGATGATATTACAACCTTGAAAGGAGATAAAGTTATGTGTTTTGAGCTCCTCCACGAGATCTCAGTTGCACCCAAAACATGAAAGAAGAAAAGTTGCAAGAAATGGCTAAGTGTTGGAATAACCTAATATGCACTCAATTCAGAGAGGTAGATGGCGAGGAAAAAATGCTCGAGTCCAAGATAAGAAGACCCTTCAGGATCAAGGGTGGAGAAATAATTATCCTCATGCAATTCAGAGTTAGAGAATGTCAGTTGAGAAGAGAATCATCATCAAGCACGAGAAAGAAGTTGCCGCCTTGAAGTCAAATCGAGAATGTGCCTGCCATATCCATTCAAGGAGTTGAAGCAGTGTTGACCAAACTCAGGCCGTTTGCAGTCGGAGAAGAATAGTGTGAACGCGTTTCCAGACAGGAATCTTCTAGAAGATGGTGTCCATTAATTGCTCATTTATTACCCCACTCTTCTCGATGGCGGTTTTTAGGGTTAGGGTTTATGTGGCTTGATCTGAGCCCTTCATTGTAATTGAATTTGAGCTTCATTGTAATTGAATCTGAGCCGTCCACTGGACTTGGCCAGCTATATAAAGGGGCATCCCCCCTCATCTGTACCTCATTAGGAGTTAGATTAGACAATAGAGATTAGAGTAGAGATAGGAAGATAGAGGGACAACTTAGAAGCAGCATAGCGTAGATCGATAGTGTAGTTTGAAGAAGGAAAGTTTTTCCTTTGAAAACTTTGTAAGAAATTGTTGTGAACACTCTCTCAATAAAAAGAGTTTTCATTGATGATGATCTCGTCTTTTGTTGTGAGTAGCTAGCAGTGTTTTTTCGTCCTTCTGATTCGAGTAGAATCTTAAAGTAGAATAAATTTCATTTCATGCAAGTAGTTAGTAATTGTGGAATGTGGTCTTCAATTTGAGCAAACTTCGTCTATCCATACCACTAGTGTGTTCGCTGATGGTGAATGTGCCTTGTGTGGTCAACTGGAATATCGTGTACTTAACTTCGATCATGATTTGTATGTTTATATGCGTCGTTGTGATGGTATTTTCATGCTAAGTTGTGATCTGAACACCTTGAGCTACTCCTCTCAAGATTGCACCATTTCTGTGGAAGCTATCCGAAGTGAGGCAAAGCGAAATCTGGTTGAGGCTTGCGAAAATTGATCTCCACGTCCCACGCCTAGATTACTCCATAGCGTCTTCTATCCCTGCAACCATTTCAATTCAGTACTTTTGGGTTGGTTTAGGAAACAAGAGCTTTATAGACAAACCTTTCGAGCATTCAAATTCCTTTCTTTGCTGTTGAACAATTTTGTAAGTCCCTTGAAATACCAACAAAATCACATCGAGCCAATTGAGACTATCCATTGCATGAAGGAACCTTGGAGTTGAATGCATGATCTTTCTAGCAATCTTAGTATGCAAGAGATTTTGTTCAAGAGAGGATAGAGTCGCCGTTGGTAACTTTATTCTGTGTTGGTGCGGTCACGAAAAACACATCAACAGGAGGTCTCCATTGGACATGTACTCATAGATAAGAACTATATTCTTCGTCTTAGTACAGTAACCAACGAATTTTACAAGATTCTTATGGTGTAGTTTGGAAAGCATATCTACTTGCAATAATTAGATGGCATTATTTTGTAGGTTAAAAAAGAATTAGATGGCATTATTTTGTAGTTTCAAAAAGAATTAGATATATGTTTTATTTATAGAAAAGTTAAGGTAACAGAGTGCTCTATTTCACCTTAGTAGAGAACTCTGTAGCTCCCTGATGTGATTTTTCAGACAAAATTTTAACAGCCACTTCTTTGCCTAGAAAAACACCATGAAAAATAGGTCCATAGCCTCCTTTTCCGATCTCGTTTCGAAACCCATCAATCATTACTCTCACCTCTTCATAACTGAATGATCGGTTTCCATCGGTATTAATGAGCTCTAAACTTATTGAATTCCTTCTCCCAGTGAAATGATTGTGCAGGTAAGCCCCATTAGGCCCTGCTTTATTAATTTAAAAGTTCGTTGACTATAAAGCAATAAAAAAAAGGTAATAACACAGTTAAATATAGTCCCCTGCTTTATTAATTTAAAAGTTCGTTGACTATAAAGCAATAAAAAAAAGGTAATAACATAGTTAAATATAGTCCCCTGTTATTGAAGATAACACATTTGAAGATAAAAATATGGAGCGCTTGGGCGGGACGGGAAGTGGCCAAGGCTTTTCAAATTCCGTAGAGGCGGGAGAGGAGGATTCAGACGCAGATGGCGACGATGGCAGGGGGAAACAGTTATTTGGGGCCTGCGTTGATTTGGGAGGGCCTGTGTCAGAGATTTTTAGAGGCCGACGGGAGGGTGAGGAGGTCTGTTGGAGCTGTGTTTCCAGAGCGGGGGATGCAGCGCGCTCAGGAGGAGTTGTTGAGGCCTGCGTTGTGTTTGGCATTGATGGAGCTAACACGGTGTTAGGGGCTTCTCCCTTTGTTTGGTGGGCTCAACTTTCTGTGGATTCTGGGAGGGTTTACTTCTCTCCTTCACTTTGGTCCTTGCCTTCTTCTGGGATCTATTTTATGCTTGGGAGTTTGGATGCTTCCTTTATTTCTGTGGGATTGCGTGGAAGCTGGCATTGCCCCAATTGGGTGAGCTTCACGTTTGGTTATTTTAGGGCCTCTGTGGATGCTGTTGTTTCTTCTCCGTCCCTTTTGCATAAATATGGTGGTTTCTATGCTCCTCTTTGGCCCCTGCTTTTCCTGTTTGGGGGTTTTGCTGTTAGTGATTTTTCTGTAGGGATGTCTCGAAGCTGTTGCTGACCTGATTGGAAGAGCTCATTGTGTGTTTATCTGAGGGTTGCTATGAATGTCTCAGCTTCAACTCTGTCCCTTTGGCAGAAAAATGTTGGTCTAACTGCCTCTTCTCTCCCCTTGTATCCTGAAGTGCATTTTGTTTTTCTGGGAGAGGTTCTTTTGCTCTGGATTCCTTTGGAGTCTTTAAGGGCTGTGAGTTTATTTATATTGGGGTTTGATTTCCTCTGTTTACATCTTCTGACCTTTGGGCATCGTTGTGGTGAGGGTTTTGTTGTCCTTCGCCTTCTTGGTTCTATGGCTTTGCTTTTTATGCTTCTATTGGTGCATCTTGGGGTTACTCTGGTCTTTCCTATGAAGGTGGTCCTATCTTCTATTGAGGGGGAGATGGATGTGGCTGGAAGTGACCTGTCTCCTATAGAGGTGGAGCGGGATGCTACTGGTGTTGCCTGGAAGTGTTGCTGGGGGGCTGATGAAGCCCTGTTTTGTGGTTCCAAGGGAGTTGATGAGGGCCTTCCTGCTGTGTTCTTTTCTTTATCTTCTATAGAGGTGGAGATTTTGAAAAGTAAGTTTTTCTATGAGATGTTCACTCCCAAGGTTAATGGATGTTGTTGCCATGATGGTTTGGAGGAGCTCAGGTTTCTTTCCTACAGAGGTGGAGAGAACAGACGGTTCTTGAAGTACACTGGTGGAGCCTTGTGCTTTTGTGATTACCTTTCTTATAGAGGTGGAAAGGGTGGTTTACTGGGTTCCGATACTTCTGCTGTTGGAGCTCCATTCCTGATCTGTTTTTCGAAAGTTGTATTCTTGGGTTTAAGGTCCCTGTCAAAACCTGGATGTACTGGATTGTAGATCCCTTTAAAATCCATAGGTTTGGGTTTAAGGTCCCTACCAAAACCTTGTTTTAATGGGTTGTTGGTCCCGCCAAAACCAATGGATTGTTGCGGTTGTTGGTCCCATCAAAACCAATGAAGCCAAGATTTATGTGATCTCTTGGTTCTCTTCTGGGCAGCCTGTTGACTTTTGGCTGGTTGCCGACTTGCTGGATCCCTGGTTCGCTGCTGGATGTTTTTGTTTCTTTCTTTTGGGCAGCTTGTTCATCTTGGTGTGGGTTTCGGGTCCCCTTAAAACCTGATGGTTTTGGGTCCATTCAAAACCTATTGTAAATGGTTTCGGGTCCATTCAAAACCTGTTTGTTCCTCTATCAAAAACACATTTGAAGATAACACATTTTTTTTTTTTAAAGCCCCCTAAGTTTATAGAGGATCAATAACAATATAACACTATTGATTGCATATGTATGTAATAGTTAAAATTTAGCCGATACTACTTGGGCTTGATTTACGCTTTATTAAGACAATTACTTCTCCAATTGCTACAATTGCTGCAAACCCAACAATTACTAGCGAAATAACCAGTGCTTTTCTTTTGGGTGAGTCCTTACAAGTCCCCTGATTTACGCTTTATTAAGACAATTACTTCTCCAATTGCTACAATTGCTGCAAACCCAACAATTACTAGCGAAATAACCAGTGCTTTTCTTTTGGGTGAGTCCTTACAAGTACCCGGTTGGAAATTTTTTTTGTTGCCGTTAATACTACAATAATTTAACACAAATCATTTGTAAATTTTATGACAGTGACAGTGCAGATCATTTATTGATTTGTATTAAAAGAAAAAAAACAAAACCAACCTCAGAACAAGTAGTCCATTTTGCTGTTTATCAAGCAAAGCATTAGGCACGGATCCGCTGAGCTTATTATACGACACATTCCTACGTTTAAAAGGAAAATTAGGGAACTGATTAAAGCATAATACCTTTTATAACAAATTTAGCTTCTAGACGAGAAGACACAACCATAGCCATTATATTGTAATTAATAATTATTATGGAGAAGCACACAATTATCTAGTAATGATCTTGGAGGGTGATGTTTCAGCTTCTTGAGTTTCGCCAGTTGACCCAAAATCTTTGGGATCGAACCATTCAAATTATTTCCTCTCAGATCTCTGAAATCAAGAATAACACCCATGTTGTTTGAGTGATTTTAATTTATAACAGTATTACCTTTAAAATTAGGTCATAAGCATCAAAGTAAGATAAATTTCTTACAAATTAACAAGAGCGGATAGATTGCCGAAGCTGATAGGTATCGTGCCATTGAGAGACAGTATCCTGCAGGAGAAATCGATGATGTTCTCAATGCGTATGATATCTTTCTTATACACTATTTGCACCGTCAGTGTCTTGTTAACTACCTATAATCTAATTTACAGCAATGATTAAATGAAATTGATGTCTTAACAGTAAAAGATGTTAAAAGATGTTAAATAGTGATTAAAATGATTTATCTGTAACGAAATTCCCAACAAACATCATGGGTGAATATTAATCCAAATAAAATATGACAGTGAAAACTTATTGTTTTTCCTTAAAATGACTTACACTTCGATAATCCTAGGGACGAGACTTGACTGCAAACCACCCAATCCCAAGAATATTTGTGAGGTAGACAAGGGTCCCCTGTCCACTCCATTTCCAGATTAAAGCTTTTTGCAATATCGACAATTGCAGCCCTGCAAAAGAAGCCTTATGTCAGCATTATAAAGAAGGAAAAACTCTGTAAATGTCAAAAAAATCACCCACAGCACAGACCATCTTCAACGTATGTTCCGTTGAGTGGACCGCTATATTCATAGATTTCCTATGCATTGATAAGAGGCCCCAGGGTAGATTGGCTGGTAGCATTCACAAAATAAGTTGATTTCCCCACCGTCATAGATACAAGAGTTGAAAAATATACATTTGAATCTAGGTACCGTTGTAGTTTTATAGTATATGGAGACTCTCTAAAGCTAGTCGTACTGATATCAAACTCACGAATACTATCAGATGGTCGGATCTCTACTTCAGCGAAGCATATCACAATAAGGTAGGTTGCAGACCGGGGAACGGTCCACGTCAATGAGATAGAAAAATTGGTATTGTTGGTCATTAATGCTGTTCTCATCACAGGAGTTGGTATTTCAAATAGGGCTTTTTGTGTAGGCTCGATATCGCCCGTGGTATTCCCATAAAACAAAGTGCTTGAGCTTCCCGCCGACCAGATCCTGTCGAATTCATCCTCAGGATATCTGCAGACATTTTAATGCTTAACCAGAATTTAATGGACTATATTTGGGTCAATCCCACTAAGCTAAAATAAGAATAGTCGAGGACAAAAGATATGTATATTGCAAGTAGATCCTCGGCTAAATAAGCAGACATGATTAAGAAAAAATACCAATACCTGAGAGAAATAAAAATTCCAATGGGTAGCTTAGAAATAAAATTGAATTTTAATGAAAGTTTCTTCTCAGGGAAAGCAAGGGAAATGCAAACAAATAGCAGCTAAATGTCTAGCCAGAGGCTAGAAGCAGAGTAATCTGCTGGCCCGTCTGAAAATCAAACGCAATCTTAGCATATAATATTGCAGAGACCTTGATAGACATGAATATTACATAGTTAGGAAAGAGTAGAAGGTCGTATAGGAACAAGTCAATTTAACCAGGTGGATCATCAATCAGCTTGTAGTCATGGTCAAAAGTTGAAGGCATAATAAAACTCTTTGAAAAAGAGATTTTTGTTTGAGTTCGGCAATAAATTTGATTCCCTTTGCTTAGTGAAGATTTTGTTTTTTGTTTTTTTCGTTGGTCGTTTGTGGTCGTTTGGTTGTGCACTACTGAAAGCCATGGTCTCTCTGCTTGACGAGATTACTTTTGGAAGTCAAGAAGATTCCATCTCTGCCCCAAATTCCACGCCTGTAATTTTCTGCACTTTGGCCGGTGTTTGAATAGAAAAATTTGGATGGAAGAAAAGAATAAAGCTCAGTCAATTCTTGGAAAATTTTCACTTATCTACTACATGTTAACCACGGAAAGATGTAACAACACATTTTCATGCCATGGGAAGGCTGATTGGAAATTTCATTTTCAATTCAATTATATGCATTTAACATATTACTTCTTCAACCAAATCTAGTAACTTTTATTTGATTCATGTATGGGACCAAAATTTTGTTGGAAAATTTAGGTTTATTTATTCTAATCAATTGGGAGTTGGTTTTCCCTAAGATAGTTTTGGGAAGTGTTTGAAAATTTAGGTTTATTTATTCTAATCAATTGGGAGCTGGTTTTCCCTAAGATAGTTTTGGGAAGTGTTTTATAAGTATTTACACAATATATTGTAATTTTTTTTTAAATGAACATTTAATAATATTAATATTTTTTGTTAATTTTTATGACATTTTGGTTTAATTTTTACAATATTTGTGCCTATTAGACCACAAGGAAGATCCTCGAAAGAAGGAAAAGTAACCCCTACGAACAAGAAATGAATGCCCACATATGAGAGACATTTTTTTTGAATTTCATTGTCAACCACTTCATTAGCAATTTCATTGCTAGCCATGGTCTTTTTAGTCATTTCTAGCCACTATTCTGCACAAAAAGAGTATGATTCTTAAAAATACAAAAACTTAATAGCCATATCTTTCCAAAGCATTTCAATGCTTAAGTGATAGAAAAAATATGTCAAAATATGATTTGATTAGGCTCAACAAGCTTTTTTAGCTTTTTAAGAAACACTTTCCTTTTAAAACAAGTTTGAAATGTAAGGGATATAGAAATACTTATTTTTTATATGTCAAAATATGATTTGATTAGGCTCAACAAGCTTTTTTAGCTTTTTAAGAAACACTTTCCTTTTAAAACAAGTTTGAAATGTAAGGGATATAGAAATACTTATTTTTCATACATGAGACTAGGACCATATAGATGATGAGAAATCATTTCTTTCATGTTTTTTTTTGAATAATTCTTTTAATTGTGAAGTTTGAAAGATAGTATGTCAACTACAGAAGAGTGTATAAAAGAAAAGGAGATAAGTGTGAAGATTAAGAAAAGGAGATAAGTGTGAAGATTAAGAGGATGGAAGAATTAATAATTATGTATTCATGTGAAAAGGTTATTCAAATTGTTGGTAAAAATATTTTTGTAGATATAAGGTACATATTTTACAATTTGAAAATCAAAAGTTGTTTTATTCAAGAAGTATTGAGAGTTGTAGATATAAGGTACATATTTTACAATTTGAAAATCAAAAGTTGTTTTATTCAAGAAGTATTGAGAGTTTGGTTTGCCTATTATAAGAGGGTATATAAGAGGGTATATAAGAGGGTATATAATTGAACCCAACATTCTATTACTTTGTTTGTGTTGATGGGGCTCTTAGATATTATAGTGTTATCTATTTAAAAGTATTTTTAAATGTTTTAATGTGAACTTAGGTGCATATATAGCGCAAACCATATTAAAGAGCTTGGCAGCAAAGTAATATCAATGTGAAGTGTGTACATAATGCACATATGTAAATGAATAGAGGCATCACATATGCTTGTAATGCAATGTTAAGGGAATGCGAGTATAAGAAGAGGTAAAGCACATTAATCCAACACTATAGTTGGCAATGAAATATATTTAAAGTGCTGCAAATATTAACCACGCCCAACATGATGTGAAAAGTCAACAGCGCCAAAATGGGAGTATAAACCAAATAGAAGTCTTAGAACCGAAGCACAACAAAATAATATGTAGACTTTGTCAAAGACAATTACAAAGCTGGGTAAAGCTTGAGAGGGTAGTCAATTTGCACAGTAGGTATACATTGTTGTGTTTTGACTCAGTAAAAGTCATGTTGTCACTTGAAAAAGGGCGACTCATTCATTCTATGAAGTTGGAAATAAGAGGATTGTTTATGTGTTGCAGATTATGAGTTTAAAACAATCACATTTCATTCTAGATAGCTGAGTCGATGCATTTTTAGTTTGCTGTTATAGTGGTGGTAGAAAAGAGAGAAAAGGTGGCGGATTTAGTAGCATATTTGTAGCATTTAGTTTATCATATTTTGGTATAAATAGGGGCAACTTCTCTACCTTTTGTTACACTCATTCATTCTAGTTCTCTTATTCGTAATTTTGCTGTTGTTTTTTGTGAGAGAGTTGTTGAGAGCTTAGTAAGGAAAGAGACTTTATTCTAAAGTGATTGCATATTGTTGAGAACTTGGTGAGAGGCTAGGAGAGGAGATAGACTGATTTTTGAGGGAGAAGCAAGCGTGATTGTGGAATTGAGCTTGGGAAGTGATATCACCGTTGGGTGCTATAAATTCCAAGCATGCTGATTTTACTTTTTTTTTTATGATTGGAATTACATTTGAGCTTGGGAAGTGATATCATCGTTGGGTGCTATAAATTCCAAGCATGCTGATTTTACTTTTTTTTTTATGATTGGAATTACATTTGAATGCAAGTGCTTGAGAAAAGATTGTAATATCTGTTATGTTGAACTTGTTTATTTGATCTTTAGGTTATTCTTATTTTAAAGAGCTTGCATGATACTTGGGTGATTTATTATGAAAGCTTAATGGTTAATATTATATGTATACCTACTCTTTATGTTGTATTTTTGTGTGAATGTATAAGATAATATTTGTGTATTAGCTTAAATACCTAGATTGTCATAGACTACATATAGACTACATATATGCTTTGTAGGTTGTGAAATATATAATATAATGTTACTTTGAAGTACTATGTTAAGATTACATTTTGTAGTCCTATATGTTTACGAATGGATAAATTGATTACTCTTAAGGTTAGGATAATTCATAGGAGGTAATCTATTGGTCCTTTAGGATAGAAGTAAAATTAAGATTGGAAAGAGTATGAATGGTCAAATACCAAATCGAGCTAAGGGGTGGGTGAACATACGACTTCGCTTATGAGTGATTGATTATATTAGAAACTTAGGCCAAAGTAGTGTAAGTAGCCACTGTTTACATTGTCAGTTTACTATGAGCTAGGTTTGCATAACTAGGCTAGGAATATCATACATGTAGGTTATAGCCAATGTAAGATAGCACTAGATTATGTAAGACACAACATCATGCTCAAGAAGGCTAAAACTATGAGGTTATCAATCCAATCTCTTTGTTGGAGGGAGGGCCATATTACCAGATAGGTAGATGTGCGGGGGACCGCAATAAGTTTGTGGTTGGCGGAAAAGCACTTGAGTGATACTCCCTCATCAGTTGGCGGCTAAAATTTGAGGATGTATGCCAACACGGACATCTGACCTTTTGTATCTCTATAACATCAAGCTCATTGTAGCTATGTATGTATCACGTATCTTTATCTTTATGTAAAGTATATGTAAAAATGTTATTATTACATGGGATTATGTAATATGTAATTGTTACTTGGAATATATATTGTTTCATTATAAATGCAATGAGAGTTTGGAAAGGGATTATTTTGAATGTGCATCTTATTATTGAAATAGAAAATAAACTTTTTATTGCTATATGTTGGTAAATATTATCTGTTCCATTTGGGTTAAAACATAGTTAAATTCATTGGGGAAAACATTGGGCTTGTTACATTGTTACACGTATTAGAGCTACCAGGTTTAGGTTTGGAACCTATGTGCTCGCTATGCTTTCATCCAACAAGCAATTTTGGGAAGGGCGGATTGTAATGTCCCCTTCTCGAGCATATACATGAGTTTAATGTTTGGAATTCTTGTGCCAAGATGGTCTCTCTCAAGATGATTGCAAGGAAGTCAGTAATCAGTAATGAGCGCTATCTGAAGGCCAAGAAAGAAAGGGAAGCCAATGTTAAGACCATAGAGGGGACAAATTATGACAACACAATATGGTTGAATGACACTAAATCCATTAGTCATGCCCTATCTCGTGTCAAACAGGAAAGGAAGAGGATGCAAGAGACTACTAATTTTGTACCTCCTGTCTCTCCTTCAATATTAGATTCTTTACCACTTTCTAGGGACATTCCCTCAAAATGGAGTGTTAATCCTACCATGATCTTTAGGGACCCTTGTGTACTTCCATTTTTGGAAGTTATTCTAATCACCTGAAGTGGCGAATCAAAGGGATATGTCCCTTGAAACTATAAATTCGAGAGCGAATATGAAGGTTATACACCCTTAGATAATGTATGTGAACAACAATTTGAGGGTTATGCCCCACTTAGTTATGTATCAAAGAGTGAATTCAAGGGATACTCTCCCCTAGACTATCTGAATAGTCATTCCATGTAAAAACAAGGATATCTGAAATCCTTTTCATCTTAATAAAAATCATGTTTGGCAAAACTTGTGTATGAGTTCTCTTAAAATTCTTGTAAATGAATGGATCTTTTTGGAAATATTTTTCTTTAATGCTAAGTAACCTTCCAAGGATCTAATTTTAAATGGAACCTTTGAGTGAACCTCTACTTGATAAAAATGGTTATAACAAGAACCAACCTTGGGGGTAGCCATGAAGTAGGCCAAGGTGTAGAAAACTCTGAGGCTAAATTGGATCATATTTTGGCCATGATGAATGAGACAAAGGAAAGAATTGGACACCTCAAGCATGAGGTAAGAGGAACAAAAAGGCATGAACAAGAAGTTCCTAATGGCGAGGAAGGAGAAAATTCTCATGATCGTACTCAGTCAAGTGAACAAGAGGATGATACATCCCAGTCTAGATCGAAAGGAAGCAAAAGGAAACATCTTGCAAGTGAGTTATCTCGAGACATGAAAAAGGTTACCCCTTGTAAGTTTAAGGGAACCACTAGTGGGGATTCCGTTGAGGCATGGCTCATAGAAATGGAGAAGTATTTTTAGATTAGGGATTACTCTGAGGTAACAAAAGCCATTTGGGGAGATTTTCCGTTGGCTAGGGAGGCATCCAATTGGTGGATGAATAAAAAGATTGAGCTTGGGTTAAGTTCCTTAAGTCTTACTTGGAGTGAATTCGTGGAGATCTTCTGAAAGAGGTGGTTACCTTAGGGTGATCCCACAATAATGTGTCACTTTTTGCCCAAGATGGACATTTACATCAATATTTTTAATTGAATCTTCATTTTCAAAGACCTATAATAGCTAAACTGTTAAGAATTTGAAGATGATGCGAACTAGTAATTTGTGAAATTTTTTGTGTAGATTCTAAATATATATATTTTAAAAATTTTCCAAAATAAATCATGGATTTTTCAACATCTCCTTTAATAACTAGTTTTGAATAGAAAACAACATTTTCAAAAAGTAACATTTGTGTCGTCAAACATAATTTTTTTCTATAAAGGATGAAATTCTAATTTTTGAAATATAGATTCTCAACATCAATACAGACGCAACAAATATTTTTTCATAATTTTTGGCTACATATACTTTTTTTAATTAATTTTTGAAGTCATTGTAACTATAATTTGGACATATGTCTGTGTTGTCCAACATAACTTCTTGTGTATATGTCAAAATCCATTTTTCTTTTGGTGAAACAAGAACATCAATACGAAGGGAAATGATATTTTGTTTGAAATTTTTTTACAGTGTTTTACTATTTTTCAACCTCTATAGGATGAAGAGCTTGATGTTCAGAGAAAAACCTATGTTCAGTAAAAAAATAAAATAAATACATTATAAAATGAAAACATATCAAAACTATACTTGTTGGAAAGCTTGTTTTGAGGGCTACGATCTTGGAAAATATCTTGTCAAGTTAAGCTCATTTGCACGTCCAACCCAAGGTTTGAAATTGAAAATTTTGAAGAGATTTTGATGTAGATGCAATTTTTTTCATTTTTGGCACCTTCGAGCGAAGCTACATTTGAATAAAGGTACCTTCGCTATAAGTTCACTATACAAAAAAACCATTTTATAGCAAAAAGCATTATTTATGGAAACTACCTTCTAGCGAAGGTGTTTAGTTGCATACCTTCGCTTGAAGGTACCTTTGATCGAAGGTTTTACTTTGCTTGAAGGTGTGCAAGTGAATTTAGTTCGACCACTCCAAAAATTTCCTCTTGCCAAAAGTGAGACACAGCTCCGTGATTTCACCCCTTAGTTGTACTATGATTAGAAGCTCATTGATTTCTAGAACTTGATGCAAGGAGATTCCTCTATCAACGAGTATCGAGAGAAATTCACTCGTCTCCTAAAGTACGTACCCATGTACCAAAAGGATGAGTGGTTTCGCATAAGGAAGTTCATCTTCGGACTCAACACCCAAATAAGAGGAGAGGTAGACGTGCATGATCCTGCTACTATGGACCTAGTTTACAAGAAAGCCATTAAGCAAGAGTAGAGGCTTAATGCTATCTCTACCTACCATGAAAAAAAGCAGAAAATGTTTAATTGGTCACAATCCAATCAAACTCCAAAGAAGCCAAGAGATGGACAAGATTTTCAAAGGAAAGGGGACAAGGGGTTCCGCAATAATCAGAAGGAATTTAGAAGGGATCGCAAGGGGAACAACAACAACAACAACAATTTTGATAGGAATGAAGGCAGTTTTTGAAAGCCTACATCAAGGAATGGACCTTTAAGAGGATGCTTCACGTGTGGAGGGGATCATTACATGAGCTAGTGTCCCAATAAACCATCAGGGACACAACCACATGAAAATTCCCTACCTCCTCAACGAGGAGTGTTCCAACAGAAGATCCATGCGGTGTTGGGACAATCGACAAGCAAAATTCCAAATTACTCTCGTCGAAATTCTAGGAACTTTGTTTGGTACACCTATTTCCATTCTAATTGATACTGGTGCTACAATTTTTTTTGATTTTCCTAGAATAGCTAGTAAAATCTCTAGAAAAGTTGGTTATATGGAAAAGTATTGAATAGTTGAGTACGCAAACCAGACCAAAGCTAAGGTGGAGCAATGTTTATTCGAGACAAGGGTTGAACTTTTGATTTTCTCTATGAAAGTAAATTTATATGTAGCCCCCCTAGGTTCATATGATGTTATTTTAGGAATGAATTGGCTATGGAAGCGTAGAGCCAAGATAGATTGTCATGCAAAAATTTAGAATGCTTATACGATCTCGGGAACTAGGTATTTTAGCAAGGAATGCCTAAAGAAGTTAAGCTATGACAAATCTATGTCGTACAAATGCATAGAGCAAAGAAGAAAGGCTGCCAACTCTTTGTGGTGAAAATGGAGAAACTTGAGTAATTCAATGAGTTCATTTCTCAAGATGATGTAGTGTAATATGGACCACAAGACCTCCAAGAAGCCAAAAATAGTGAGATGGTGGAATCAAGGAAAATGGATATGGAGAAGTATCCTATCCTTAAAGACTTTGAGGACGTATTTCTAGATGAATTACCTGGATTACCTCCCAAAAGAGTGTTTGATTTCTCCATCGACATAGTTCTAGGGTCAGAACCTATATCAAAAGTTCCATATCGGATGACCACGACAGACTTGATGGAGCTAAAAGCTCAATTGGAATAATTTTTTTCCAAAGGATTGAAATGACCTAGTGTTTCACCCTGGGGAGTGCTAGTGATCTTTGTAAAGAAGAAGGATGGTACATTGCACTTGTGTATAGATTATTGCTTGCTTAACAAAGCAATGATAAAGAATAAGTATCTGTTGCCACGTATCGACAATCTCTTTGATTAGATGCGAGGGGTGACAGTGTTTTCAAAAATTGATCTTCGATCAGGTTATCATCAACCGAGGATCAAGGATGACATTTTCAAAGAATCCTTTAGGACTAGGTATGGTCATTACAAGTTCACAATCCTACCTTTTAGAATGATGAATGCACCTGCAACAATCATGAACTCGATGAATAATGTATTTAGGGATTGCTTGGATAAGTTTGTGTTGGTTTTCTTGGACAATATTCTCATCTACTCCAAGAATGAAGAACATCTCTAACATCTTGGGATTGTCCCCAGTGTCTAAGAGAGCATAGGCTATATGGAAAACTCTCAAAGTGTACCTTTTTTAAGAAGGAAGTGTAGTATCTGGGTCATGTGATTCTAGCAGATGGAATTGCAGTGGATCAAGTGAAAATAAAAGCAGTACTTGAATGGTTGGTGCCAAAGAATGTGCTAGAAGTTCGAAGCTTTATGAGTCTGGTTGGTTATTATTGAAATTTTATAGCAAAATTTTCCAAAATAGCTTTTCCCATTATTTCTTTGCAGAGAAAAGCGAAGAAGTTCAAGTGGTTAGAGAAATGCCAAACAATGTTTGACCAACTTAAGGAGAAGTTGACCACAACTTTGATACTAGAAGTAGCAGATCTAGATGGTGATTTTATTATTGTCATGGATGCTTTAGGAGAAGGTTTGGGTGGAGTGTTAATGTAGGATGGGCGAGTCATAGCCTATGAGTCAAGAAAGATGAAGCCTTATAAAAAAAAATTATGCTTTGCATGATTTAGAATTGACAACAGTTGTCCATGCATTACAAATGTGGAGACACTATTTTTTGGGGAAATTTTTTGAACTGAAGATCGATCATCATAGTCTAAGTATTTGTTTACTCAACCAAATCTAAATGCACAAAAAGGAGATGGTTGGAATTGATATTTGATTATGATTTTAACATCAATTATATCAAGGGCAAGGAAAATTGACTAGTGGATGCACTAAGTTGTAGGAGACATCTCCTTGATGATATCAATTTAAATTGATTTCAAGGATTAAGTGATACAGAAATCCAAGGGTGACGAGTTATATGAGAAATTCAAGCAAGAACTCCCAGATAATCCGCAAGACCCCAGGTATGAAGGACTTCACTTTCAACTGGATGGTCTATTAAGGTTTAAGGAAAGAATCTACATACCAAACTCTAAGGAACTAACGAATTTAGTGTGGAAAGAAGTTCATAGCACACCTTAGTTTGGACATCCCAGAGTGACTAAGTTATTGGCTGAAGTGAAGCCATTGTATTTTTTGAAAGGAATGAAAAGGGATGCTCAAGATTTGTAGCAGGTTGTTTAGAATGTTAGAGGGTGAAGGTAGAGCATCATTACCTTGCAAGTCTTTTGTATCTTTATGAAGTTCCAGAAAGGAAGTGGCAAGTCATTATTAAGGATTTTGTGCAAGGTCTTCCAATGTTGAGGAATAAGCATAATGCCATTTTGGTAACTATGGTGGATAAGCTTACGAAGGTATCTCATTTTATTCCAAGGAATTTAAAAAATGGAGCTCCTGTTATAGCTCAAAAGTTTATTCAAGAGGTATTTAGGTTACATGGAATTCCTAAGAAGATTATTTTTGACAGGGATGCTCGTGTGATGCCTAGGTTTTGGAAAACCTTGTTTTCTTCACTTGGGACATAGTTGAACATAAGTTCAACATATCATCCAAAAATTGATGGTAAAACTAAAAGGGTGAACCAAATGTTGGAGGATCTACTGAGAATGTATTGTATGGATCAACAATGTAAATGGGAAGATTACCTACCTTTGGTAGAATTTGCGTATAATAACTCTTATCATTCCACAATTAAGATGGCTCTGTTTGAAGCATTGTATGGTAGGAAGTGTCAAACTCCTATAAGTTGGGATAAGCTAGAGGATAGGATAAGCCTTGAGTTAGAAATGCTATAAAAAATGGAGGAGAAAGTTGGTATAATTAAGCAAAGGCTAGTGGAAGCTAATGATCGACAAAAGAGTTATGCAGATTCCAAGCGGGTACCTAGGCATTTCTCAGTAGGAGAATTTTTTTTGTTAAGAGTTAAACCTCACAAGATTTCTATAAATTGATTACTCCTATGGTTAGGATAATCCATAGAAGGAGGTAATCTATTGGTCAGATAGATCTCTTAGGTAAACTTTATCCTTTAGGATGAAAGTAAAATTAAGATTGGAAAGAGTATGAATGGTCAAATACCAAATCAAGCTAAGGGGTGGGTGAACATATGACTTCATTTATGAGTGACTTATTATATTAAAAACTTTGGCCAAAGTAGTGTAAGTAGCCACTATTTACACTGCCAGTTCACTGTGAGCTGGGTTTGCATAACTAGGCTAGGAATATCATACATGTAGGTTGTAGCCAGTGTATGGTAGCACTAGATTATGTAGGACACAACATCATGCTCGAAAATGCTAGAATTATGAGGTTATCAACCCAATCTCTTTGTCGAAGGGAGGGCCATCTTACCAGATAGGTAGATGTGCAAGGGACTACAATAAGTCTGTGGTTGGCGGAAAAGCCCTTGAGTGATACTCTTCCTCATCAATTGGAGGCCAAAATTTGAGGATGTATCCCAACAAGGACATCTGAACCATTTGTATCTCTATAACATTAAGCTCATGGTAGCTATGTATGTATCATATATCTCTATCTTTATGTAAAGTTGTAAATGGAAAAATGTTATTATTACATGGGATTATGTAATATGTAATCGTTAATTGGAATATATATTGTTTCATTATAAATGCAATGGGAGTTTGGAAAGGGACTATTTCAAATGTACATCTTATTATTAAAATAGAAAAGAAATATTTAAATGTTATATGTTGGTAAACATTATTTGTTCACATCTAGGTTAAAACATAGTTAAATTCATTGCGTAAAACATTGGGCTTGTCACACTAAGTTGGGTTTGTTACACTAAGTTGGTCAAATGTGTATCTACCATGAAAATTCAGAAAAATAAAGTTAGGAAACTTGACATAAAAATTTGAATAGGTTATTAACATAATTTTAAAAATATGTAAGAAAATAATTTGTAGAAATTTGAATGTAGTTTCTAAGCTACTAGCCATTTTTTTGGAAAAAAATAAATCTATTTGCCGAAAATTTGAAATTTCAAAGCAATAGTACTAAATTTTCAGGAAAATAATAAAAACAAGTGTTTGTAGGACTACCCTAATTGGGAGCAAAAATAAATAAATAAATAAATAAATATATTTCTGAATCTTTCAATATAAGTAGAGGACACATGCTCAGATGTGACATTTTTTTTGTAATTTTTTTGCAAGTAAATAATTAGTTATGAATTTTCTTGTAGGAATTTTAAAAAATATTTAAAACCATTTGTCCAGCCATCCTAACTTGGTCAAAAATTTATGAAATTCATTTTTGTAAAACTATATTTTGCTAAGCATACTATGTGACACATCTTTCAAATTCAAAAAATATATAATCATTTAAAAGCTATAGGTTTTTTCAATCAGCCTATCTATCAGGACTTTACACATAGTACATGTAGAAAATCAATAATAATTATCTATTAAATTCAAAATAAAACATATCTTATATTGGTAGAATCTTAACAATTTGCTGAATAAATCCTTTTCGTTTCATCAAATTCGGAAGAAAAAAATTCGTCAGCATGAAGGTTGAAGTTCGAAAAACTATTGCAACCCCTGTAAACACGTTGGGGTAGTTGACTTTTCAGGTTGGACACCCCAAGCCAAATTCCAAAGCAATCTCGAAGCAAAAATGGAGGGAAAAAAATTATGTGAATAATATAGATATTTGCTTTTATGTCTTAGAAATGGATATCTGTTTTGAGAAACAAAGCAAATATCTGTTTTTGAAAAATGGGTACTCGCTTTTATGTCTCCAAATTAGATATTTGTTTTGAAAAATAAAATGGATATCCATTTTTTTGAAGCGAGTACTCGTTTTGTTTATAAAAAATGAATCAAGATGGATATCCATTTTAAAAAACAAGACGAATATCTATTATTGAAAAATGGATATCCTTTATTGCAAGACAAATATCCGTTTTAAAAAGCCCAAGAAACCCTCTTTAATAAAATGGGCATAACTTTTGCTTTTCTTAACTAAATTTTGATTTTTTATAGGTGTTAGAAAGGTGATTTAGATATCTACACAATGGACTAGGTAGTGTTTCTATATTGCACACAAAAAAAAATTATAATCATTTGAACTTCATATTTCATTTTTGAAACATCAAATGTTCACTACTTTCACATACAAAGTCCCTTTTTCATGATTTTTTTGTAATAATCATCTCAAAATACTTGAAACATTAGAAGAATTAATTAATAATGAAATATTTATATTTTGTGTAGTAAGGAGATGAACAAATCTTCATAAATAATATCTCTCTATTCCTTTCTCTACATCTCTATACTTCACTGTGTCCCCCCTTAAGCTCTAGACCAATCTCTTCACTTGTCTCTCGCTCCCTCTATTTTTACCTCTTTAGACCTCTCCCTCTCAATCTATTAAGCTCTAGACTTATCTATCTACCTCTCCATCCCTCCCTCCTTCCCTCTCTCCTTGTCCCTCTTTAGACCTATCTTTCTCACTCTCTCACTCCTTGAGCTCTAGACCCATCTCTCTACCTCTCTCCCTCCTTCCCTCTCTCTTTGTACCTCTTTATGTCCCTCTCTCTCTAGATCTATTTCTCTACCTCTTTTTCCCCCATCCTTCCCTCTCTACTTAACTCAATCTCAACTCTCTCCTTATCCCTCTAGCTACCTCTCTATATCTCTCCCTCTCACCTCTCACTCTCTCTATACCTACCTCTCCCCCCCCTCTATCTCCCAAGCTCTAGACCTATCTCTCTACCTCTCCCTCAATTTCCTCTCTCTTTGTCCCTCTTTATGCCTCTTTGTATTTTAGTAAACCCAATAAATCCTATACAACCTAGTCTTTTTTCTATGGTTTCTTATTCATATTAGGGTTTTTTAGATCTATACTTTTATGATATTTATATCTCAATTTTATATTAAAAAATCTTTGCATGCCCAATTGTTCATCAATTTTATATTGTTACATATTTTTGTATTATCTTGATTATGAAATCAATTTTACTTAACCTACCCATCCTTGGAAACTACATTAGGGTTTCATTTTCACATTTTCAATACATCTTGATATTTCCACTTTTTCAAAATATAAGTGTACCTTTTGGATTTATTTTTCATCTCTCCCTCTTCAAATACCCTTCTTTATATATTTATCTATTCTCCCTCCCCACACTCTCTTTGTCTCTCCCTCTCCCTCTCCCCGTCTCTCTACCTACCTCTCTCCCTTTCTGTTCCCCACTATCTTTCCCAAGTCATATCTATCTCTAGATATCTCTACGTCTTTCTATCCCTCTATTTTCTCTCCCTCTCTCCCTATCACTCCTACAAAGAGTAGAGAGGAAATTTGAGAAGATAGAGGGAAGGTAAGAGAGGTAGAGAGGAGAGTGAGAAGAGAATATAGAGATATCTGAAGGGATAGAGAGGGGGAATGAGGGAGAGATGGAGTGAGGGGTAGGTAAAGAGAGCGAAAAAGAGAAGTAGAGAGGGAGGGAGGAAGGGTAATGTAGAGATAGAGAGGTATGGTGGGATGGATATAGGGAGAGGTAGGTAGATAGAGAGGAAGATGGAGATGGGAGATAAAGAGTAGAGACAGAGGGAGAGGTAGGTAGAGAGAGGGAAAGTGGGGATATATAGAGAAGTACAAAGGGAAGTGGAGAATGAGGTAAGGTGGGAAGGATAGAGTGAGAGGTAGGTAGAGAGGGAGAGGGTGAGGGGAGATAGAGAGAAGTAGAGAAGTAAAGGGAGAGGGAGATAGAGAGAGACAAGGAGATAGAGAGAGACAAGGAGAGAGAGAGGGAAGGAGGGAGAGAGGGAGGGGAGAGGTAGGTAATGAGAGATTAGGGTAGGAGGGATAGAGGGATAAGTAGGTAGAGAGAGAGGGTGAGTAGAGATAGACAAAAGTAGAGAGGGAAGGTGAGAGAGAGGTTGAGAGGAGAGAGAGGGTGAAGAGAGATATAGAGATATTTAAAGGGAGAGAGGGGGAATGAGGGAGGGATGGAGTGAGAGATAGGTAGAGAGAAGCTAAGAGGGGAGACAGAGAGTAGAGAGGGAGGGAGGAAGGGATAGGTAGAGATAGATAGGTAGGGTGGGAGGGATATAGGGAGAGGTAGGTAGACAAAGAGGAAGATGTAGATGAGAGATAAAGAGAAGTAGAGACAAAGAGAGATGTAAGGTTGGAGGGATAGAGGGAGAGGTAGGTAGAGATATGAAGGGTGACCACAATACCTCTCTTTGTCTCTACTTCTCTTTATCTCCCATCTACATCATCTTTTTCTACCTACCTCTCCCTATATCCGTCCCACCCTACCTCTCTATCTCTACCTTTCCCTCCCTCTGTACTTCTCTTTATCTTGCCTCTCTATTTCTTTCTACCTACCTCTCACTCCATCCCTCCCTCATTCTCCATATCTCCCTTTATATGTCTATATCTCTCTTCACCCTCTCTCTCACCTTCCCACTCACCCTCCCTCTACCTACTTCCTCTATCTCTCTCACCCTACCTCTCTCTCATTACCTACCTCTCCTTCCCTCTCTCCCTCCTCCCCTCTCTCTCATTGTCTCTCTCCCTCTCCCTCTCCCTCTCCCTCTCCCTCTCCCTCTACCTCTCTCTCCTTTACTCTCTACTTCTCCCTATCTCCCCTCACCCTCTCTCCCTAATATCACTCCACCCCTCCCACCTTACCTCTCTCTTCCCTTCCCTCTATACTTCTCTATATATCCCCTCACTCCCCCTCTCTACCTAGCTCTCCCTCTATCCCTCCAACCTTACCCCCCACCTCTCTCTCTCTCTCTCTCTCTCTCTCTCTCTACTTCTCTTTATCCCCCATCTCCATCCTCCTCTCTTCAACATGGAAACAACACAGGGAAGCTTTCATACCAATGTAAGAAATAAAGATTCTTCCTCTTAAAGATTCTTCCTGAAAAATCATAATTTGGACAGCAAGGCAATTGGATTCAACAAATATTTTTAGAAATGACATATTTCATTAACTCAAAAATCATTACATATATTCTTTGGCATTATTAGATTTTTGATCATCCAGATTGCTCGAAGCGCAGGAGAGAGCATACGCCTGATATGCTGAACACTAGACTACTAGACTTATGGACTCTAGACAACTCTCAAGACTCAATCTCTAAGACTATGCAAACTTGAGATCAAAACTCTAACTTGTGATCCCAACTTCTAATGCTTCAAATGGGATCTTGGGGCCTTATTTATAGGCTTCAAATGACCTGGAGAACCGGTCACCAATTTTTTTTACCTATTCTACTAGGTCATTTCAATAGAAAATGCAAGGAGGATTACTGCTCACAAAATATTCCAACAACATTGCTTCATTGCCTCATCCTAGAATCACTTAATGCACTTCTATCATTTGTATCATTTCAAAATATGATTCGACACCTAGGGCATAAAACATGAGCACAAATGGAATTGTAATCAATGAAAAATTAATAGTAATCACTTCTCTTCTAGCAAACCATTTATCATCTTTGTGTATGAAATTCATTTAACAGTCACCAATGTATGAAGCTTCCCTGTGTTGTTTCTATTTACAGGCATGGAAGGTTGAGTAGTAAGATGGTAAAAGTAGCAGTGAAACGGTCTGCGAAAAGTTTCATTAAGTACTAAAACTTTTCAATGGAAAGCCAAAGATCTCTCAATGCAAGTTCTTCACTTTCATCTGTTATTCATAATGTGTTTGAAGATAAAGACAAATATGTTGATAGCAAAGGAAATTTTAAGTTTCCAGAAATAAAGATTTTAGATCTGTATCTTGAGAAAGGCATTAAAGCTAGGACTATGGATTCAAGTAGACCATCTAAAGAACCATCTAAGGACTTGTTAAAGTTTGTAGCTTAAAAATTGGAAAAGATAAGGCTAGTAGCAAGACAAAAGAAGGAAAACAAAGAAAAGGTTGATCTGGTTTCTAAGAAGTCAGATAAAATAAGGTCTTGTGTCCAAAAAACTAGAATCACTCAAGAAAATGATAGCTCAAGAAAGGAACAAACGAAGGTAGTCCATTGAAAAGAAAAGAAAAAGAAAAAAGATAAAGATAAAGAAGTAATATAAGCTGCTAGAAAAACATCTGTTCAGAAAAGGAAAGGTTCTACTAAGCTCACGAAAAAGGAATCCAAGAAACATTTCAGTGCTATCACTGAAAAAGATTGGTCCGCATTAGCAAAACAAGGAAATAAATTAGATGAAGAATCTACTCAGAATATGTCTATAGAATCATATGTTACTGAATCAGGAAAATTAGATGTCGAATCTATGCTAGTGCTTCAAAATACAAATCAATTTCTCTCTAAAGAACATTCACATAAGTTTGTGGAAAATGATTGGATGGATGAAGTAAGAATCATTGAAGAAATTAATAAACCAATTTTTGTGAATGAACCAATGTATGCACAACAAGAATCAAATGAGGAAAAGGATTATTAGTCTTATAATAGTTTGGAGATTGATTCTAATGATTCTTCCTTAAGTAGTTCTTTAGATAGCTTTGAAATTGATGCTCTACAAACTTTTGAAGATTCAGAGAAACATTCTATGGTCAAGATTAAACCTGAGTATGAACATAAAGAATCCTTAACAGAAAATGCTAGACTTGAGAAATCAAGGCCACATGCTAAATTAGGTTATCTTTTGAATATTGATCAACTTGTTATCTACACTTGAGAAAATACCTTTGAAAGTTCATTTGATACTAAAGGTGGCATTGGTTGGAATGATCCTCCAAAAGCTTTATATGCTTCTAGATTATTATCAATAAAATTAAGATACTAGTGGAATGGACTCTTTGATAATGGACCCTCTACTCCAATTGATAAAAATCATAAAATAGTCAAAGATCTTGATATGGGTAGAGAATATGTTTATTCTGCAGGATTTGGTCAAATGTTGCTTGATATCTTTTGTGAAGAAAGAAAGAATATTGCAACAAGATTACAAAATGATGTTTCAGCAAAAAAGTATTGCTTGAATTCTTTGCCATGTGGTTTAGGTATCATTAATAAGAGGAAAACCATAATTTCTAACTGCACATTTGTTGAAACCAAAAATTTTCTTGGCTACAAGTTACAAAGATAATATCTGTTAAGAGCTCTTAATACTAATGCAGAAGAATTTAATTCTACTTGCAATCTAATAGAATTTTGCAACAATCTTCCTATAGATAGTTTAAAGGGATTTGCTAATATCAGGTGAGTTAATAAGAAAACTTGTAGAAAAAGTTGTAAGTGTAGGAAATGCAACAAAAGATACAATGGGTATAGTAGAAATAATCTACATTCCAGAAAAAGAAATTTCAAAAAGAAGATTCCATTTAGTTCAAATGTGATAAGGAGAGCTGCTAAATTTGATTATAAATCAGGATTGTGGCAAATAAATGGTGAAGCAATAGACAAGTATAGAATTGCATTCTCAAAATCTTTAGAATGGAATGGCATAACATTTGATCTGTGTACAAAACTAAGAATAATGGATCAAGTATTAAGATATTTAAAGGGTTTTAATGCAAGATTAGACAAGGATAAGAAGAGGACTCAAGATAAGCTTGAAGATAATATCCTGGAATGGGATCAGAAGGCAATAAAGCAGATCAAAGGGAAATGCCAGAATCATACAAGACTTCAAATAGCAGGAAAGATTGATTATACAGAAGAAGAAGACTCATTGTCTAATAAAAGTTTATCTAAATCTTTAGGTAAATTAGAAAGATTATGCTCTTGTTCTAGTACTACAAAATTTGAAATAAGTGGATCAGAGGATGAGAAGGATGGTGAATTTGTTTCTTCCTCTCTACAAAACAATGAAGAAAGTTTTATACAAAAGAAAGTCGAACAAGACAATGTAATATATGCCTTGTCTGCTATAGATCCTATTTCCCTTTATTATCTTTTGAGTCTATTATATTTTTACCATAGTTTTCTATGTATATTACCCTTTCTTAAGAAGTTGTCTGAGCTCATGTCTTTCCCTACTGAGCCTGTTATAAGTGTCAAGTTAGAAGGATTTAGTAAGAGGTTCACAACCTTAATAGATACAGGTTCTTGTATTAGTCTTGCTAAGAGTCATGTTTTACCATTGTTATATTGCAGTTAGGAGACAATATCTGTTAAAGGTCTGGGTGCTATACAAACTATTAAACAAAAGGCCTGTAATATTTTAGTTAACTTCAGTGATTTTAGTGTTTTGTGTTCCTTCTGGCAATAGGAAAATATGGAAATTGATATTATCTTAGTATGTGATTTTTTGAGTTAGTTTAAGTCTTTCATTTTTTGAGTCTGTAATAGTCTTAGGAAATCATAAGGAAATTCCATTTTAGTATCTTCCCAGAAAAATGAAGTCAATGTATATGATAGGAAGATTTGATGAGAAAGGAAATCTTCTCCTAGAAGATCCACAATCTTCTGCCATACGCAGGATTAAGGAGCTCCCTAAAGCCTATCAAAGATTTATTTTAGAAGATTTTCTATATAAAAATACAGTCTTTGTGTTCCAGAATGATGGATGGGGCAATATCTAGCTTGTTCCAGGCACTCAACAAATAGTAATTCTATCACTTGCTCTCAACAATGCAGAATTGGTGGTTTTAAAGAGTTTGGTGAGACAATATAAAATTGCTCACATAATCTTCAGATGTAGAGATACCATTAATCACTTTCCTCCTAATTTCCATAGCAGCTGATTTAACTAGTATATTTAATACTGGTTGTAAGATTTTATTATCTCAAATGACACCATA
>VDFB02271358.1:10769444-10792436 GCA_007258455.2 Sequoia sempervirens
AAAATTGGATGATTCAAATCTTGTGATCATCAATGGTCACATATTTTTTTAAGAGAGGGGGACCAACCATGTTTAAGGCCCTAGGTCATGGAGAGCCAAGAGCGGAAGGCTCCCCTAACTTACCTCAACTTAAAGGATTTTTAGGAAATGTGAGACGAGAATGATGAGGACTACAAGGCCCTTCGATCACTCTATAGACTTGAAACTCAGAATGGGGTTAGGTGAGTTGGTTTTTGAGTTTAACACTATGCCTTAGGAAGCTCTCTACCTAAGGATGATAGTGCAGTTCTAGGATGATAGTGTGGTGTGCTAGCGTCTCTCAGGTTCACTAGCATCCTTATGACTAGAGGACTAAGGAGATAAGGTTAAGCATAATAAAACAAACTAATGACCTAGATAATTACTTCCAAATGTCCAAAAAAATACTATGAAGTAGGCAATTGATATATGCATGAATATGATAAAGTAAATACATAAGAGTTAAGGTGGCAAGAATAATCTCACAAAGTTACTCATTCGCCAACTAGCTCTAAGTAGCACATCCAGCTACACACAATAAAGAAGATTTTTTTTGTGTGGATGTATAGGGGCCTACCTCAACCAGACCCCCATTTTGGTGTTTCCACCTTCATGGACAGATAAGATAGCGATAATGGAGAAATATATGATAAAGAAAGAAATAAAGAAAAGAACAAAAAAGCACTACAAAAATAGTAGGGTGCTACCTACCAAATTGTACAGGAGAGGAGTAGAAAGCTTACCACCTCTACTAAGAGATCACTAGCTAATGGAGGAGAAAATGAGAGGACTCAAGCCCCAACTACAATGGTGTTTGTTCCACATTTTCTCTACGAAACTGACAAAGTGTTGTTGTTGTTGCTATGAAGTGCAAAGTGTTTCTTGAAGGGTAAAAGTGAATGCTAGAATTATTGGAAAGTGTGCTAAAGGATACCAAGAGATGAACTAAATGCTTAGAAGATGAAATGAAAGAATTAAGAAAATGGTCATATTCTGGTCGGTTACTCAAAGGGGGCCTTACAAATCAAACTCCAATAAGAAGTGTAATACCTCTGCAGGCTCCAGATGTAGGAATCTGGTAGGGACATAACCACTTCGCATGGATGTCTACACACTGCATGGGAATCCTTGATAGTTATTCCTCTACTGACACACAAAACAACCACCAAGTGGAATGAAGATAACAGGATTATGTGAAGTTTAGCCTTTGATTTTGGTTTTCTAATGTGAGGAAGGGAAAAATGGGAATTTTCATAAGGGGTGAAAATTCACGCCTATACATTTTTTCACACTTTACCAAGCATGAATACTGGTGAGTGATTCAATAAAGTAGATCAGAGAAGTAGTAGAGTTAGAAATATATACCTGAACCATCGAGGAAGCAGACCATGATCTAGAAAGCTCTAGAGTGTAGGAAAAGAAAAGAACTTCATAGCATCACTGAACTATGGAGTTGAAGAATGAAAGTATCTTACTGGCATGTGGATCTGCAAGGAGGAAACCCACAAGATCTCTCACATGAAGAAATCCATGAGAAGTAAGTGCCTCACAGGCCCATAGACCTGCAATGAAGGTGTCCCCCAAGATCTCTCACATGGAGGATACCTACAAAATTTCCTTACAGGCTTCCAGACCTGCAAGGAAGCCTCCCCCAAGATCTTTCACATGGAGGAAGTGAAGAAAGTGCATTATAGACCTATAGACCTACAAGGAAGGTATCCTTCAAGATATCTCACATGAAGGAAGCTCAAAGGAAGTGCCCTATACGCTAACAGACCTACAGGGAGGTATCCCTCAAGATCTCTCACATGGAGGAAACCAAAGGAAAGCAAACTCTGTAGAGACAAAATTTGGCTTCACAGATGCACTCATAAAGAAACATGTTTACACATAGATATAACATTTCAAAAAGTGGCCACGCAAGCAAGTAGGTAGATAGTTGCATAGACCATCAACAAATTGGAAAAATTTCAAAGGGGTACCTCGGGAACCCTGGCGTGAAGTAGAGGTCCACTCAAGGGATGCATTGTTCAAAAGCGCAAAAGAGATGTTTCTTTCTTGAATCAATTCAACATCAAGGAATCCTTTTGAAAGATGTTCATTTCATCAAGGAATTTTAAAGGAAGAATAAGCCCCCACACAAGGGGAAGATGAAGTTGTTCTGATTTTGGAGGAAGATTCTCATGTTATGTCTTTATGAACTCGTGATGAAGGAAACATGTTCCATTATGGTTTCAAGTTGAGAATGTGTTTCTTGAAAAGAAGATTCTCGAGATAAGATTTGTTGGAAAAAAATCTATTTTCTAAAAATAAAAATGTTGAAGAAGAGGAATTGTCACACATGAGAGGGACAACTCAAGAAAATAAGAGAGAAAGATTAAAGAAAAAGGAAACAAGAGACATTATGAACAAAGGACACAAGGGTAGCATGATGTTTTAGGGTCAGAACTACCCATAAATATATATATATATATATATATATATATATATATATATATATATATATATATATATAGGGTATGTGGCTGAAAAAGAAAATTTAACAAATAATTATTATTCAATTTCTATTTGAATTATGACTAAAGTCCTGATTGATAGGTTGATTGAAAAACATCTATAGCTTTCAAACGATGTCACATTTTTTGAATCCAAAACATGTGTCAGATTCTACGCTTCAAATACTATAGGATTAAAAAAAAGAAATTGAATTTCATGAAGTTTTGACCAAGTTAATGTGGTTAGACATACACATTTTTATATTTTTAAAAGTTGTAATAAAAGATTCATAATTAATTATTTACTTAGAAAAAAATTACAAAAAAGTATGCATCACAACGAGACATGAGTCCTCTACTTATATCTAAAGTCTTATAAAAAAATATTATCATTTTAATTTGGTTAGGGTGGTCAGACAGACACTACTTATTTTTTCCTTGAAATTTAAGTACTACTACATTGAAATTTTAAAATATCATGAAATAGATTGTTTAAAAGAAAAAAAAACTAGTGGTTTAGAAACTACATTCAATTTTCTATAGATTCTATTCTTACATATTTTTGAAATAATATAGATAACTTATTCAAATTTTTATGTCAAGTTGCCTAACTTTTATTTTTCTAAATTTTTTGCCACTTAGGGACCTTTTTTTTCCATGATGATCCTACGCATACCCTATATATGCATAGTAATAATATATAAAATGAACTATCATCAACCCCCTACTATATCAAACCATGTGAAGAATACATGAGAACAAAAAGTTAAAATAAAAAATTAGGTCAACATGGAAGGGAAGCCTAAATTCCCCCAACGCTTTGCATCATCCCCAATTTATCAAAAATCAAGCCACAAACATGGAAGAATAATGATACAAATAGAAGAAGGTTTACAACACAAAAACCATGCCTGTATCCAGGTACAAACAAGGGTGATGAGGGTCATCTAGGCACACATAGTACAATCATGGGGGAACAGATGAAAACACACACACACATCTAATCTAAAGATAAAGAAGGGTCCTCCCATAACACTGATCGACCAAGAGGTCATCTGCTTCCCACTCTAGATCATTGTAGGGGGAAGGAGGATGAGCCTATAGTGGTGCAATGGTAAGAGGAGGATCATCTGACCCTCCCACAATAAGAGCTAAGGACAAGGGCCCTGCAACATCCTCTCCACTAAGCTCCTGTGGAGCTAAGGTTAGAAATTTCATGAAGATCACCAAGAAGGCCAAAACCTCATCTAGAGAGTTAAACGAGCACTTCACAAGAGTTCCATGTTTCACCTCAACAAATGGGGAAGGTTGCACCTGAGTTTCACCGCTAGGTTCACTGAGTGATTTGAGAGCAGTGACTAACTCAAGAGAAGCTAGGACTAGTTTCGTTAGTAGGATAGAACAATTTAGTGTGAGACCACCTTTTGAAGAAGGCAGGCTCCTCCTATGTCCTTCATTGCTGGAAGGACTATTTTCTACCTTTTTATTCATCAAAGGAGGAAAACTCCCTATAGACGAGGCAAGAAGTTTGAAGAAAGAGGAGGAAAGAATTGTAGTAGATACGAACAAGGTGTTTGTCATATCTATGGGCTTCAACCATGAGAGCATTTTTTTGGTGCTTGTGCTCATGCACAAGGTGGTTTCTATGACTCTTTGAACTAGAGGCTAGAGGTTGTGAGGGAATGGAAGGCTTTTGAGCAATAATAGGAGTGTCCACTACAACCATTTGTGGTAGAGGAATAGACTCCTGAATGGGAGTAAGAGGAACAAGTTGAGAAACAGTGGGGGGAATTGACTCAAGTGCCTCGGTAGCGGGCCTCTTCCAGTTCACTACTTTTGGAGTAGGAGCAATAGGAGGCCACAAAGATCAAGAAAAAGAGGACTCTCCATAGGGACCTTTCTTCTTGTTATACCGAGCGGGCCTAGGATACGTAGGAAAAACAAGAATAAAAAATGTGGGGTGCTTGGCCTTTTTCCAAGAAAGTACCATAGGATTCTCTCATAAACGTAAAAAAAAATTTGATGGTGCCTTAATAGGACGAGAGGAAGAATTAGGCTAAACAGTGGAAGAGGAAGAAGTAATATCTTAGGATCACTTCTCTTATTCCTTCCTACATGCCTTGGTGGCATCACTGTTAGCTCTTAGGTAAGCCTTGTGTGAAACAACATAAATCGACAGAGGCTATCTTAGTTTCAGCCTTAGGCACTATTTCTTATAATTTTGATACATTCAGTGCAGGAGGTCCGTCCTAGGTGGGAGAGGACTGACAGGTGTAGGCCAAGAGTAATCCAAGGAGTAGCTACCACGAGCAACTAGTGGTTTATAATCAATGTCATGAATTACATACACGAAACCCCGTGGATAAATTTTAAACATTTATGCACGACCGAGGATACCACATTCATAGCGACTAACCAAGGGATACTCATTTTCACTCTAAAGTGTTCAGATCCAAGGATAATTCCAAATAGAAGCTTCATAGATTTAGGCCCAACCAAGATCGATAGGACAATACTACCCAACAGGGGCATGGAAAGTCTGTCATGCGTGCAGATGGTGCTCATAGGTGCATTGTACCCATGTTTATGCAAGAAGTTGATTAGCATGATCTCCTTAGTTATAATGTTTACTTGAGACATCAAATCAATGAGAAAACCTACTATGATGTTTCCATTGATTCACACAAGGATGTAGAGAGGAGATGGTTCCCTATTAAAACCCATTGATAGGTCCTATGAAGTGAAGGTTATACCAGTACCACTATCCACAAGCTACACAAAGGGCATAGGTTGATGCAAGAAAGATGCCATTGCACACACTAGATGATACATTCACATAGTCCCTAAAGGTCAAAGGATAAGACGGTGACCCAATTAAGTTTTTGTTACACAACACCTTCAAAACCCTCCAACTATGCATGTTATGGGTTGCAGGTTGGGTTATAAGGAGAAATCCTCACAACACACACAGCTACAAAAATCCTAGGATATGAGGAAAGGAACTTTTAGTATTGCAAAATGGAATCAAAATGGTTCATACCAGGTTCACCAAAAATGTAAGAGAGCTGGACCAACCACATTCAAGGCCCCAAGTCATGAAGAGCTAAGAGCAGAAGGCTGCCCCAACTTACCTTAGCTTAAAGGGGTGTTAGGAAATGTAGGATGAGAATGATGAGGACTATAAGGAACTTTGATCACACTAGAGACCTAAAACTTAGAATAGTCCTAGGAAAGTTGGTTTTTTAGATCAACATTTCGCCTTAGGAAGCTCTCTACCCAGGGATGAAAGCATGGTTCTAGGACGATAATGCAATGCACTGGTATTTCTTAGCTGCATTGGTTTTCATACAATGGAAGGAATAAGGAGGCAAGGTTCAACATAGGAAAATACACAAACAAGCTAGCTAATTACTTCCAAAGGGCCAAAACAAAGCTATGAAGTAAGAAAGATATGCATGAATATGATAAAGTAAATACACAAGAGTTAAGGTGGAAAGAATAATCTCACAGAGGTACTCGTTCGCTAGCTAGCTCTAAGTGGCACGTCCACCTACACAAAATAAAAAGGAAAATTGTTGGATGGCTGTGTAGGGGCCTACCTCAGTCAAACCCCTATTTTGGTATTTCCACCTCCATAGATAGCCAAGATAGTGATATTGGAGAAATATATGATAAAGAAATAAATAAAGAAGAGAACACAAAAGCACTACAAAAATAGTAGGGTGCTACCCACCAAATCGTAGAGGAGAGGAGTATAAAGCTTACCACCTCTACCAAGAGCTCACTAGCTAATGGAGGAGAAAATGAGAGGACTCAAGCCCCTGCTACAATGGTTTTTGTTCCACACTTTCTCTACAGAGTTGACAAAGTGTTGTTGTTGCTGCTATGGAGTGCAAAGTGCTACTTGAAGGCTAAAAGTGAGTGCTAGAATGCTTGGAAAGTGTTCTAAAGGATGCCAAGAGATCAACTAAATGCTTAGAAGATGAAATGAAAAAATGAAGAGTGAATTTGAAGGAGAAAGTGAAGAAAAAGATCATATTCAGGTTGATCAATAGAAGGGGGCATTACAAATTGGCCTCCAATGGGAATTATAATGCCTCTAGAGGTTCCAAGCACACAAAACAACCACCAAGTGGACCGAAGGTAGTGGGATTAAGTAGAATTTAGCCTTCAAATTTGGTTTTCTAAAGTGAGAGGGAAAAATTGGAATTTGTATAAGGGGTGAAAATTCACTCTTATACAATTTTAAAAGGGATTTTCCCTGTAAGAATCAATGTGACATGTATGAGTGCCACATAATTTTTCACATCATTTTCTTCTCTAGTGGTGGGCCTACACAGAAACCAAGGTGTTCATGATTGGAACCCTAATCCTCCATGAGTGCGCCTTTATTTGAGAAAAATAATACATTGTAACAAGTAATTAGTGAAGGTAGTAGACCACACATGTACTTGACACCACCTCAAACATGTAGTTACTTTTACAACACTTTACCTTGCACCATACTATTAATTTACAAGGACATTGAAAATAAAGGCTCACATTGTAGTGTGTAAAGAAAGGTAAACCTCGAGAAAACATGAACATAGCTACTAAGGGTTTTGAAGCTACATTTTGAACGTAATTTTGTTTATCACTAGCAAGACTAGGTATCTCTCAAATAACTAAAATTATGTTAGGCACCTTATGCATGTACGTCTTGAGATAATGGTATTTCCTCTAGAAATTGAGATTATTGATTATTTTGAAATGAATTTAACCAAATGATAGATTGAAATTTTTGTAAATTTGTTAAAATAATTGGTTAAATTGAACCCTAACTTGCATACAAGGCATGTATCTATAAAAAATGTAGGACAGACAGGTAAAAATGAGTACTTCTGAAGAAAGTCCAGAAAATGAGTTTAAATATTTTGCTTCACAAGTTGTACTAGTGGGTGGGATAATACTTGATACACATATGGATAGTATTCTGATGTTGAATTCATTGCATGAATCCAACAAGAAAACACCTCTCAATGTACAAAGAATGCTATAGCAAGTGGGTTACATTTAGTAGGAGGGTTTCGAACAACAATAGAGGCCCCTAAATTGGTTATTCATTGTTTGAATTATTATGACCTAGATAAGAGAGTTCTTGAAAAATAGGGAAGAATATATGCAGATATTTCCATGAAAGGAATTGTATATACATTTGAGCTCCTCACATATCTTGAAATGAACCTGGTAGATGTGAGAATGATGGCTAGAGCTTACCTGAGTGCTGAAGAATACAATAGAGAAATTATGAACACATAGTGATGCTAGGAGAAAATTACAAAGAAAACGAAGCCAATTCTAAGGTCTATATTCAATCCAAATGTTCAATATTTTATAACCATGCTAAGAAAAATAGTTGGACTTAAGGATTCCAACAAGTTCAAACTATGGATGTTTGTAATCATGGCCAAATTAATGGAAGGCCATGTGCAAATTCATTAGGGAAGTTTTATCAATGATAAGCAACATGATCAGATGAAGGAATTCCCATAGTTAGGATGGTTTTACATGTCCTCATATGTGATTTATTCTTGTACCATAAGGGAAAATAAACAAGCTTTGAATAGAGTTGGTACCCTAGGTCTAGAAGCAAGGAATAGTCTAATATATGCTCATTTACCCCAAATTACTATTCATGAATATAGGGAGCATTATTGGAGAGTCAATGATGCATTTTCCATGAAGCTAGTAAGAATAATGGAGGGCGACAAAATTAAAATGTTTTCTCTAGAGGCATAAAAGATTATAAAAAGTTTGGATATTGGTGCATTCAGTTTATCTCTCACCACTTCATCTATTGGAGGTTGGTACATTCAAGACATGGTAGATGCCTTAGAAGAGTCCCTTAGACTAGGGGAATTTTCTAATGATCCTTAGAACCAAGAAATGATTGAGAAAATCATTCTCCTTGAAAAATACCACCTCATCCTTAGCTAGATAGCACAAGGGGCTAAAATACCCTCCATTGTTGACATCCTAAAAGCAAGGGGTAGTGACACTTCAAACAATCCCTCATCATCCACTAATTTTGTTAATCATCCTGTTGGTCCACAACTTAATACTAACATCTCTTCTTCCACCAACACAAATCAACCTAATGTAAATATACCCCCATTAAAAAAAAACCTCTTCTATAAACACAATATCATCTAACACCAACCTACCACCTACTTCAAGTATCACAACACTATGAGTCCCCATTTCTATGAGGCATACACTGCCCCTACCTTGTCAACCCTAGGGCATTGGCAAGCTAGTGGAGCACCACTAGATTTCCAATGTGGTAGGGTTGACAAGGTAGGGGTAGTGTATGCCTCATAAAAATGGGGTCTCATGGTGACTATGAGACCCCATTTCTATGAGGCATACACTACCCCTACCCTGTCAACCCTACTGAATTGGAAAGCTAGTGAGCTCACTAGATTGTTAATGCTACCACATTTTTCATACATTTATATGAAAACATTATTTTCAAAAAATTCAAATTCCTTGTCCATGCTTCGATTTTGATACATGATTAAAAGATAGGATTCACCTTTCCCCATGTTGCAAACTTAGCCTTGAATAAAGAGTCTTGAAACAGTGGAAAAAAGGGTTAGAATCCCTTGTAGGTAGACTAATGAAGGAAAAAATTAAAATATATCACAATATAAATGACGAGGTAAGTTTAGAGATGAGGTAAATTTAGAAATAGAGATGAAAACCAAAATATATTCAAAGATGTATCAATGTGGGATGAGTATATTCCAATTTTTTAGAGACATGTATGGAAAATTTGGTAGCATAGCCAAGGCAATCAGCTACTTGGTATAACTGTTTGATAAAATACCTCAATGAGATATTTCCTCATGGACTATAATGATTATAGGATATGCACAAAATAGATTTATTGAAAAGGCTTTATAAAATTTCAAGCATATGCAAATTGTAGGTGTAAAACCAAATTCAACTACATTTTCCAACATCCCACATGCCTATACCAATATGAAAGCTTTGGAGAGTGGTATGCGCATCCATAGTAAATTATTGAGAAATGATATATTATTTTACTCCCTTATAACTTATGACATATATGTGTATACAAAATGTTGAATCATACACAAGGTAAGTCAATTTTTTAACAAAATGCCTCAAAGAGATGTGGTTTAAAAATGTAATTGGAAAATGTAAATAATTGTGTAATTTAAAATGTGCATTGACAAGATAAGGTTATAATGACAAATAAATAGTGATCAACATGGAATATGCAAAATTAAAAAAATGAAAGCAAGCCATAATAGAATGAAAGAAAATGTGTAAAGACTTCACATACCTAAAAAACTAGATTATAAAATGGAGGAGTTCTAGCTAATTATGCAGCCTTTGCTTCTTCTTTATTGAAACTCCTCAATAGTTTGAATTTTTCAAAAGCTTGTTCCCCTCCAAACTTCAATTGTATATTGCTCTTGAATGGAACTCATACTTAAATTGATATTAAATGCCTTTCAACATGAAAACCATGTTGTTTCATGCAAAGGTGGTGGAAAGATCATGAATAAGGTGGTGGAATGTGAAAAATATGCATGCACACTTCACAAAATCATAAAAGGCTCCTTTTTGTCAGAGCACGTGCAAAATTTGGGCCTTGAGATCATGGATATTTTGAGTTTTTTCCTATTTTTAGAGAAAGACAAAATGTGTTCGCATTATAACATGAGCACATTATGTCTTGCTAAAAGAACTACAATATCTCTATACTTCAAAACAAACTTGTGTTATGAGAAAGTTGATTTTTAATAGATTTATCTTCTCTCTCTTTCTCTCTACCCTCTACCCTCTACCCTCTACCCACAACCATTAATACCTCTACCCTTAAACTCCTAAAGCTCTACCCTCAACCCTCAACCCTCAAACCTATACCCTCCAACCCTAAACCCTATACCCTCAACCCTATACCATCAAACCTAAACCCTTAAACCATAAAACCATAAACATTGTACCCTCTACCCTAGAGACAATAATTAGTTCCTATAATCCTCTACCCTCTACTCCTTATATCTCTCTCCCCTCTACCCTTAACCCTCTAACCTTAACAATTAAATCTTCTACCCTCTACCCTTAAACCCCCTATGCTCTACCCTCTATTTCTCTCCCACTCCCTCCCTCTCTCTCTCACAAGTCTCCTCCTACCCTCTCCCTCTCTCAAGTCTCTCACTCTCTCTCACTCAATCACTCCTCATATTTCTCCCCTCTACCATCTACTCTAACACTTAAATCCTTCTACCCTCTACCCTTAAACCCTTAAACCCTTTAATTTCACCCTAAACCCTAAAACCTATACCCTCAACCCTATACCATCAACCCTAAAACATTAAACCCTAAACCCTTTAAACCCTCTACTCCCTCAACCCACAACCCCTAAACCCTCCCTAAACACTAAACCCTAAAACCATACCCTCAAACCCCAAATCCTCTACCCTAAACCCTAAACCCTTAAACCTTCTACCCTCTACCATCAACCCTCATCCATCAACCATATACCCTCAACCCAATACCATGAACCACTATCCATAGGTCCTAAACATTATACCCTCAATTCTCACCCAAACCCTCTACCCTCTATATCTCTCTCCTCTCTCTCTCAATTCTCTCCCTCCTACCCCTCTCCTCTGTCTCTCTTCACTCACTCATCTCTCTCCCTCTACCCCTAACCTCTACCCCACCCTAACCCTTAAACCCTTCTACCCTGCCCTCTATCTCTCTCCCACTCCCTCCCATCTCTCTCCCTCAAGTCTCTCCTCCCACCCCTCCCTCTCTCAACTTCTCTCTCTCCTCACCACTCACTCCTATCTCTCTCCTCTACCCTTAACCTCTACCCTCACTTACACTAAACCTCACCTCTCTCCCAAACCCTTAAACCTCTACCCCTACCTCTATCTCTCCCTCCCTCTCTCTCTCTCTCAAGTCTCTCCCTCATACCCTTTATCCCTCTCTCAAGTCTCTCTCTCTCTCTCTCACTCACTAACTCCTATCTCTCTCTCCTCTACCCTTAACCCTTAAACCTTTACCATCTATCTCTCTCCTACTCCCTCCCTCTCTCTCACTACATCATTATGGAGACCCCTTTACTTGTACCCTAAACCCTCAACCCTAAACCATTAAACCATCTACCCTCAATTCTCAATTTTCAACCCTCAACCCATAATCCCTCAATCATATGCCCTCTACATTATGCACTAAACCCTCAACCCAAATCCTTCAACCATATGTACCCTCAACCCTAATCCGTCAAACCTATACCCTCAACCCAATACCCTAAACCATCAACCCTATAGGTCCTCAACCCTATATGCTCAATTCTCAACCCTCTACCCTATACATTGAATCCTAAAACCTCATACTTTGTCACTCTCTCCTCTTCTCTCCTTTTCTCTATCTCCCTTATACCTCCATCTCTCCTTCCATCCATCCCTCCCTCTCTACCCTAAGCCCTCAACTATATACCCTCAAAAATTAAATCCTTAAACACTCAACCCTAAACCCTAAACCATCAACACTCAACCCTTAAACCCTAAACCCGTAAACCCTCTACCCTCAACCCTTAAACCCTTAAACCCACTTAGTAAACTCTCTACCCTAATCCCTCAGCCCTCATGACTCTTAATCCCTCAACCCTCAACCCTCAACCCTTAAACCCTAATCGCTAAACCCCTATACCCTCTACCCTATACATTGGACCCTCAACCCTAATCCACCAATCAGGGAAAAGGTTTCTAGATTACCTAATATAATTTCTTTGAATTCCTTTTATAAATTCTTTAGGCTCACTCCAAGATCATTCTAGGCTTCTTTTGAAGCTCTTCAAAAGCACGATTTAACCAAAAAGACTTGAAAAATCCATCTTATACACAATCGATCTTACCCTAAAATACATTAAATACAGTAGATACCAAAAAAGTTGTTAAAAAAAATTCTTATCACATAAAGCCCTTATTCGGTCCACAAATCCTCATGCCAGCATATTTTTCTTTGCTTCTTTTTCCAAAACCTCCGAACAGTCATTCTTCACATTCCAACCATGTGCCAACCTCTGACACTCAATTCTTTAAAGGGTTTTTTATAATCTCTTGATAATGCTGCCCCTAAGATCATGCTTGGTCTAAATTCTAAATAAGTCATCTATACCAAACGAGGGAACATAGACATCAAGAGTATCATGTTTTTCTTCTTCTTTCTTCTTCCATACCTTATCCATCTCTTGCTTCATCTCTTCTTTTTCAATCTTCTTTACCGGTTCACTCTTCTATTTTGGAGTAGACTTCTTTCCTTTCTTATTCTTACAAACTTTAGAGACATGTCTAGGTTTGTTGCAGTTATAACAGATCACACTTTTCTAATTAAACTATCCTCCATTAGTCCTTGATCTACGTTGATTTTCTTTGTGTCCAAATTTATTACAGGTATAGTAGTAGCCATTAAAGAATTGATTCATTCTTCCTTCATAAAACCTATTTCTCATTATCTGACTAATCACTCTTACTTGAGATCTACATTCTATAGCCTTATGTTCAATCTTCCCACATTCAAAACATTTTCTAGAAAGGGAGCCAAAAAACTAGTTTATCCTACTACATTCAATTGCTCTATGACCATATTTATTACAAGAAAAACAAACACCATCAAAAGAGGGGTACCTCTATGCATTAGGTTATCTCACAGGCAGTATTCTTCAAAAAATATTTCTCTGCTTCCTCTTTCCTTGATTCTTCTTCACATCTTTATAATTTTCACTAGTATCAACTCTCAAGCCACCTTTGTCTTTACATGGTTTTTTGTCCTGCTAGCAGTTCTTCAAGTTTACCAGAGCTAGATTTGAAATTATTTTCACAGATTTTAGCCTTCTATAGTTCCACTCTTAAGTTTACTATCTCCTACTCAAGTCTAGAACATTCATTAGACTTGTTTTGAACCATTGTATTCACACATTCTTCAATCCTCTTATTCTCTTCTATAGTCATGTTCAGTCCAATTATCTCTTGTTTCAGTTGTTCACTAACTTCTCTTTGTCTTTCCTTAAATTTCTTCAGTTGTTCCTTCAGTTTATGAACACATTCATTTGCTTAATCAAGATTCTCTTTTAGATTTCTATTTTCTCTTTTCAATTTATCAAGATCTTCAAGGGAAGTTTAGAGCTCTTCTTTATCATCCATTCAACTAGCCTTCAAGATCCTCCTCAAGCAGTTAAGGTCTACACAAGGAACCAATGCTCTGATACCAATTGTTAAATAGGAACCAGACAATTGAGAGGGGGGGTGAATCAATTGTCACACAACTAACAACTTAAACTTTATCACTTATCAATTCTTCAACCACACTATTTTCCTATTAAATATGAGCATGAAACATAAATAATAGAAAGTAAATCAACACAAAGAACAACAAATTTTTACATGGAAAACCCAATAAGGGAAAAACCAAGGTGAGGGTAACTAACACACAATATATAGTATTTTTAAAAGAGGCTCACTGCCAAAATACGAACTCACTATCCAAGTACAATGGCTCACTGCCTAGTAAAGGGACTCACTGTCCAACAAGGAGGCTTATTTCCTACACAAGCTTATACAAAATAGAATAAGGCTTTACAACCCAAAATGAACTAGAAAGATGCACCTATCATGTGTTGATATAGTTCTAGAGATGCTTAGTATTTAGACTTTACACCCTTCATTCTTCACTCATTTTACATCAACTACTGCCTTTCTGGTCACACCTTTACATTCATTATTCATTCACTATTTCTTCTCTCTCTTCTCTACTATTTATGCACACACCTTTTGCCACGCAAAACTGTTCACTATATATGTATATACATATATATATTTGATCTCCATCGCAAGCATCAATTAGGTCGACCTAATTAGATGCCATTCATTTATAATATATATCAACTGTGGACTTCAATAGGTCACAAAATATTTTCAAAATGCAATTTAACTGTTAGCACGTTACATTTTGTTAGCTCAGACCAAGAGATAGATCACACACAATTTTTCATATCATATCAAAATTAACTTAACAAGTTGGCCAAGAGTAGTCTTCAACACAATGAACAAAATAATTTCACTTCATCGTACAAGCACTAGAACATGAAATATCTTGATCATGCATGCCTTTAACATCCATAAGTAATTTCCCAAAACTATAACCAAAAGATGTCAACTATAGATAAATGTGATCTAGAATAGCAGGCAGGCACCAAAAATACCAAATCAACCATCAGAGAAGATAAGTCAGTTAAATGCACTAGTTTTAGAGTGCTGGACCAAGCTACCAACATCTACCAACATGATGAAATCAATGAAAACATATAGATAACCTACTCATTCTTCTAGCAAATCTGCCAACCCTATACCCTCAATCCTCTACCCTCAACCTTCAACCCTTAAACCATGAACCCTCAAACCCTCTACCCTCTACCATCTACCTTATATATTAAACCCTCAACCCTAAAATTATCAACCCTCAACCCTTAATCCCTCAATACTCAACCCTCAAACCCTAAACCCTCAACCCCAATACCCTTTACCCTATACATTGGACCCCCATCCCTAATCCTTTAACCATATGTACCCTCAACCCTATCCCTCAAACCTATACCCTCAACCCAATACACTAAACCATCAACTCTATAGGTCATCAATCTTATACCCTCAATTATCAACTCTCTACACTATACATTGGATCCTCAAACCTCATATATCTTTGTCCATCCCCCCTCTTCTCTCCTCTCTATCTCACTTATCTCTCCATCTCTCCCTCCATCCCTCCCTCTCTACCCTAATCTCTCTACCTATACCCTCAGCCCTTAAACCCTAAGGCCTTAAACCATCTACCCTCTACCCTCAACCCTAATCCCTCAACACTTAAATCCTTAAAACCCAAGTAAACTCTCTAACCTAATCCCTCAACCCTCTTGACCCTTAATCCCTCAACCCTCAACCCTTAAACCCTAATCCCTCAACCCCTATCCCCCAACCCTATACCCTCAATCCTCTACCCTCAACCTTAAACCCTCAACCCTCAACCCTTAAACCCTAAACCCTTAAATCCTCTACCCTCTACCCTATACATTAAACCCTCAACCATCAATTCTCAAACCCTCAATTCTTAATCCGTTAATCCTCAACCCTCGAACCCTAAACCCTCAACTCGATACCCTCTACCCTATACATTGGACCCTTAAACCTAATCCTTCAACCATATGTACCCTCAACCCTATACCCTCAACCCAATACCCTTATCCCTCAACCCTATAGGTTCTCAACCCTATACCCTTAATTCTCAACCCTCTACCCTATACATTAGATCTTACACCCTCATATATCTTTGTCCCTCCCTCCTCTTCTCTCCTTCTCTCTGTATCACTTCTCCCTCCATCTCTCCATCCATACATCCCTCCCTCTCTACCCTATTTTGTCAACCCTTGAACCCTTTGAACCATAATTTTTTGTAGGGTCTTCTATCTTGCACTTCTTGGGTTTTTCACCTAAGAGGAGAAAGGTATCCCAGAAAAAAATTTGAGGTTAACTCAAGACTAATGCTCATATGATTGAACTATGTCTAAATGGAATGAATTAAATGCAAATAATTGAAAAAGGAAATGAATTATTAATGCAAAACTAATGAAATGAAACTTGTTTGAAAACAGAATGTGATATGCAAACATGTACTAAATGACCTAGAAATTACCATGAAAAAAAACAAAAAAATGTAAAATTGAATGTGTGCACATGGGACATTGATGGAGACTGAAATGAGGACTGCAAAGGTCTCTGAAATTCTAGAAAATTTGATTTTCTAGCCAACTAGGACACTTATGCCAAGCTGGGCGACTTAGTCCCAAATCTAGTAAACTATCTCAAAACCTGTTTCATCCAAATGGGTATCTAGATCTACTGAAACATCTAACAAAAAAGTGTAGTGGTACTAAGTCACTATTGTTGGTGACTTAGTCCACTTTGGCTTTTCTACAAATCCAAAAGTGGAAATGGAAGTCCTCATTTTGCACTCTATTTTCTAGTAGAAGCTTGCATCCAAATCTATGGAAACACCTGCAAAACATATTATAATTTGGTTTCTAATGGGGAGTTTTCCTTGGTCAAACCCCTAGTTTGTATTTAAACCTTGAAAGAGATAGTCAAATCTATATAAAACCATAGCTCTAAGTGTGTCTAAGACTAGGAAATCTGAAATAAGATGCAACCCTATTCTAACATGCAAGAATAAGATGCATAAATGAAACTATAAAGATGCAAGACTCATTCCAAGAGACCCTAAATAACATTAGAAATGAATCTTAAGAATATACAAACCTTCCTTAGGCTGAAAATAGACAGAAAATGGAAGATGGAATCACTTTGAAAAAAAGTCCTTAGTCTTGATTTGATGGCTAGTTGCATCTCCTCAACCTAGATTTCTCCATGATTCTCCATAGGAATCCATGATAAATCCTTTTCAATGTGAGATATTGAACAAAAAGTGAGCTTGAAGATGTGCAAAATCCCTAACTTGTTACCCTAAAGCTTCAACTTTACTAGGACAAGTCTAATGAATCTTCTTGTGAAAGATATTCAACACTTGAATCTTGAATTTGTTTGTTGAAAATGACTTCAAAACATATATTTATACCCATCAATACCTAATTATTCATTATTTTGACTCCACAGGATGACATACATAAGAAATTTGAATTAAGTCAGTTATTTTCTTGCTCAAAACTGAAAAATCCCTCAAAAGGGATTAAGTCACCACCCTGGGTGACTTAGTCCCACCAGGGGTTTTTGAGGTGGGTTTTCTAGAATTTAAATGATTTTAATGTTTTTTTTCCTGGATTTACATGATTTGTTAGAGGAATAGGCCTTAATGTCCAAAATAATGAGTCTTAGGGGCCTATAGATGCTATTTTAAAGGATTATTAATGCAAGGGTGTCTAAAATAGGACAAACTTAAGCGCAAAATTGCCTCTTTCTTCAAGAGTATATATTTTTTGGTGACACACCCTTAAAAATTCAACCCTAAACCCTAAACCATCAACTATGAACCCTTAAACACTAAACCCGTAAACTCTCTACCCTTTACCCTCAACCAAATACCCTCTACCCTCAACACTAATCCCTCAACACTAATCCCTCATCCCTTAAACCCTTAAACCCAAGAAAACTCTCTATCCTAATCTCTAAACCCTTAAACCTTAAAACAAATACCCTCTACCCTCAACACTAATCCCTCAACCCTTAAACCCTTAAACCCAAGAAAAATCTCTATCCTAATATCTAAACCCTCAAACCTTAATCCCTCAACCCTTAAACCCTCTACCCTCTACCCTCTACCCTCATCCCTTAAACCCTAATCCCTCTACCCTATACACTGGATCCTCATCCCTAATCCCTCAAGCCTATACCCTAAATCCTCTTCCCTCAACCTTAAATCCTCAACCCTCAACCCTTAAACCCTAAACCGTTAAACCATCTACCCTATACCTCCTACACTATACATTAAACCATCAACCCTCAACCCTTAATTCCTCAACCCTCAACCATTAAACCCTAAACCCTTAAACCATCTACCCTATACCCCCTACACTATACATTAAACCATCAACCCTCAACCCTTCATTCCTCAACCCTCAAACCTTAAACCCTAAACCCTCAATCCCTATACCCTCTACCATTTACATTGGACCCTCAACCTAATGCATCAACCACATACCAAGTATGTGCAGGATCATGATGGGCCAAAAAGTGGCGATATGATGGGTATGTGTAGTGTATGTGGCTGGCCACTTTTTTTTACCCAAAATTGATGAAATGAAAAGGGTTTTTAAAGGAGATTCTCAGCTTTCCACCAATATAAATTATTCTTTACTTTGAGTTTAATAAATAATTACTATTCACTTTCCATTTGAATTACGACTAAAGTCTTGATTGATAGGTTGATTGAAAAAGATCTATAGCTTTCAAACGGTATCACATTTTTTGAATCTGAAATATGTGTCACATTCTATGCTTTGCATACTATAGGATTAAAAAAAAAATGAATTTCACATTTTGACCAAGTTAAGGTGGTCAAACATATGAGTTTTTTATATTTTTTTAAAAGTTGTAATAAAAAATTCATAATTAATTATTTACTTGGAAAAAAATTATAAAAAAATATTCATCACATCTAGACATGAATCCTCTACTTATATGTAAAATATTATTAAAAAATTCTGATCATTTTATTGTGGTTATGGTGGTTAGACAGACACTACTTATTTTTTCCCTAAAATTTAAGTACTGCTACATTGAAATTTCAAATTTTCACCAAATACATTTTTTTAAAAATAAACCTAGTAGTTTAGAAACTACATTCAATTTGCTACAGGTTCTATTCTTACATATTTTTGAAATAAGATACATAACTTATTCAAATTTTTACGTCAAGTTGCCTAGCTCTAATTTCTTTGAAATTTTTGCCACTTACGAGCCTATTTTTTCCATGATGATCCTGCACATACCCTACCCTCAAACTATACCATAAACCCTCTACCCTCAACCCGAAACCCTCAACCCTAAACCCTTTAAGCCTAAACCCTTTAAGCCTAAACCGTTAAACCTTCTACCCTCTACCCTCTACCCAATACCCTCTACCCTCAACCCTAATCTGTCAACCATCAACCCTTAAACCCTAATACCCTAAACCATCAATTCTTTAGGTCCTCCACCATAATCCCTCAATCCCTATCTCTTTCTCTCTATCTATACATCTCATCTCTCTCTTCCTCCCTCTCTCCTACCCTCTCTAATAGTCTCTATCTACCCTCTCCCTCTTTTTGCATACCTCTCACTCAATCATCCCTACCACCCTCTCGTGTTCCCTCTATCTATATATATCTCTCTCTCTCCTTCCCACTACCTCTCCATAACTACCTCTCTCTCCCTCTCTCTCTCAAGTATCTCCCTCCCACCTCTTCTCTCTCTAAGGTCTGTCCCTATGGAACCCTACCTAGGTAACTCTCTCTCTCTAAACCCCATCTCTCTATTTATCCTTCCCAACCTACCTAGATAAGTCCATCTCACTCCACCCCCTCTATCTCTCCCTCTCTCAGGTCACTCCCTCCCACACCCTCTCCCTTTTTTAAGTCTCTCACTCTCACACTCCCTCTCTCACACTGCCTCTCTCCCACACTCCCTCTCACCCCCTCACACTCCCAAGTCTCTCTGTTTGGCACCCTACCTACATATATCTCCTTTTATCCGTCTCTCTCTCTCTCTCCCTCTCTCTCAATTCTCTCTCTCCCAACCCCCGCACACACACACACACTCTCTCTCTCTCCTTCCCTACCTCCCTCCCACCCTACCTATCTAAGTCCTTCTCACTCTAGTGACTTCTCTCCCACTCCCTCTCTCTTAGAATCTCCCTTCCACCCCTTGCTATCTCTCAAAAATCCCTCTCACTACCTGTCTACCTCTCTCTCTCTCATGTCTCTCCCTTCCTCTCTCCCTCTAAATACATAAAAAAACACATACACAATTACATACATACAAGCATAATACATATGTACATACAATCCTACGTACATACAAGCATACATGTGCATATGTAGATACAATCTTACATACATATAGGCATACATACATAAATGGATTGATACATACATACATACATGCATAAATACATACATACATGCATGCATACCTACATACATACATACATGACATACAAACATACAAATATATAAACATACATTCAATAGAGTAGCATTTAGCATAAAGCAAGACATAATATGAGTGCATTATATTGTGCTCATGTTATGTCTTGATAGACATGTCCCGCACAAATATCCAAGCCTTAGGCTTGCTATTTTCCTTGGAATACCAACCTAAAGGATTGTAGGGTCTTCCCAACAACCATAGATGTGTTTATTCAAATTCTACAATATTTCACATAATCGGGTTCATGCTCACCATCAAGATTGCACGTGTTTCAATGTCAAACAAATCAAATACATGGGCAATGTTAGGTTCTCTCTTAGTTATCCAACAATATTTTTTTTTTCACTTTTTGACAATGTTAAGCCTTTCATCTATAATTTCTTTTGTTTGCGTGTCTCTTTTTTGGAAAAAAGTAGTGTTTGGTTTTTTTTTCATTATAAATTAATCATGTGTCAAAATTTAAAATAAATTACATTTTTAGAAACTAGACTCCATTCTACAATTTTTTTTAAAAAAAATCAATTATTTTCCAAAATTTGTAGGGGTAGCATGGCCAAAATTTTGTTTTTCAAGAAGTGTCGACTTAGAAAATTAGTAAAAATTCAAATATTCACTAAAAAAATATTAGAAAATTTTGCATCAACTACATATTGTCATCCAATTTATCATTGAAGCAATTTAAAAAATACTAAAAAAAGTTCACCATTATAGGGACATAGAAAAGTTGCTATGTTATGTTTTTCTGACAAAAATGACACCAATTTCTATATGTCTCTATTGTGAACCCCTTAATCTCAATTATTTTCAAACTAATTTAGTAGTTTAGAAAGTAGACTCAGAGCACTTCAATCCTTGCTTTTGTTGTATCTCAAAATTTTGAGTGTAACTATCCTCAATTTCACGTCCAAGGTCAATATTTTATGATTTCAAAAAAAAGTACAACCACTTAAGCACCCTTTTTGGCCCCCATCCTTTTGCACTTACCCAAGGGCACGATGTCTACACCTAAACTCTCTAGCACCTTTTTTTCTTTTGGTTTTGTTTTCAAGTTGTGTATTAGCAAGTTGATAGCCCATAGGTTTCTTTTCTTCCCTAAGTGAAGCAACGAAAGAAACCACACTAGGTTGTTCAACCACTTTCTCTTTTGCTTTGTAAAAGTTTTTCATTTTGGGAGGTGTAATGGGGTTATTTTCATTATCTCTTAGTCATTTGTGGGATATAGGCATGAACCATAGATTTTTGGCACCCACAAGACTCCCTAACTCTTTTAGGGTTTTTCACCTAAAAGGAGAGAGTAGGGCCAAAAATGCTAAAGGGTTCATTCAAATTATGTAATGTAGGATTTTTTTATGTCTAAATGGAATGATCTAAGTGTAGTTAAATGAACCATCTGACTGATTGTGAATGCAAAACCTAAGAAACAAGTGATGTTTGAAACCACATTGTGTAATGCAACAATGAACTAGAAATGAATGCAAAGCTAAACAGAAATGAATGAAACTTGAACTGTGCACCTGAAATCTTGAACGAGATTGGAAATTTCTTTTGAAACACTGTTGATGCTGATTTTAAGGCCTGGAGGAACTCATTTTCCATTATGGGAAAATCAGTCCCAGTTTTGCCAAACTGACCTAGGACCTTTTTGTGACAAATGGGTATCAGAATATCTAGAAACACAAAACTCACCTTGAAGTCAGACTCATTCACTACTCATTGTGAATGATTACACTTTTTAATTTTTAGATTTTCAAAAGTGGATTTTGGAGCTTCCGATCTACACTTTGACTTCCTACAGGTGTCCACTTTCGAAACTTTGATTTACAGGTCTTAAAATGAGTTTTTATTGATATTTTGACTTGTTGAATGAAGAGAATACTTGAGCAACCTTGCAACTTGATCTTGAATGATTTTTAAGCTTCCAAGACTCCTAAATCTGCAAACACACAATGCAAGAGAGAGAGATGCTAAATGTTAGGGCATGGGGGTTTGTCTTGGTCAAACTCATTTTAGGTAATTAAACCAAAATTATAAAATAATGGAATTAAACATGCAATAATGGAATTGATTACCTTGACATGATGATTGATCTTCGATGTCTATAACAAAACATGGAGGATCTGCACTTGAATGTCTAAAAATTAATGTCTTGGTGACTTGAAATGAAGAAACCCTAAGTTGCTACACTTGAGATGGAAGATTAATGAATGAAAATAGATAAGAGATGTAAAAATGAGTTAAAATACTTGTATTTATAGGAACTTCATCCATTTTACCTATCAATACCTCATCATAGGCCGACATGAAGCAATATTAAACTCAAATTTCACTTTTTCCCTACTCAAAGGTCAAAATTGAACCAAATGGGACTCATTTTCCACACATGGTGAATAGGTCCCACATGGATGTGATTGATTCACCATGGATGGAAAATGGGTCCCATAGGGGCCAATCCGATAGCTAGGAAGCCAGGAGATAAGGAAATAAGGTCTAAATTGCAACCTTGTCGGGTATTTGATCAATATAAGCCTTAGGATGCACAATATGGGTTAATATGGGACTGATAGTGATGATGTGAATGTCAAATAGGGATTGGGACTTAGAAATTAATGTGAAAGTGTGATTAAATACACTTTACAACACTAAAATGAGTTCCACACAACCTAGGAAGGAACAAGAACCAATTTGAACATGTAAGACACATT
>VDFB02271358.1:10792536-10820814 GCA_007258455.2 Sequoia sempervirens
TTTGATAATTTTGATGATTTTTCAATAATTTGATGATGATCTCAAAATTTTATGCTTCACAAATGATTTATCTCCTGAAAAATGATGTACAAGTCACCTAGTGATGACTTAATGAATTAAAGCCCCTTTGAAAATAAAATAAAACATCCCCATAAAAATGCCACTTCATTAACCTTAAAAGGTTAAAAAATTGGTTTAGAAAGTTCATTTGTGCATTTATTATTTGGAGTAGAATGGTGATCCCCTACCACATGCATCATTTTGAGCACGTGCGACAACACAACTGGTCGACATCGTACAAACCTCTAGTATGTACCCTTAAAAACTGCCTCGTACTTTGTGCAATTTATTTTTACTGCTTTTTCTACATTTTAAATAATATTTTATTGTTTCAGTGCATTGAAAACCTGCAGTAGTGCATATAATGACTATTCTAGTGCATAGACACTAGCGCATAGGATAAAAATTTTAGCACATAGGGTTAATGAATTAGCGCATTGATCGATATAGCGCGTAGGGTGCCCGAAGTACCACATTGATTAACTGTAATGGTGCATAGAATAGATTAACACTTAGGGTAATTAGATTAGGCATTGAATGATTGATTTAGCACATAGGATGTATCGGCACATCATGACCCTGTTCCGGTGCATAGATGTGATGAAATGGCACATATGATAGTTCGGTGCATAGAACCTTGTTTTAGTGCATTGATGAATTTTTCTAGCACATAGAGTTTTTTAGGGCATAGAAAGAATATTCTAGCACATTTGTGAAGCTTTATTCTAGATTGATGATTTTCTTGATTAGACTCCATGATGTTGAGGATGTTTGATTGCGTCAACCTTTGTGTTGATGATGATTGATGATGTTGATAGGTTGGATGTCCATTGATCTTATAATAGGTGAGATTCAATGATAGGATGATGATAATTTACCTCATGATAGGCGAGGATCAATTATTGTTTGATTGCTTAAATGACCTAATGATAGGTGAGGTGTATTGATTGATTGATAAACCTCATGATAGGTGAGGTTGAATTGATTGATGAACCTCATGATAGGCGAGGTTGAATTGATTGATGAACCTCATGATAGGAAAGGTTGAATTGATCGATGAACCTCATCATAGGTGAGGTTTAATAGAGTGATGAACCTCATGATAGGCGAGGTTAAATTGATTGATTAATGCTCATGATATTTTATCAAAGTCTCACCAGAGCTGATTAGATGGATAGGCTAATTGATATTTGATTGATTGATTGATGTCGATTTGATTGATTAGTTGATTTCTTATATTTTTTGATGATACGAGTTGTTGACTAGTCTACAGATTAGAGAGTTTTTTCTCAGGACATGGGATTTGATTCAACACCTAACACAACCTAAGACTGCCATTATTGTATGATGTGGATTGTCCTCTCTTGTAGATATGCCCCAAATTAGGGTTAATAGGGGTTTACTGACAGCTTTAGTAGAGAGGTGGCACAATGAGCATAACACTTTTCAATTTCCCACTAGTGAGATCACAGTGAATTTGGAGGACCTATACCATATTCTGAGGATACCTATGGTTGGAGAGCTTGTACTATATGATTCACAGTCTGAGCAGGGTGGGATTGATGCACTACACAGAGTGTTTGAGGATGAGCATATATGCATTTATGAAATTCCTTGGAGGGATATGGTTGATGTGTATGCCACATTGCCTTATGTGTTAGCTAGATTTATTGGAGGGTTCCTTTGGCTTGATCACATGCCAAAGGGATTGTTAGTTTGATGGGGGTGGATCCTAGAGAGCATGATTTCTCATGGCACTCAATATGCATGGGGTTGTTGTATTCTTTCACACTTGAATCATGAATTAGACTAGTTGTTCTACTTGTGAGCGGCCAGTTTATCAGTAGCGGTTACATTGCTTCAGGTCTAGGCCTGAGAAAACATATTAGTTGCATGACTAGTTGGAGAGACAACATACCGTGATGAGGCCATATGTACACCTTTATGTTGGTCGACTTGCTCAACCTATGTTGGGAAAACTAGAGTACTAGAGGAGGGCACTAGATGATCTTGAGTCTGTGGCATGGCAGCCTTATGTTGATTGTGAGTAGTGGCCTAAGGATGACACAAAGATGCCATATTTATGTTAATCAACTTATTTGATTGGCTGGAATCATTTTATTATCAAGAGATTTATGATGCTGAGATAATTGAGACAATATAGTAGGGTCTAGGGGATGCCCTAGGAAGTGGCCCATTATGCCTATCGACGGCAGGATGCTATAGAGTGGGTGATGGTGTTGTCTTATGATGCAACAATTGAGCATTTCTAGGGCTTTCAAGCCATCCTGTGGGATGTTTGTATAGATATCACTGATGCTTCAATATTAACGAATTATGCTTAGTATATGTTTACTCATCCCTTCCCAAGGATTACGATTCTTGATGAACCAACACCCTTGTTAGCAGAGGAGGAGGTAGGAGGTCATGGGCACAGATGACAGAGAGAGGAGGTAAAGGAGGAGAAGTGAGAGGAGGAGGAGGAGTTGGAGGAGGAGGACAACAGTGAGGGCAGTGAGGGTGATGGAGATGATAGTGATGGAGGTGATGTTCAAGGCGATGGGGGAGGAGGAGGGCCAGGTCTCGATGTCAAAGAGATGAGAGTGCCTCGTAAGAGGTGATCATTAGTGGCCCCATCACAATAGTAGGCACAGATCAAACTGCCATCACAATAGTAGCTGACGCATATTGTTGAGTTACAAGTGCACGTTCAGACATTGTAGGGATAGTTAGAGTAGGTGCAAGCTCTTTTGACACAAGTGCAGGGGAAAGTGCAGACTCTCATGACTGAGAGGGATGTTGCTAGGTAGTAGGTGCAATAGGTGCATGCCCAACTTACATAGGTATAGGCCCAAGTGTAGGGACAAATTGCCACATTTACCATTGAGAGGGATGCCCTGAGATGGCAGGAAGAGCAGGCTAAGGCCATTACCGAGAGGCTATAGTAGGCTGTAGTGGGTATGGGTACATTAGATTATTTCAGAGAAATTTTCCACACCTCTTAGGAGGCCGAGTTCTATAGAGGATGGTATCATGAGGTGGTTCCTCCAGAGTAGCGGGAGAGCTTTGCCCAATCTTGGTATGGCAAGTCTCAGTCTCAGACTATTATTGTGGGTGTTACACAACCATTTCCTTGAGATCAAAGAGATCCTTGTGTGGTTCCACCCAGTGCAAGGGGAGGTACTGGTCATGGGATGCCAACACTGTCTAGGGGTCTGAGCATGACATAGCTCCTATTTATGATTTTATGATGTATTTTTGGACATGTATACAATCTTTATTCAATTGAGACATTGATGATGTACCTCTTGTTGTCAGACTTTATGATACACTGCCATTTTTTATATTGATGTATCTCTTCGAACTTTTTGATATCCTTGTACACTTTGACATTATTATTTTGAGGTTATATAATATGCGATGATGATTATGATCTATGTGTCTATATGATGCTATATGATGGATGTTTATGATGCATTTAATTTCCATGTTATGATGATGATCATGATGATTATGATGGATGCATTTCTATTATTTATGCTATGTGATGTTCTGATGATATGATATGCTATGGATGAAAATGATGATGCAACTAATGTGTGATGATGATTTATGAATGAGGCCTATAGGATGCTTGCAATGGATTTTATTATGCCAATGATATGTGATGCATTTCATTGTTTTGTACTTTTCTGATGCAAATAAATGATGCCATGAATGGATGAATAATAGATGAAATGATTGTATGATGGTACCTAGTTCTATGTATTTATGATGTTTATATGATGATGATGGATGATCCTATATGCTTTATGGATTTATGCAAATGATTTTTTATGCTATGTGATGATTATGTGATGTATGCAAGGATGATATGATAATGTGTGATTTTTTGATATGCTTTATGGATTTTTACAAATGATATTTTATACTATGTGAGATGGATTTGATTATTCCAATGATATGTGATGATATATGATGTTCATATTGATTATGTATGCATGTAATAATAATGGGATGAAATGATTATATAAATGATGTATGATGTTTTGTAATGATGATATGGTTATGTGATGCAAATGATTACGCTTAACTAAGTTTGTAAGGCTTCAAAACTTCTATGGTTTTAAGCTTAAATGAGTGAATCTATCCAACATCCAAGAGTTATGGAAAGGTTTCCATCAGTTGATTCTGTGTTAAGTTAAGCTTCACAAAACCTAACATATTTCCCAATTCTTTTGGAAATTTGAAGAGACTCATTCATTTAATCTTAGTGAACCACTTTCTTAATGAAACTATCTAAAATGATTTTGATTGTGTAAATGAGATGCGATGCATGCATTTTTGTGTTTTATGATGAAAATATTATGATATGATGTATGGATGGATGAATGATGTAATAATGTTTTCTAATATATGAAAATGATAATGCAACTGATGTGCAATTATATGAAAATGATGTATTTTCGGAAATGTCAAGTGTACTCAATCCATTAGTGTTAGAGACAACATCATTGTGAAGTTGTTGCAACTTTGAAAACCCTATAGATACAAATGCAAGCTAACATGAATGCAATCTACTCTAACCATGCAGATCTCATATTCAAAAATTTTCATTCATAACAACCGATTTATCATGCTTTTTATCATCATTGAGCCTTTAAAATGTTGAAAGTGAGTACAAGCATCGATGGTATATTTAGACCATGATGACCTGATTACTACTTCCATGATGTTTGATAGTGAAAATTAACACAAGCATCTAAGTATTGTTTGCGTAAATAGACAAGAGTTAACCATTTTCCTATGCAAATTCAAAATGTCATTAGTGCTACTTTGTAGAGCACATCCCATGACAATTTGCATAGTAATAATGATCAACTCATAGACATCAGACAAAGAAAAATCATACTCCTTCCTAGCTCCTCTAGTTTGATACATCATCGAGGTGCTCTAGAGATATGATAGCAAAAATCAAAGTACAAAAATTGAACATTTTCGTTTGACATGATAAATCCATGATTCAAAAGGAACATCATCCATTTGAAGCATGCTTTTTCGTTTGATTGATTTGTCTATTTTGATTTGGATGGTTGATGTGTTTTTGATGGTGGTTGATGTTCAATGTTTGGCTGCACTATGATCTTTGTTTGTTGCATTTACCCTACTACTATTTGTCTATTGGTTCAAGCTTAAAGTTTATTGCCCCCAGTGGGTTCAAGATTTTTCCCCAAGTCTAGGGTGAGACACAACCTCAATGCCAGGATATGTACATGAGGCTTTCCAATGATAGTCAAATGGATGGCGAAAGTGAATAGCGAAAGCGAATGGTTGGTAAGCTCAAATAGATGGAAAAACTAACCTATCACAAACAACGCCTGATGCCAGGTTTTCACTACTTGTTTTTATTGCACCTTTTTCAGATTTTATGATTTTATTTTTTTATTTTTTTCACTATTTTTTATATATATATATATATATATTTCTCTTTTTTTCTTTTTTTTTCATTACCAAGATGCCTGTTTCCCAGGTTTTCATCAAGGAAACCAGTTTTTCAGGACATTTTCTGATGTTTTGTTATTTTTTTCAAGACTTTTTTTGATGCCCTAGATGATTCAGGCATAAAACCTTTTGAGGTGCAAGTTATTAAGGGGTTCATCAAATAAATCCCCTTCTAGTGTGGACAAATGATATGATCCTGATCCGAAGGTTGAGACAATGACAAAGGGACCTAGCCAGTTTGGTTCAAATTTCCCCTTCTTCTCTCGATCTTGTTGGTTAAAGGGGTTCTCTTTCAAGACTAAATCAACCACCTAAAATGTTCTAGGCTTGATTTTTTGATTGTAAGTTTTGTATATCCTCTATTGGTATGCTTTCAAAAAGTCCACTAAATGTTGATGATGCTCCTCAAATAGTTATAATTCTTGTAACCTAGACACTTTGTAATCCTCATCTGAAATGATCCTGTTATTGTGACACCCGAAGTGATGGTAGTTCAACCTTAATAGGTAGAATGGCTTCTGACCCATAGACTAGAGCATATGGTGTGGCTCCGGTTGGGGTGTGGATACTCGTTCTATAATCCTATAAAGTAGGGTTCAGTTGAGCCTGTCAATCACGTCTAACATCATTGATGAATTTTTTCAATATTTTTAGGATAGTTTTGTTTGGGGCCTCTACTTGGCCATTTCCTTGAGGATAGTATGGTGTAGAAAACCAATGGTGGCTGTGAAACCTCTCACAAAGTTCTTCAACATCCTGATTCTTAAAAGATCTTCCATTGTTAGTGATAATGGATTGAGGGATGCCATACCAACAAATGATGTAATTCAGTATGAATGATGAGATTTGTTTTCCTATGATATTGGTTAGGGGAACAACTTTAATCCACTTTGTGAAGTATTTCATGGTTTTGATGATAAAATTATGTCTGTTGGATGAAGATGGATGAATCTTCCCTACGAGATCGAATCCCCACTGAAAAAAGGGCCATGTTGATGCAAAAGGTTGAAGTTCTTGTGGTGGTGTGTGGATGAGATTTCCATGAATCTGACACTTTTGGTATTTCTTAACAAACTAAAAAGAATCCCTCTCCGTAGTCGACTAGTAATATCCCAAACAAAGGATTTTCTTGGCTAAGGTTAAACCACTTGAATGAGTTCCACAACCACCTTCATGAATCTCTTGTAAAGTCATTTTAGACTCATCACATTCTAGACATTGGAGGAGAGTTCCATTAAGACCTCATCTATAAAGGATATCCACAATAAGGGTGTGTCGAGTGGCTTGACAAATGAACTTTTGTTTTTGATTATGAGATAGGTTGAGTGGGAGGGTATTATCTTTCAAGTAAGTATAAATTTTATCATATATGGAGGTGTTGGCCTTAGCTAGATAGTAAATGACTTGGGATTCAAGGTTTTTATATGATGGGATAAATAGTTGTTCCACCATGAACTCGTAATGTGCCCATTTCTCAAGAATTTGTAAGAGAGAAGCAATGGTCGCCATGGTATCAACAACTTTGTTGTCACTTCGGGGAAACTATTCAAATCTTATTTCCACAATGTACCTTTTGAAACTATGTATCCCAAGAGTTTGCTTGAAGTCACCCCAAACACACATTTCTTTGGGTTCAGTCGTACATTGAACTTTTCCAATATGGTGAATATTTTATTTAGGATCTCTAGGTGTCCTTCTTTAGTGTATGATTTGGCTAATAGATCATCCATGTAGTCTTCCATGAAGTTATGCATCATATCATGAAATATTGTCATCATAGTCCGCTGATAAGTTTCTCCTACGTTCTTCAATCTGAATGGCATGACATTCCAACAAAAGGTTCCCCACGGACATGTGAAGGTTGTATTATCTTGATCTTCAGGTGCAATTTTGATTTGATTATAGCTAGAAAAACCATCCATGAGTGACAACATGCCATGCCCTACTGTTAGGTCCATAATGATGTCTATATTGGGTAGGGGAAAGTCATCTTTTGGGAAAGCCTTGTTGAGATCCCTAAAATTTGTGAATATCTTGATGATTTTGTATGGTTTTGAAATAGGAGCAATATTTGATATCCATTTAGCATAGTCAATTGGTCTAATGAACCCAACATCCAATAACTTCTTTAGTTTTTCCTTACCAATATGGCAATATGTGGATGCATTTTCCTTAAATTTTTCTTGACTAGTTTTACCCCTATTGGTAATGATAAGTGATGCATGATGAGTTCTAGATCAATCCTTGGCATGTCAGTATATGACAAAGCAAAATTGAATTGTCTTTCTATGAATATTTTGATGAAGTTCAATTTTTTCTTGATTTGTCAAGTATTTTGCTAGATAGATAGTCTTTATTGTTTCTTCATTGCCCATATTGGTAGGCTGAGTAGGTTAAACCAATACTTTAGATCATTCCTGAAAGTGTTTTGGGAGTGTGTCAAATCTTCCATCCTTCAGCACCTCAAAGAGCATTTTTCCATTGGATACGCTCTTTATTTTTACTTTTTCTAGATATGATACTGCCATTGAATGCTTTTCACCATCAAATCTATTCCCTGTATTATTCATTTTGTAGCTGGAAAATTTGACACTCTCCTAATTGGAAGCTTCGTTACGATGTTCAATGGTGGAATCTATTTTTGGGATTGTCAGAACAGAGGAAGTTGACAATAGCCTCATCATTTGAAAAGATGTGGATATCAACCAACTCAGTTTGATCCCAATCTATGAGTTCAGGATGTACCAGCGGTAAGGGATCATTGGATTGGTTAAGGCTAGATGCAGTAAGGGTCCCAATGCTAATGTATTTAGATTTTCCAATAGTGAACCCAATGTCTATAAGGTAACTCTCCTCTGAATTATTTGTTTCGCTCCGAGTCTAGTCATCTTCGTTAGAGTCATCAATATGTTGTGATCCTATTTCAAGCAATCTATAACTTGACCTTTGACCCTCCTCATGTATGGGTGTATAGTTTTATACCACATAAATTTCCTTATCGTGACAGGGCTCTTTGAATAGCGAATCCCACTCATATTCCTTTGAATTAGTTTTATGATCATCACTAGCTTGTAGTTGTAGGATTCTTTCAACAACTTGTTGTCTTATTTCTTCTCTTGATTATTCTTTATACCCCAATCCTATTTTATCCTTGGCTTCCACTATGATAGGTTGTATTGGTTCTATGATGCCTTCTTTCCTTTTAGTGATAGGACCTTTTCCCTCATATCACATCTTTTCCATGATTGTCTTTCCTTTTCCATACTGCTTTGTTTGTACACTTGAGGTGGATGCTTGTGATGATTCTTCATCTTTGTATAACCATTTTAAAACCTCTTTGTCATCTGAATCGTGAACTAATGTGCCTGCTCTCACAAAGGTGCCATCAAAGAGTGTGGTGGGTTGTGATGATTGTTGTCTAGATGTCGTTGGCTACCTATATGATTTAGGAGAATAGGAAAGTTGTGATAAACATAAGTATTTCTCAAATTAGTATTCCCCCATGCCTTTTTCTTTCAATTGGATATTGGCCACTTGTTTCAATAAGGACTCAAGTTGACTTTCCTGATTTTGTGTAGTAGAACTACCGACACCTTTTTCTTTTGATTGATCCTTTATCTTGGGCTGGTTTGATGAAGAATTTTATGTACTTTCTTTATTTGAGGAGTGGAATCATCAATACCCTTATCTTTTGATTGGTCCCTTTTCTCAACCAACTTTGACAAGGCATTTAATTTTTTCCCATCATTTTATGAACCATGAGTTGGAGCTTCCTTGTTTCATGGTATAAAAGCATCTTGGGTAGTCTTGAGGGTGTTAGAATATTAGGGGTTGTTTGAGTCAGCTACAATAGTGATTTCCTTCCCATTGAGAGGCAACTTAAAACACTAGTGATATGTGGATGGAACTGCTTGCATGTCATGAATCCAAGGTCTTCCCAAGTGTATGTTGTATGTTAACTCTTTGTCTACCACTTGGAATACTATATCTCTAACAACTGGTCCCACTTGAATAGGTAGCACATCAACCCTTGTGAAGATCAAACCTCATCATCATATGATTTTATTGTGATTTTCCTTCTAGGATCAATAGCATTTTCTGAATAGTCTAGTGCACAAACAAGTTTCAAAGTAGAAATATTTAGGCCACCTCCTCCATCTATTAGGACACACTTAACTCGGTGCTTATGGATTAAGAGCTCAATGTGTAGGGTAGCATTGTGTGGATGGTTGATAGATACATCATTGTGTTTAGAAAATTATAAGCAGTATGGTGCAGTCAAATGTCCCACCATAGTCTAGAATTGGCAAATGTCTAGATTGTTTGGTACCGTGGTGGTGACTAGAGCTCGTTCCAAGATTTCCTTGTGAGCGGGTGAAATCTTGAGTTCTAATATGGATATTTGGGCAGGTAGTTTTTGCAATTGATCAACAATGTTATACTGAGTTGTAGGGATAACAGTAGTTGCTTTGGATGTTCAAGGGGTAGATCCTTTCAATGTTACCTTGGCTTGTCCTTGTGTGATTGCAATGATTGGTGAATTTTTTTGACTTTCTCTAATTTTGATAACATTGATTTGATTGACATATAAAATGATGTTGTTGAACAAATTTATGGGCACAAAGTCATTGATTTGACGTGAGGTAGTGTCAATATCGTGATGTTGATTTTCAATTGTAATGATGTTTTGTTCATGTTGAATAGTGTTGTCATTTGTTGGATTTTCAATTGCAATAAGATTTGATTTGTGATGGGCTTGATCATCAACCACCTCAATATGCAAAATGGTGGTGTCATAGACATAGTTTATGTTTTTTCCTTTGGTATTTGAAGAAGAAGATTCCTCTTTTTCATAGTTGGGTAGAGGGTTCTTCAATGCCCCATGATCATTGTTTGTTTGGGTTCCTTCTACAAATATCATCTTTTTGTTAATTAAGTCTTCTATCAAGTGCTTCAATTGTAGGCAGTTATTGGTTTTATGCCCTTTGTTGTGATGAAATTCACAAAAATTAGCATCATTCCACCATGGAGGCTTGACTTGTGGCTCCCAATTTCTTGCCTTTGGTAACATTATGACTTTATCTTTGAGAAGTTCCTTCAATGTTGATTCTGATGATTGTCCTTAAGGGGTGAACCTTCTTCGATTTGAGGACATTCGATATGATGGTGTTCTAGATCCAACATTACCTTGATTGTTGCTTTGGTTGACATTTTGGTTGTTATTTTGGTTGTTGGGTGGGTTTTTGTTCAAATTAGTCTTGGTGGCGACTACTGTCTGAAAGTTGAATATAGGTTTTGTATTTTGGTTTTCAGTTGTACCATCATTGTTACCCATGTTCTTGTTTCATTGCCAAAACTTTGGTTTGTCATTGTTGTTGGCATTGTAAATTTTGATTACTCCTCTCTTGACTAAAGCCTCTTCAATTTTAATTTTTTTTTCAATCAATTTTTGAATGTAGGTGGATATTGTAATTCTAATTTGTAACTCATCTTGTCATTGAGGTTGTCAATAAATATTTCTATATTTTATTTTTTGGGTATAGGATGAGAATATCGGGCAAATAACCTTCTCCATGTTTGCAAGAATACAAGGAATGATTCACCCATCTTTTGTTTCGACTTACAAATATCTTTCATGGTGATTTCATGTTGGATGCTATAAGAATATTGGGTGATGAACTTGGCATCCAATTCTTCAAAGGTGTTAATTGGTGGGGTGATTTTAGAGAACCATTCAATACATTGTCCACCTAGGCTTTGCGTAAATAGTCTCATTAAGTACATTTCCTCATATGCAAATTCAAGACTCATGGTTCTAAATTCCCTCACATGGTCTATCCAATTTATTTTTCCATTGTATTTGTTGTATTTTGGGAATTCACAATGTTTGGGAAAGGGAATCATGTGGATACTTTGATCATATGGATCTGGAAAAATGTCTTGGATCAAATATCATTTTGAAGTTCCCCTTTGCATATCAAGAATTTGTTGTTGAAGGTTCTTCATTTGGTGAGTTAGGGAAACCACTTGTTCAGTTTCCTTTTTGGGTTGTTTTGGAGGTGCTTTCAATTGATTCACATCAAAGTCTTCAGGTAATTTAACACCTTGTTTAGCTAGCAAAAGAAGATACTTTTCCCCATTTCATTCAAAAAAAATTTCTAAGAATTTGTAGATGTTGGGATCTTGTTCAGCATGTTGGATATTTTCCTTAGTTATTTCTTCCCCTTCAGTGTTGTTGAGTCCATGGAAAGGATTCTCTTCATCCTCTGTCATGTTGTTTTGCATTTCACTATTTTGAGTTTTGGTGTTTTGAGTCTCAATGATATGAGTCTCAGTGGTTCAAATTTCAATGGTTGGAGTTCCAAGGTTTGGCTCTTCAATGTTTTTCTTTTTAAGTCCTTTTTCCTTGAGGTTTTGTTTTTGTAACCTTGTTTGAACAGGCATACAAGTGTTATAGTGTTGACTAAACTTTAATCTAATTCTAATGAGACTAAGTTTGATTTGACTATATAGCTTCATTTTGTGATGAAAGGATGATAAATCCTAATAATGAAACTAGGCTTAATAATCAAAGGTGTCATAAAATTTGTTGTTTTTGACACTTTGAGATTTTAGATCTTGGTTTAAGTTGGAGAATTCCACTTGTAGAGGTTAATTTTAACAAGTTTATACTCTAAGGTACCTAAGGAATGATTCTAGACTTGAGAAGATTCTAAAATTTTGGTTCAAATTGTGAAACAAGGGAAAATTTTAACTCTCAAGCTTTTGCATTTAATGGATGCACTAAAATAGAGCCTAGATGTGCTAAAAGATTTGACAGATGCACTAAAATAGAGGACAAATGTTTTAGAAAATTGAACAGATGCACTATAAGATTACCTGAATGTGCTAAAATAGAGGGTCAATGCACTAGAATATCACATAGATGAAATATAAGATTGGGTAAATGTGTTGGACAAATACACAAATGCACTAAAAGATTGATTGTATGCACTAAAACAGAGGAAAGATGAGCCATATTTTTACATAGATGCACTATAACAACAATTGGATGCACTAAAAGATTGCACAAATGCGCTAGCAAATACAATAGATGCATTGAACTGGAAGAATGACATAGTTTGTTGGAAATTTGTTTTATTTTTTGGATTTTCTAGTTAGAGACTTGGTTGTTTCAATGAATTTTTTTTTGAATCAAGGTTTTCACTTTCAACATGTGATGTTTTTATTTGAAATTAGTTCAAAAATGCATTGGTAAAGACATATCAAGCATGTACAACTTAGGCTATGTAGGACTATATTTGTTGAATTCCCACTTGGATGTTACTCCAACTGTGCTTACTTATAGTAGATGATTAGATGCTTGAACCCAATGGCTCCCCTCCATGACACTCACTTCTATGGGGCAACCAAGCATCAATACCCATGAATCTCCCATGGCATATTTCTCATCTCTACTATAAGTCGCAAGAATGTGGGACGACTTCAGAACAACCATTCTTGCACTAACAAATAGATTAAGGATTTTTGCCTTGCTACAACAAAGGGTTGTAGTATAGGCATTCCATTCATGGGGGATCATCTATGTGACAAGAGACCATTGTTGCCCTTCTTGTCAAAATAATCCTTGTGATACTTTAACTTTCCCAAGTACCCACATTTATATCTCGGTTGGAAGTTGATTAGCTTTAGCATGTTACCGGTTGGGTCGTTCCCTTGGGTGATTACTTTTTCCCACAAGGCAGGCCCTCTATGGATAAAATAAAAATAAAAATGAATGGGTCTGGATTTTTTGGCACCTAGTTAAGGGGAGAGCATATGCCTACCATTTATCAAGTACGAAAGACATGGTTTCCTTTATCCTTCTTAATTAAGCTAGATGCCTATTTTAAGAAAAAGAAAGCATTTAAACAACTCCATCCCCTGCATAAATCATTAGTACTTTGATAAATTTGTCTTTGACCAACATATAAAAGTACTTGCATTGAGTAGAAAAAACAAATCAGTTCTTGAGTTTTTCAATTGTAACCCAATGCGCTAAAATAGTCATCGCATGCACTAAAACATCAATGCATTACAAGAACTAACCAATGTGCTAAAATAGATAATGAATGCACTAAAAGAACTAATCAATGCACTATAATAGATACTAACTGTGCTAAAGAAAAGACAAAATGTGCTAAAACATTCCCTGTATGCGCTAAAATATTTGTTGGATGGATAGAAAGAAAGGTCAGATGCGCCAAAACAAACATCGTATGTGCTAGAAGATTCCTCGGATGTGCTGAAATAGAAGTCGTATGCACTGAAAGATTTGCCGTATGCACTGAAAGATTTGTCATATGCATTGAAAGAACTCACAATTGCACTATAACGTCACATCTAGCCTATTTACAAAAAAAATTCTAGAAAATCATTAGAAATGGGGTTGGGCCCCATGGTGGGCACCATTTTGCATGTGTGTGAAATGTGGGAGAGTTAGTAAATTAACACAAACAACAATGAGATGTATTATATTAGAGATTTAATCAATAAAACTAAATCAAATTGAAACAAGATTAAATTCCTAAAAATGTTCCAATGTTCTCTATTCTCAAGGATCTATTAAACCTTATTGGCTCTCATATTTTGAATGTGTGCTATTCTTCTTAAAATGATAACTTGAGAAATGAGATGTTATTTAAAATGCAAGAAATCTAAGTTCCTATGTGATATTACATGATGCAAATGATAATGGTGATAATTTGACAAATGGATAATGATGTTAGATTATACAATGTTAATGCTATGGTATGAAGCTAGGATGATTCTACATATGCTCAAATATAAACTATGAATATGATAAACTAAAATGCAACTATAAAGCAAGACATGATTCTAAGTTAACATCATGCTACAATACAGCTTGTTAAAATGCTAAACAATTCTATAAGACTCCAAATGCTCCAATGCTTCAAAAAATATTTTTGCATAATAACTCTACTTAAATGTGGGATGATAAATACTATAGCAAAGGGTTGTATTTAAAGGTTTTTTCAAACATCTTGTGATGTGGCAGCGATCGATGGTCTAGATTCAAACAAGAGGGATGAACGGTGAAGATGGAGAGAATAAAGAAGAATGTTCCCTTGACGAAAGACAACATGCGAAATGGATGAAGGAATCCCTTGACCAAAGAAAACATGCCAAATGGATGTAGGAATCAAGTGTGTGAGAAAAAGACCATGCGTTTGAAAGTTTGTTAAAGAAGTGTGTGAGGAGTAAGCCATGTGTTTGAATTCCAAATTTAGGATTAGTGAAAATTAATTAAATAAAAAAACTATAGAAATTCGTTTATTTAATTAAATTAGAGGAATGCAATTTTTAGATTTGAAGAATTAGAAGATTTGAGCTATATAAATAAATTGAAAATTTATTTATAAGTAGTTGAAATATTAATTAAATAACTAGTATTTAATTAATTAAATATCTTGACCATTTTTAGGTGTCTACAGTTTATACCAATTTTTTTGAAATTACAAGACTACAAGTCGACATCAGTTCTAGGAGAATAAAATCCTACCAAGAATTTGAATTTAGTTTAATTTTAAGCCACACAAGACTCATATGCTAGAAGTAGTGTATGATTCCCATTAGGCTAGGCTATGGGACACATTTTTCAAGAAATGCTTAGATTAATGTGAAATAAGGATCAGGGCCCCAAAACTTAGGTGGGACCCATATGCCCAAGGTGGCGTATGAGTCACATATCACTAAATTTGGGCCATACAATCCGAAAATAGTAATTTATGATTGGTCATTACATATGTGCTGCGATTGTCCTTGGAAACATGCATTAATTAAGGCTTGTGGATGCAAAATAAGGCCAAATAAGGCATAACAAACTCCAATTCATTAATGAAACACCTAGATTAGTGTGAAAGTGCAAGAAAACACTTTCCAACACCCTAAATAAGGCACAATTAGCTTCATTTAGTTCACAAAGGCCCAAACAAGTGTGAAAATGTAATAGAAAATATTTTTTGACACTACAGATATGAAAATAATTTTAAAATACCATTAAAAAAAAGAAAAGAAAAAGGGCTATTATAAATTAGGCCATTGAACTAGAAGCATTGTCAAGTAAATTTGAAGTCTTAAAAGTAGGAGGGACTAAGCATTCTCAAAAAATATATTACAATAACAATACGAATTTCCCTCACCTATGCAAATTCTCTTTACAACGATATTACATCCCCCAATATAGAGAGAATACATGTTATCATCTAATTAGATAAGTGGCTCTTGTTCACTTATGAGTAATGATTGACTATCTAATTATTATAATGAAAAATAAGGACAAATAATATAACTATTGGAAGACAGAAACATAAAGTAGAAGCTAACATAGAATAAGTGAAGTAAATATGGCAAACTTAAGAGAAAATAAGGGGGTTTTCTTAAGGTTTAGATTTTATGATTCAATATTAACATACAAAAGAGTGTAGTTGGCCTATATGTAAATGATGCAGATTTTGCTTCTTTGTCTTTTAGAAATTGAAGTGTGTGCTTATGTTTCTCTAGTTGTAATCACTTGTAGTCTATCTTATGAATCAATGAGACACTAAATATATTTCAATACTAGGAGATAGCAATGTGTTGCACATGTGTACTAAGTTGGTTCATGGTGGTTAATAGAAAGGGGACATATAGTTCAATTTTGAATTTGATGTTCAATTTTGTGCGACATGAAAATGAATTTGGGAAATGAAGTTATAGTCTCTTGACAAGAAGAAAATGAATTTAGTTAGGCATGAATGGGGTGTAATAAAAGAGAGATGATTGACAAATGTCTTGGAATAAGTACAAATGAATGTAAATGAAGATGGATACAAATAAAAAGATAAATCAAACCTAACATACAAATACAGCACTTATTGATATATAATTACATTAAATAAAATTCTGAAAAAAATACAAAATAAAATAAAAAACACTATGAATATACAAATTTTACCATTACAAGAAAATGAGCCTGAGATAAAAAGGACATGATATACAGCCTCCACCATTACAAATATAAAATTCACAAGTAAATTATTTACTAGAAAGAAGTGGCAATGAAGGGCTACGTTTTACGACGCATTTCATAGACGAATGTAATGCCCAGCACATTCGCACAACGTTTTATTAACTTTTGGAATAAGCATTTTATTCTAGAATGCCAATTGGAATTTCAAGACACCATAACAGTAATCTATTACAACACTGGTTCGTAGAGAAATTTCTTAATGGAATCTGCTAGGTCCTCGGCGACATTCAGAACAGCAGGTGTAGAAACATAATGAACAACAATAATAATACTTCCATGTTTATTCATCATTTAAAGATTGCATTTTTATAGCTAAAAAAAGCTTCAACTGCATACTGATAAGACACCTAATTATAGACAGCTAAACATAGATTGTTGACAGTGAACTTTGACAACAAACTGTATCTAATGACAACGAACTGGGAGTCCATTATGACATTCTTTTATGTTGGACCATTTATTCCAACATTTCAAAAGACCCCATAATACTAATCTATTACAGCACTGGTTCGTAGAGAGATTTTTTAATGGAATCTGCAAGCTCCTCGGCGGCATTCCGAAAGCCGTCTTTGTTCCTGTAAACCACGTTCATTATCCTGGCTGTGTTGAAAAGAAGTGTTCTATAACTCTTGGGTATGTCGGCACGCATTAAAAAGTGGTGGCTCAATTTGGAAAGCGCGTCTTCATTCACTCCTTCCATATAATTCAGGGCCTCTTCTTCCGTGCACCCTGGGTGGTCATTTATGTAACATTGTACGCATGAAGCCAATTCCCCGCGATCTCTTTCACTCTAAATTACCATGGTACAATACTTTTAGGTAATAAGACAAGCAAACGTGTTTAAAAAGGGTTAAAGTGAAGGGAGGCGACTGGCGAGGCTCACCTGATAAGTTTTAAGGTCGTTCACAAGACGCCCTGTCAGACAGACGAGATTGAGAAAGTCTGATCTAAAGTCAAACTTCTCGAGAATTTGATCATGAAGAATCTCTCCAGTAGAAAACATTGGCGTCAGGATTGTTACTCCCAGTGCTATTGACACTACGGCATTCTCCCAATATTCATCTAATGATGGCGAATAGCTTCTTTCCATCCAGTGTCTTTCTTTTGTAAAACTGAAAAACATATGCAACCACTGGATCCCGCCACAAACAAACAGATTTTGTTAGACTAGAATTCCCCTCTTACTATGCTCAAATCTGAATCGATTTCAGACATGTAATTCAACATGAAAAAAGGGTTCGCTCTAAATGAACACACAATCGAGTCCAAAATTACCTTTTGGAAGAGATGAAATCCATAAAAAATGCCAAGATGTCGAAGCAAACTATTTACCTGTTGGCGCAGGTAAGGAAGTACATCACGTCCTTGAACCGCCCGTGCTCGTTCAAATATATCGGTCAATGTATTATAGAAGCCCATGAAAACTATTTTCATGTCCTCTGGTAGTTGGTCGATTAACAATGGATCCCATCTGCAGTCGAAAAGATGAGAGTTAATATGGCTAATTTGCTAAGAAGAAGGGGGTTGAATGCGATGACCTTTCGAAAGCTTCGTTGAAGAGCTTCACTTGGTGCAGAGTTGCATAGGTTTCATAGAGGTCGTCTGTGATAGTAGCCATGAGTCCGGCTTTTGCATAAGCGAGTCTACAATCGGCGTATTGTGGTTCAAACATCACCGCTGAAGAGGTCCAGAAAACTGCCACTTCTCTGTGACGAGTAAAATCCAGCTGCGAGAACTTGCAATCCTCGTACCATCTTTAACAGTACAATAATCTAAGGTTAATAGCTTTCATATAAGATCTTCGCAAAAAGACGTATTAAACTAATTTTCTTGCGCTCAATTGAACTATCCTTATAACAGGGACTATTTCAGAATAAGTTCAAACTCTTTTCTAACTGCTCCATGTTACCTCTTTATATGTTCTATTTCAGATCTGTGTATAGCCTGAATGCGGTTGAAGTCGAGTTTAGCCAATTCTATGTACTTGTCGTTGCTCGCATTTGGCAATCTATAAGGCGTGCGGTACAGTCAACCCCAAACAAACAATTTAAATATAATCTAATGTAATCAGACTATACTCATATAAAACAAACTGTATCTTACTTGTATAATGTCTTCCCCAGCCATAAGTCATCGGCATTAAACACTACAATGTGATTTCTAGACATCAGTCTTGGCATATTTCTATTCCATCCAGCAAACAAAGCATATTCAACCTGGATAAAGGAGAAAACAAATTGCATATAAGAATTTTCTTCTTTCAGTTTATTAGTAAATCACAGATTAAAATTTCAGAGAAGACAACAATTCGCGATACCTCTTGTGGAAGGTTTTCCTTCACAGCCTTCGCCTGAGAAAAGTTCTTGCTTTGCAAGAATTTGGCCAAGTAATCTTTGGCAAATGCACCTATTTCTCTCATTACATTTTCGCCCAGAAAGTTGACCTGTGAACATCTATACAGGCTCAATATAGCGATTACTCCTGCGTTGTTTTCATCACCAGACAGCTTACAAAGTTCTTCAGCCTCGCCTTTGATGTTTTGCAGAACGTCTGCCATTTGAAATTATGAGATATTAAGATCGATCTAATTATAGAAATTAAAGACTCGATTAAGCTTTGAATGAGCATTCATCTGAATCACTTGACTACAAGCACACGTATACCAGAAGATACAGTGTAGCCGAACATCCTGAGAAGCCTGAAGCCCGTGGCTGTGACATCAATATCTGGAACCAGGCTCTCCCTTCCAAATCCAATGCCTCTTTCGCCCCAGTCCCTAGCATACGATTCCAAAGTGAGGTGTCAAAATAACCTCAAAAATCTGGACTTTTATTGGAAAAATCAGAACAGAGGAGATACTATTACTCACTGGAACACATAGTCCATCGCTTGTTTAATCTCCGTTTGGAAATGGCGTTCGAGCCCGAGACGTTCAACATTATCCACGGCTCTCAAACGCTCCGCTATATAAAACCGGATACATGCCCGGCACTGCCATCGAAACATTTAAGTTCTATCTAATCTGATATTTTTTGATTATGCTTTGGGATGTTCCTAGTACTAAATATAACAATTACCATGGTCTTCAAACTTTGTAACAAGGCTTGTCAAAAATCGTAGACATTTCCTGTCTCCTGTGTGCATAAATACACACGCTGTAGATGCTGGCGAGCCTGAGAAAGATCCATCTTTGGATTGCAATTTCAGGATATTTTCCCACTCGACTACTTCTTGTATGCCTTCAAGACACTGCAACATTGTTGAGGGATGGGTGTGTAGCTCTTCAACAGATGCTCTGGTGCACAATAATATTATTCGATCAGTTACATTTTCTAGTTTAAGCGTGCATTAAAACAAGACATCTCACAAATAGATAGTAGCAGAAGATGGGTGAGAATTTAACTTTTTCAATTCGGAGTCCCGCTTTTCGTTTATTTGCTTTATGATAGATAGCTCATAAGGAAGATCCAAACCCAAAAGTTTGGCTTCATTAAGCATTGCAGGAAAGACCATCTCGAATCCCTTGGATCGATGATGACCTAGGGCTTCTTTAATCAGTCCTCCTGTATTTCTCCTTAAGAAATTAAGACCTGCTCTGCCCGAGAAATTAAAATTTTCATCTGTTTGAACGTAAATCTCATTTTTAAATTATGTTTATTGTATGGTAAATTCTGTTTAGTAATAAGTTACGTTCGGATAAAATATGGGTTGGTTCCAAAATGAGTCAGTAGTTCACCGGTAGAACACTCCCACCGGCAAAGTGGAAGTTCTTAGGTTTTGGGCATAGTTGGTTTATAAGGAGGTCAACATGATATGAGAGGTAGGTCAGATTAAGAGACCCAAGTATTCTATAGAGTAACTGAAAGGGGGTGCTCGGTAATAAGACACTCAGATGAAGAATGGGCTCGTTCTAAAAGAGACCAGCAGCTCGGAGATAGAACATTCTAGTAATAAAGTAGAAGGCCTCAAGCCCTAACTGATCTATAAAAAGCTCTATGGAGAGCTCAACAATTTCAAATATCTGAATTAAACATAACTATTTGCCAAAAGTAGAAGAAAATCACATAGGTCTATGCATAAAGTTGTTTGGCCTGTTAGCCCAATGAAACCACAAATGAAAGGCGAGAAAAGAAGAAATGTAATTACCTTCTTTTACTTGATTGTTTCCAATGCCCCAGAAGGCTAGAGTAACTAGGCACGCAAGAGTATTGAGGAGTCTATCACACGCTAGAAAGCGACGCTTCTCTCCCCAGGAACCGTCCGGTAACTGGTTCTGAATAATCCAGTCCACCATTTGAGGAAACTGGGTTTCATCGGAGCCATCAATGGCAGGCACTCTCGCTACCCACGCAGTATCGTATGCAGACGGATTTATTTCCCCATCTTTCATCGAATTAAAAATCTTTTTGATCTCTACAACCAATTTCTCTATTCTCTTATCCATATCATCCAAGGGTGCCTGAAACAATAACACTCAATTAGATTTGCACATCTCTTATCTTCTCTGGGAGTTTTTGGGTTTTACTTTTTTCATGGACAAATTCAATCTCAGTGACTGCTGATAAATGTAATACTCAATTCACAGGTCGCCAAAAAATGTTCTCATAATTGCCGATCATCTAAATTGGGCAGGCCAACTCAAATGAATTCATACTTAATACCTCCTCAAATGTTGAAACGGAATGAACGTAATCTGGCTTCCCATAATTAGGATATATTTTACGCTCGGTATGCGATGTCGTTAAACCTGCAATAATGACAGCCTTAAATTTTTTAACAGTCGAAAGCTTCACAAATATAAACTGAAAAGTCGATAAAATAAATCAGACGGTGTGCATTTTCTGATCACCATTACCCTGAAGAGTTTTCGCATCCTCTACGACAACACCATCAGATGACGTATTGTGGCAAGCTGCAAACAATTGAAAAAACCAATAATAGTTAAGTTTTCAGTTGCAGGATCACAAGCAGTTTGAACAGAGGAAGAAAACGAATTACCCATACTCTTTGCACGCGAGTAATTTCGAAAAGGCGAAGATCCATAGGCTTTCGTCGAAATCCATTCTCTGGATTTAGTATTAGCCTTGGCAAGCCGGATGAGCGGAGCCATGTTTATTAAAATAGATATCACCTTTACACTGAATGTTGTCTTTAACACGCATTAGTAGCGAGAGACCTTTATAAGGTTGGAGTGGCCATATCATGTCAATTCTCAATCAGATTCCAAATCCACATCGATTCTCAGGCCACAAAATTTGCCCATATAACTTTATACAATATTCAATTCCTACAGCATTGGCTTTTTTCCCCAAAATTTAAAATAAAGTTATATCTTGTGGAAGTTAAAATATTCTTTGCAACTGAGAAAAATAGAATAATAGCAATAGGTGTTGGGTGTTAAATCCCAACACTCATTTTGTTTTTCCTTCCAATTACATTGTCCATTCACATTCTTCTTTTTTTTCAAAGACTTATTCATATTGGATAATGTAATTGCCAATTCATATTATTGATGTTATGTTGTTGCTAATTGTATTCAAACATATAAGATAATAAAGATATTTTTCCTTCTTGAAAGTGGATGTAGTCAAATTGGTGAACCACTATAAATCTTTTTGTTCTTTGTGTTGTTCATGTTTGTAAATTATCTTGATTTTGATTTTAATTTTCCCAATCTTCTTTTCATTTAATCCACGATAAATTCATCAACAATTGGTATCAGAGCCTCATGAATTGTTGTTTGAGAATTCTGATAATTTTTGAGAAACAGAGGAAGCAGATAAATGGAAAATCGTGAAGTTCTCGGGAAATAATTTTGGACTGTGGAGAGTGAAAATGGAGTCTTTGTTTATAAAAGATCTCTTGCTTGTGTTGGAAGAAAAAATGAAAAAGCTAGCTATGATGTTTGATGAGGTTTGGGAGAGACTAGACAAGAAAGTGAGAGCTATGGTTATTCTTTCATTATCTAGTAATGCTCTTTTCAACGTCTCATCAGAGAATACCTTGAAAGAGTTGTGGGAAAAATTAACAAACATGTATGAGATGGCTTTAGCCTCAAATAAAGTTTAACTCATGAAAAAATTATACAATCTAAAAATGAAGGAAGGTGGAATCATTTGAAACCATTTGAATGAATTTAATACTTTAATCAGTCAATTAATTTTAGTAAATATTAAATTGGATGAAAAAATCAAAGCCATCTTACTATTGTGTTGTCTTCTAAATAGTAGGGAAGGTGTTGTTATGACAATCAACACCTCTGTCTCTAGGAAATAAAAACTAAAATTTGATGTCATTGTTGTAACTCTTCCTAGCAAAGATATGCGAAGGAAAAATCAAGGAACTACATCTGGTGATGCCTTGATTTTTGGAAATAGAGGTAGACATCAAGAAAGGGGTAGAAATGTCCATATAAGAAGATTAAAATCAGCAAAAAGATCAATGTTATGGGGAAAAAATGGAGGTTGTTGGTTTTGCAAAAAAGACCATACAAAGAAAAAAATTTGGTCATACAAAAAGGTGTAGAACCAATCAAAAGACAGTGAAGTGAACGTCACGTATGAAAAAGATGAAGGTGTTCTTGTCTTATCAAAAATTGAAACTACAATAGATTCATGGGTGTTAGATTCTAGTGCATCTTTCCATGAAACCTCATGCCATAAAGCCTTCCAAAATTATCAAGAAGACAGATTTGGTAAAGTATATCTTGGTGATAGCAAGGTGTGTGAAATTATTGGCAAAGGTGACGTGATGTTGAAGTTGAAGAATAGAAACAAGTTGTTATTACGCGATGTGAGACAAGTTCTAGAGTTACAAAAAAAAAGATTTATATGGGACAACTTGATCCTCAAGGATGTATCATCAATTTTTCTTCAAATTCATCAACAATTATAGAGAAATTCCAGCCAAGAACAAAATATTAAATAGAGAGCGACAAGAAAATATGAATAAACAAACAAGACAAAAAAAGTGGCCTCATTCCATGTCATTTTTTAAAATTTATCCTTAGAATAGAATACATTATTGTTTGTAGGTTTTCTTAATAACTTAAATGTGATATGATATATTGCTCTAGTATTAAGTGGAAGGGATATATATTAATTAGTGTAATATTAATAATTATTTGGGGTTGGAAGACTCATAGGGTTTATAAGTGGCATTTCAAATTTTGCAAATATCACTTGTACATGACAATTAAAGAAAATGATATTCACTATGTTGGTCTTGTCAAGGTCATGAAGTTATAATCCTAGCCAAGTTTCCTAAACTATATTATTGTATAGCTTTTGATAACGTCATCATCCTACCAAGAAGAATCAATAGGTATTTTTCATTATGATAGATTAATATATAAACTATAATTAAGGCATTTGTTAAAGGGGGTTTAGTATTAAAATTTGTCTAGCAAGCATTTTGAGATTTAAATGTATAAGTCAAGTTTTAAGCAATTTTTTGTAGAATGAGATATTTGTCATAGCTTATCTAGGTTTTTCTGTGAAGGCTTTAATATATCAGATAATAATCAAAACTAGTTTTAAGTTAGGTATTGGTGTAGAAAATGCACTTAGTTGATAGGGCATGGATAATAAGAATATACAAACATGTAATAAAAATATGTATATATGATACCTAGTAAAATATGAAAGTATTTTAATTATTTTAGTGTATGCAGAGGAGATATCAAAACATACATTTGAGGGATAGAAGTGAAATTAAGCATGTATACTAGTATGTTAGAAATGTGCATGATTGTTTAGATAAGTGATAACTTTAAGAAACCCTCTAAAAATAGGATATAAAATCCTAGAGAATCTTTCACTCTTTCAGGGAAAATGTTAATTTCTATTGGCGAATCTTTCCTATTTTTGGAAAAAATATTAATTTTATTGGCGATTTTTTTATGTAACTAAAAATTTGTACAAAATTTTGGTGAATCCTAAAAAATAATAGGAAAATGCATTAATTATGATGGTGAATCTATCCAATCTAAAAATAATTATCATGGAAAAGTAGGGGGGATAGTGGAAATTCGATGGGTTTAAGGGGTAGTCTATAATATTTACTTGCCACCATTGTTTTAAAATATAATATAATGACCCTCATTGTATTATGTAAGGTAAAATGTACCCACAATCTATAATTATCATGGACTTGAAATTTATTTTATATCATTGATCTAACAACCCCCATACTCTATGAGGTAAAATGTACCCATAATCTATAATGCTCATGAGAACTAAAATTGGGCCCCATGAGAATTACAAATCATGGGTACATTTTACCTATTGGAATATAATAAGGGCTATTAGATTATATTATAAATCAATGGTGGAAACTAAATATTAGAAATATGGTCCTAAAAAAACTAATAGTTATGATATACTATTGGAAAATTAAAATAGATTTCTACTATAATTTATAAAATTTAGGAAAATCTGATCTAATCATGTATCAAATATTGTGGTGAATTCTAGTGTTAATTTTTTTAATAAAATAAATTTTTTTGCCATTTAAATAATACTACGATAAAAATTTGTAAAAATACTGTGATTCAAGTCACGTTATAGCTCAAACTATTAACCAATTTTGGATTCCCAAATTTCAACTATTAGACAACTCGTGAATATTAGCCACTAAGAAAATCACTGGTTCATATTAGGTGTGTCCTACACCTTACAAATATTAATACTTAGATTTTTTAATTATTTATTATATATGTGTCCTAAGGAAATAAGATTTTTGACTTTATGCCTTGGCCATTATGCCATGTGCAATTTATTTTTATTTTACCATTTTATGTGCATAAATTATTTATAAGAAAATATCTTCTTGTGAATGATGTGTATTAGCGTCTATGGCAATGATATGGTGTAAGATATTATACTGCATAAGAGTGTGATTAATAAGGACGTTACAATCTAGATTAGGAATCTTGGCCCACATATGATACATGCAATGACATGTGATAGAGAATCCTCCTAAATGTTGTATATGATAAATAATAGAATGTTAGTTGTGTGGATTTTTACCTTGGTATTTTGGAACCCTATTTGAGCACATGATAATGCCTTATAATTATTATTTTTTGTCTCTCTTCCTAAATGTTGTAAATGAAAACTAATAGTGTGAGTTGTATGGATGTTCCCCATGGTATTTTAGGAATTTTTTTTGAACACATGATAATATTATATAGCAGTTAATTAGAATTTAACATGTTTTTTTTATAAACATGCACATTCACCATTTGCTATAGTGGTTATCCAGAATTTAAATTTTTTTGTGAGAATTGTGGCATAAAGAGGCACTTTTCTACCTGTAGGGCTCTTTAGAAAAATGGAGTGGTTGAATCATCATGCACAAGAGAACACTTGATTTATGTGGAAAACTCAAGGATAAAAAATCCATGGGTAGGATTAGTTCATAATATAAGTAATTGCAAAATTAGTTACAAAGGCTCATTGCTAGAAGGGGCACATTTCCCTAAAAACGTCACAACCAAGGCTCACTAGCGAAGTAGAAAAAGAAGATGGAGAATAAATGTTACACAAAGAACATGATCTCAATGTAATAGAAATCCAACACAATAGCTCCAACACTGTAGAAATATTTTTGAATCATTGTAGACACGTTCTACTCACTGGATGCAATAATCCAACACTTGAAAGCTTGCACTGCACTTCACAATTTTGCACCTTACAACACCAAAATTTTCATCATTCACATTTCAAACTTCACACACTTTCATCTATTTTGACCTCATTCAACAATTCAACTCATACCTACATGTCCTCAATCTTGAAACCCTTTCCAAGGTCATTTATGCACCTCAAATGTGCAAATTCAAATTAGGTCGGCACCAAAACACTTCTATGGTAGATAGAATTGAATGTAGGACACATTGAAACTTAATTGGGACCCAAATAAACAACACTACTCAACCACATTCTTCCTTAAGGGTATGTGTAGGATCATAATGGCTAAAAGTGGCTATATGATGGGTATGTGTAGGGTATGTGGTGACGATTTTTTTACCCAAAATTGATGAAATGAAAAGGGTTTTGAAAGGAGATTCTTAGCTTTCTACCAATATAAATTATTCTTTACTTTGAATTTAATAAATAATTGTTATTCATTTTCTATTTGAATTACAACTAAAGTCATCATTGATAGGTTGATTGAAAAACATCTATAGCTTTCAAATGGTATCACATCTTTTGAATCTAAAACATACATCACATTCTATGCTTCACATACTATAGGATTAAAAAAAATGAATTTCATGAAGTTTTGACCAAGTTATGGTGGTCAGACATATGAGTTTTTTATATTTTAAAAGTTGTAATAAAAAAATTCATAATTAATTATTTACTTGGAAAAAATTACAAAACCTTATGCATCCACATCGAGACATGAGTCCTCTACTATATCTAAATATTATAAAAAATATTATCATTTTATTGTGGATTACAGGGTGGATAGACACCTACTTCTTATTTTTTCCTAAAATTTAAGAATTACTACTACATTGAAATTTCAATTTTTTTCATAAAATAGATTTTCTCTTTTAAAAATAAACCTATCCATTTTAGAAACTACATTAGATTTACTACATATTGTATTCTTACATATTTTTGAAATAATATAGATAACTTATTCAAATTTTCACGATCAAGTTGCCTAACTCTAATTTTTCTAAAATTTTTCACTGTAAGGGCTTGTTTTTTCCATGATGATCCTGCACGCGTACCCATAGAAACAATGTTATCCTTCACATGTAATGTAAACACCGATTGTTAACCATGAAAACAACATTAAAATTTGGAAATTACATGCTTCCTCAAATCAAGGATGTCTTGTAGGAGCAGACACCACACTTGAACATGATCAATAATATTACTCAAACATCTATAAATCCAAAAAAATCCTTTGCAACAAATTTTTACCTAAAAAATGTACAAAGCTAGTACATTCAAACAACTCTACCATACACTATCACTTGAAAAATTATCTTTCAAAGAACCAAACCTCAAATCCTCTTAAATTAGGTAAACTACCAACACCATCAACACACCTTCATAATTGTGAGACTTGAAGCATAGTTGTGGAGAAATGCAAAGCAAAAAAATTTCTCACAAACACCTTTACAAAGCACAATCACACACTAGCGAATAGAAATCCTACTTTACGATGATCCAACATACCATATCTTGAATATAAAACAACTGAAAACCTCTCTCAACATGTTTGAATCCACATGGGTAGATCTTCAACCTAGAATAAATGTGGAGAAAAACAAAGAGCAATCTCTCTGGTCCCAAAACAACATTAAACACTATTTCCTCTTTTTATCAAATTTTTGTAAAGACCTTAGAAATTAAGCACGAGAACGTAAAATCATCTTCAAAACTACTACATTCATAGATAGAAACTTATCAGGACAAAAAATAGAGTTTAACACCAATATCTTAACTGATAACAACATAATGCCGAAAATCAAAGCATAGACAACACCAACTGTTCATCTTCAACACCAATCTCCCTCAACACAAATAGTTGACATCAATGACAACACAAGATTTTTGAAATCAATGAGAACACCAATCTACATACTCACAACAACCTCCCCCTTTTCATTGATGGCAATA